>PVLA01004106.1:0-187642 GCA_004027455.1 Hydrochoerus hydrochaeris | reverse complement strand
ACAGGCAGCCAAAGACAGACAACTAGGACACATATGTTACGCCACCAGCCGCCTAAGACAGGCACAGGACCAATTGCTGTCCTGCAGGCCCATGACGGGTAAGGCCTGGTTGGGTTCATATGAAGAGTCCTTGACCTAAGACAGGCGCTGTCCTCACAGGGACTGTCATGCTTCCATAAGTGATAAGGGAAACAATATAGGGAGCGGCACAATAGCCTCACACATCTCTCCCTCCTGCAGGCATTCAAGTGCATCGGCTTACATTTCCCAAGCTAACTAAGTAACAAGATTGAGATGTTAATTGATACCTATTGCCCTGAGCCTGGGACGCTTCCTGCTTGGGGCTGGGGGTGGCTGCCAAAGGTTAGCAAATATATATTCCAGCTTCTAAAAAATAAAGCGGATTCAGATTCACTCACAGACTGGTGTGCAATGTCTTCTGTCTCTTACTCGCCGACTCCCTGTCCACCTTTGGGAAACCCTAGCCCTGCCGCAGCTGGACTCCGGCAGGATTTGGTGGAGCTTTTCAAAACTTTCAAGTAGGCCCAGGGAATTAGCCCAGCGGTTCCAGCGCTTGCCTAGTAAAGCAGGAGGTCATGAGTTCAATCTCCGATAACCAAAAACAAAAATAAAAACAAACTTTAAGTAATACCAGGTGCAGACAATGAACCCAACAGAAGGGGTCTTGTTCATATTTGACAAGAAACAAACAATAAAAATAGGGAGGGATGCTCGGGGGAGCAACAGGAAATCTTTAGGGTAGGGAAAGCATTCTTGTAAGATACTGTACTGGTCAATACACAGCAGCAGCCAACACTCACAGGATGAACCCTAATGTAAACGATGCCGTTCAGGGAATAATGAGTCAATTATAAGAAGTAGAATACATTAATGTAAAACATTCATAACAGGAACTTGTGAAAAGTAATATATGCAAACTCCCTGCACTATGCTCAATTTTGTATAAACCTAAAACTACTACTACTAGAAACTGTCCATAGACCAAGAGAAAAAAAAGATGCTTGTGATCCCCAACTCATGCATTACTTGTGACATTTCACTCAGTGTTAATAGAGTAAACTGAAGCAATTCATATAGTATGTGGCAGAATCATGCCATGCAAAAGTTATTTTTCAAAACTAGTCTTGTCTAGAAATCTGCATTTATGATAAAATAAAAAACCCAAAAGATATAGAACAAAGGAAGAGCAGGAGGCCCACCCTGTCCAGTGTGGTGGTTACAGAAGTAGTTGCAAATCAAAGAGGCAAAGGTAGGCTGTTTGGCTGGGTTTCTTTACTCTCTAGAGATCCTTCTATTACAGGCAGCTGAGCCAGTTAGAAATATTACAGGCAGTCAGACAAGGCTAGGCCCTCGAGGAAACTGGCACAGAGGACCAGATGTCTGATGACCTTGGAGGAGACACACACCTCTTGCTTCGGGCCAGATCTGAAGACAAATACAAGCACACCCTTAAGTATAATCCTTAGGGATTAAATCTGCATCATTTTATGCCCACTTTGCAAATTCCCATTTCCCCACCTTTGAGGGAAATCTCATGGTTTCCTCCATAAAAAGTCCCTGGAAAAGACAGAGTCTGGGGCAACCCGCTCAGGACCCTCTTCTGTCTCTCTTCAGACAGAAGCTTTCTCTCAATATATTCTACTCTTCACCTCTGTTGTTCCTAAAATTCATTCTTCAATTTTAGAGAACACGAACTCATGGACATAGTAGGTCGGGCGTTTCATTCACCTGTATCACTTCCTAGGGCGACATCTTACTTACACAACATAGCTGTATATATATGTGGGCAGCATCGAGGCCCTCATCTCTCCACATTCAGAAAGGTCATTATCATCCAACAAGCCACTCGTGCCTTTTACTAGTTTTGTCCCATCTCTTAGTGTCAGGAACATTTAGCACCAGGAATCTTTTTTCTTTTTTTGTATTATTCTTATATTTTTATTTTGCTTGTTTTTTTCCCCTTTATTCCTTCATTCATTCCTTCTTTTGTTTCTCAATTTAAAGCATGGAGTTCTCCTTTCTCCAAATCAAGCCTTCTGGATTTATATCCATAAATCAAAAATAAAATAAGCATTCTTTTTTTTTTAGAGACTCATAAAGCAAACATTCCTATTTCCATCGCAAAAGCGAATGGTGGCGGTCAGCGCTGAAGGCTAATGAGGCGTGGTCTTTGATGAAGACCAGGCTGCTTAAGCAGAACAGCCACCTTGGCAAGTTAGCCTAGCTGATTACAGCTGTCAAAAGCCTGTCACTGGCTGTGGCTTTGTTAATGACCTAGTCACATCCTATCCCCATGTACCTACTGCATGATAGTGTTATCCATAGAATGTCATCCCTCTGAGGCTACAACCCAGGGCAACATGGACCAAGCTAGACTACCCATTCAGATGGAATCCCCTATAAACACTCCTTTTAAAGAGTTAACTTCAGCCCCTCTATAGGGCCAGATGGCACAGAATCTCCCATATAATAGCAATATTCCCTATTCCATCTCCTGGTCGGTCCCTTCTCATGCTTTGGCTCAAGCATTGTCCAAAGCAGCAGCCCACAGTGGGAGAAGAAAGTTGCATGCAGGCAGAGGCAGAATCCACTGCTCCATTCCCAGGAAGCAAAGATCTCTACAGTGAATCTTAGCATAGGAGAGAAGTACGAGGCAAAGGGAGAGAAAGGCCTCTTATTTTTGGAATGTTTGTGGTCTTGGGTTGAATTCACTTATCACTGAACTGGGACTTTCTGTGTGTGAATTAGTGATAAAAGATTATCACTGATAGCTATTAGAAAAGCCTTGACCTGAAAGAATGTTATCTCACAACAAGGAGTACTTTTTCTATCACCCAGAATACTTTTTCTATCTAAAGGGACAGCAGGAGAATAAAGTTGCATTTTGGTTGTAGTACTAGTTACACCCACTAGTGAACTAACTACAGACATGGCTAGATTTGTTTCAAAGGTTATTCTTGCCTATTTTGATGAGAATGGGTAATTCTGAAAATAAAGGGGCAAGAGAGAACTTAGGAATCTTAAAATTGGAAAGTGCTGCAGTATTCCAGTTGAGATATGGTTACAAAAAATGGTAATGAAAAGAAGTGAAGAAATCCAACATGCATTAGAAGGTACAAGCAATAGGATCTGAAGATAAATTAAAAGTGGGGTTGTGAGGAGAGACTTGTCCAGGACTTTCCTAGGTGTTTGGCCTAAGCCACTGGGCAGAAGCTCTCAGTAGAACTGTAGGCGAGAACTCTGCAAAAGAAGCAGGTTTGGCATAGGAAAAGAGGGTTCCCTACAAATCCAAGCTGTAGCTAGTTCCTGAAGCTATTTTAAAATGGTCCTTCAAATAGCTATGATTCTTAGAAGTGCCTCAATAAATAGAAGGGAAGTACTGGAATCTGAGATGCATTTTAAAACTGACATATGTGTTGGCTCTGTTTAGCTTGGGAGCAACAAAGTATCTCATAACATTTCCACATCATGCTTAATTCCATAAATCTGGATTGGATTCTGATGGAGCACTACATGCGATCTCTCTCACTGCTGTTTTCCAAGAGAAGGCCTTGCTTTTCAAAGCAGCAAATGTTTGCCCACTCTTGTTAACAGATGCCAACTTCTCCAAGTACAATTAAATGGCTTCAGAAGAGCTCGAGCATGACTGTGAATAACCATCATCCTGGCAACAAGCAGAGAAACTGCACATTTATCTCCCAGTGTTCAGAGCAGAGACATCTGTCAAAGCCACAAGGTCTTGGTGGATGCAAGCAGCTGTGGGCCCAGGAGGCTCGTTCATCTGTACTCCAGATCGTTACAGATGTTTGCAGCTGCTGAGAGCCCATTTTGAAACTCAAGCCCTCTCAGTTCAACAAGGGCTGGTCAGCAGGATGACCCTGAGGATTCCCCACATGAGGCAAGACCTACTTCTCGTCTCAGAAAGTTAATATGGGGATTAGGCTTAAAATGACAGAATCTTGAACAAGGCAGTTTTTCTTGGCTCCCACTACTGAGGTTATACTCCCCATGGCCTCGAATTTGGTGATAAAGAACCAGTTACACATAGTGTAATTTTCAAAGTGCTGCCTCACTACTTAAATCAGCAACATTAACATGGGGTGAAGCAGTCACATGATCCCCCCCCCCCCCGCCGCCGCCGCCGCCGCCGCAGTAAGTCAAATGCATGCGGGCCTTCCAGGCAGCTGTTTGTAGGACTGCTGTTCTGACCCTCAAAATGCTTACCCAAAATGAGAAGGAAACCCTATGAAACAGTTTGGCTCAACTGTTCTCCAAAGACAATTTTAAAGTCCTTCAAAACGGACGCTGTAGAAGATGACTTTACGCATGTGCGCAATCTGTAAAGACAAAACTCCAGTTCTTCCCTAAACATAGGCTAACAGTGCAACTTTGCTGTTGACTTGCGGCCTCAAAATTATCATTTAATCAATGGACATTTCAGTGGTCTGCAAATGGCTTTAAGGTTATATATTATATTGGTATTAGAAGCTGGGTAGAATTGTTGGATAGGAGTTCTATTTACTATTTCTGCAACTTACCATCTAAGCCTAAAGTCATTTCAAACTGATTTTAAGAAAATGGGAATTAGTTCTCTTGTCTGAGTCTCCATCTATTATTCCTCCCCCTGAAAGTGTTCTTTCCTATAGATAACAGAATTAATCTATGAGATCATTAAAAAATGAAGGGAGCACAAACATTTTACATCAGCCTCAACCTTCCAGTCACTGTCCTCAAGATGCTCACAGAGCACCCTCAGCTGTGTGAGAAAGACCCTAAATTTTCAAATGGAAAATACCCTGGCTGATTCAAAAGGATTGAAATACCTTTTAAAATACCCTGGCTTTAGATCTAAAATCAACTGCATTCTCTGGGAACAACCAAACAGATGTGTAAGTGTCTACTTAACTAAACAGCTGTCTTGCTTGGAAGACACGATTTCATCACATCTGGTTCTCTATTGTGAGATGAGTGGATTCTATCCCACATGTGGATATTAATATGGAGATTCACGCACTTATATTTAGCTAACTCATGCAGACATAGGGTTCGTTTTGCTTTTCATTTACTGTGTCTCTTGGATTATCTGTAATCCTAAAATGAGAAACACTTAATTTCTGCTTTTACTTAGACTTTGGCAGTATGTTTTCACTGTATCTTTACATGACCAAAAATGCATTTGGGCTTAAGACAATATTCTGATTGATTAAGAATATGTAGCACACAAAATAATTAAGTTCTGAGTAGTTTAAATTTAGTAAATTACACTGTGGGGGAAAAACCAACTAGTTCAATTAAACATTATTCTCCTTCTGATCGTGAAGGTCATTTACAGAATATGTTTATAAGCACACTTGAGGAGCAAGAGAAACCCAGTAAGTGGTATACCAGAGATAAAGTTTTTCTTTTCTGGAATATGAGCAGATCTGATGAAAGAGCCATAGCACAGGGACCACATAGAGCATGTGGTCTATTTCCATGTTTGGAGACTTATAGGAAGTTTAAAACCACTGTTGCATGAAGGTAGAGTGGAATGCTAGCTTCCTCTGGCAATCTGCTAAAACTATATATAGTTTACTTCTAAAGCACACCATTAAACATTTTAGATATTATATGGAGGGCTTTGTACAACCCCTGGAATTATTTCTCTTTTCTTCTTTTTATAAAACAAAGACAAAAGACAACCAGCATCACAGTCTGTAAATGTGTTCATGACTGTCAGGATAATTCCAGGAAATCTAAAGAAAGATACACACTATCTTGTTACCTTTAGTTACAGGTGGACTTTGGGATTGGAGTGGGGTGGAGATGGAGGGGAGAAAACATTTTTGAGACTTTAGGCACTTGGTATTGCTTAAAAAACACCATTAGGATATAGGACGAAGACTTCTGAGACAAAAATGCCTGAAATGAGTTTGAGAAGGAGACGGGGAGGGACAGACACTCTGCTCTAAACAACACAGTAAGGCTCCTTTCGAATGATCTCATCACAGCTCCTCTACTTGGAGCCTCCTGCTCCCAGCGCCAGGAACACCCTCAAGCTTTTGCTGCTCATCATCCCCCGGGAGAGAAGAAAGACACCAGTACTTTGGTACTTTGTACTCCCACAGCACAGAGTGGCAAAGGGAGCTGAGGTTTACTGAGCACCTGCCAGGCACTTTACACAGGTGACCTCGTAGGATCCTGGGTCGCCAGCCTGCTGATGTGAGAACACAGGCAGCCCCACCACGTACTCGCCCAAAGCAGGGTAAGGACCATTTTTCTGTAGTCTGAGCCTTTTACAAGACAGGGCTGGCCTCACACCAACTCCCCCACAGGGACCAGGTACTGACCATGGTCTCACAGGACAGGCTTGGAGAGACTTGGTCACAGCAACTGAAGCCAGATAGCAAAATCCACACAGATCTCTGCTCACCCTCAGCCCTTCTCACAAACCACACTGCTCGCCACCCAGCAGCCAGAGTACTTCTTTTAAAACACAAAGGAAGATTTCTGTGGGTTTCTGTGTGAATTCACCAATGGCTTCTTATCCACTCAGAATAAAATTCCAAAACCTCGCTGTGGCCTTTCCTGGTTTGCTTCTCCCAACCTTCCCCACCTCCCACTCCAGCTGCACCGGCCCCTGGCTGTCCCTCAGACAGCTCAAACCCATCCCGCCTCAGGGCCGTGGGCCATGGTACTGGTTCTCCCTTCTGCCTGAATGGATCTTTCCCAGGTGCCCCGGGGCCTTCTCCCTTGTGACACTCAGGTTTTGCTCCAGTAGCACTTTCTCAAAGTGCTGTTCTGTGCTCACCGTATGAAATAGCACCCATCACTCTCTGGTTGCGTTTCTGCAGAGCACTCATCACCACTCGCCATCACTACGTGATTATGGTCTGCCTTTCTCCTGGCCCCAACACACAAATACAGGAAGTTCAGTAAGTGGGGGGGCTTACTCTTTATTATTTTCAGCTGTGTTCCCAGAAACTGTCAAAACAGTGCCTACAACCTGGTAGGGGCTCTTCCGTTAGTATTTGCTGAGTGAATTAATGAATAAATACATGGGGAAGTTTATAAATGCAACATCTCCTCAGGGCAACAAATCACAAATGAAAAATGGTGATGATCAAATATTCAATTCAGCTCACAAATTTATGGAGGCATTTGGTAAATGTGAAATATGCCAAACACCACATTGGTGGCATTTCTCTAGTTCTGCTGATATAGTTTCACCTAGGTTAAAATGAGACAAACTACAGAAGCTAGTTATTGATGGAATGGATCCAAGGTATCACATGAAACAAGAAAGCTGAAGACAGATTTTTATCTTTGTGTTTTCAAGCATTTGCGATATGTAGTTTTATATCTTGCCAACAATTTCAGGGGAGTGATCGCTTCTTAAGCTTTTTATATGACAACTGTTGTGAGAGCAGTCTGATGAATATTAATGGCTTTGGAAAGATGGTATCTGGAAGTGATAATCCTAGGATTGGCTGAAGCATGTATTTCACTGATTCTATTTTGCTTAGGAATTTTAGTTACAGAAACAGTTTATCAGGAACATTGTATTGTGATTTTTTTTGAAATTATTAAATACCCTACATGTAAAAATGTAAAAGATGAATCTTGAAAATTTGTTTTCTCTGTTCTAAATCTGGACAGTAAAAAAAAGGTGGGAACACACACACACACACACACACAGTCTCACAGGGTTAGGAAAAAAGTGTTGCTCATTTGTTTTATGGACAGAAGTTGAGCATTAGATAAATTATTCCAATATTAATAAGCATAAAATCTACAAGTACTACAGAGCTGAGGTTCTGCTTGTGTTCTTCATGCAGAACCAGAAAGAACACTGGCTGGGTGTCAGGATACCCTGGTGCTATTCAACAAACACTTCTGGTGGTGACTGTGTGCTAGGCATTGGCCGACCCATGATTTGGGGTCAGTCTTTTTACTACTTGGAAAGTATCAGTGTCCTCATTTGTAAATGACAGACAAACCCTACCCTACTGACTTTATATTATAGTTGTAGCAATCAAGGGGAAAGAATAAACTGCTAAGCCTTATGAATCTTCTACCTATTATTAGTAATATTATTGCAAGTAAATACAATAATTTCACTTGTGCTGTAAACACTTTTCGCCCCTATATATAAGACTGCAAGGGCAACAACTCTCTTTTTTGAGCTTAGACAAGATTTAAGTCACTTTTTTCCCTCAAGCAAGCAACTATTGCTGTGCCTTCTACTCTAACAGACTCTCATTTTTATTTATACTGTGATCCTTGGGAACCATACAAAGTACTTAATATGGAGTATTTCAAGGACAAAGACAATCAATCTGGATTTATGGTTATCTGATTTCTGCTATTCTCATTAGAAAGCATAATGCTTGAGTCATAACACTCATCACATGAGTAATAACTTAATACCTGTCTTCAGCACACACTAGAAGATACATGAATTATTCACCCTTTCAACACAGTGTCTTTACATGGTAGACACAAGATACAAACACATTTTCTTCTGTTTAATGACTGGATAAATAAGACTGACTTGGACTCTATGCTCATCAAAGTATCAAATATTTGTCTTAACTTATTATAGCTTAAGTGCTTTCTATGTGCTTTATTAGTATATAATTCACTTAATCCTCACAACTACTATATGAAGGAGGTGCTAGAATGTCTACTTGGTAGGGAAGAAACGAGGATGTAGAGAGTTATACACCTAACATGTGGCAGCTCGAGCGTAGGAATCTGGCTGGGCTGGCTCTGGGTCTGCACTGCACTATGTAGCCTGAGTGTCCACTACCTGTCTACATACTTGTCTCACAGCTCCACCTTCCCAGAGATTAATCACCACCCATGTCAAGAGGATTAGCAGCCTGACATCCCCTGGACTTATGTAGGAAACTGTTAGATAAGAGAAGAAAACATGGAAAAGAACATCTACAGATGTTTCTGTGGCTTCTTAAAGGCACAGAATAAAGACAATTCATCTGGAAGGAAAATGACTGACAATTTACAGGTGCATCCCAAACATCCCAACAACCACGACGAAATGCGGCAAGGTAACGCAGAAGTAGCGCCGATGAATTGAAAACTGAAACAGAAACTGAGCATGTCCCAAGGGAGCGTGTCATTTCAAGTCACTGCCTTTTGCTGTCTTTCTCCCATTTACTATATTTCTCACAGGTTCAAATATAAATCACACCCCTGAACTGTGAGGAAGATCAACTCTTATTGCCAAACCCAACGAAGGACCACTGAAGGCTGGTTGCAAACCTCATGGAGCCCCATGACAACATCCTGCTCAGCCTAGTGGGAGCTCAGGAGAACCTCTGAAGACCACCAGAAAAAGACTCTACAAGAGGCAAAGTTTGACGGTAGGATTAATAAAACACTGCAATTTTTACTGGCCACAAAGAATTTACAGACTGTAAAGCCTATACACAAGTCAAGATGGAGATACAAAGTTCCTACCACTTGCCACAGATCAGGCCATGAGGGTTGTAACTGCTACATCAGTGCAGCTACCTGTGTTCCATGCTCATACTGTAAGAATAAGAACCAGGCTATAGTTTGGATCCTGAATATCCTCCGTGGGTGTTAAAGGCTGTGGCCCCAAGGTTGTGCTACTGGGAAAGGTTAGAATTTTTAGGAGATGACAGAATTCTTAGGCCACTGGAAGCATGGCTCTAAGGGGGATTGTGGAGCCCCAGCCCCTTCCTTGTCCTTTCATTCTTGTTCTTGGACTCATGATGAAGCAGTTTTGCTCTGCTACACGCTCACCACAGGCATAAAAGCAATGGGGTTAACTAACCATGCACTAAGCCCTCCAAAACTGTGATCCAAAACAAACATCTCCCCTTTACAAGTTAATTACCTCAAGTATCATGTGATGGTGACAGAAACCTAGTAGGAACCAGAACTCTAGAGAGTCCTAGGGTCTCAGATCACCTTGTCCTCCTTCCTGTCCCTTCTAAAGGCAGCTGCATTTGTTCTCAGGGTTCTTATTCAACAGGCAAGCAATCTCTGAAATAAAAGCCTCTGCTGTCAATGTATTGCTGATTTACTTAAACTGCCTTGCTTGTTTTTGTTCCAGAAAAATCCTCGAGTCATTGAAGACAGATTTCTAGAATTCAATATATTTAAATTTCAGCAGTTTTACAGCACATATGCTGCCTTTGCATAACACCTCCAGCAGGACCTGGGTCAGCACCCTGGGTCATGCATATTAATATCTTTGTAGAGAAATATAAAAATGTTCATACCAAGTTAAATGACCAAAGAATAGAATTAGTGTCATGCCATATAAAGTCATTGTATTTTCAGACCACCATGGACCTTAAAATGGCTGTGGTTGTCTGTGTTTATAACCCAAAATCCAATATAGTAGACTTCACAAATCCAGAAGGACTCCAGGTGGGTGGAAAAGAGCTCTGTGTTTATCAAAAAGAATGTGCTCCCCCCTCAGCTCTCTACCACCTCTTTTCTTTTTTCCTTGCACTTTCCTCCCTAAGGTCTCTCCAAATGTAATATATTTTAAGCACACATTTTACCATCTGTTCATCAGTCAAGCCACAGAGACCCCAAAAGGCAGGACTAAAAAAGTCTTAGGTAAGAGAAAAAGGAAGAATGACTGGAACCTGACTTACCCTTTAGACAATAGACAACACAACCCTGATTCACCCAGCAGAGAGAGAAGAGTGATCTGCTTCTCCATGGAAAACAGCAGTGAGAAAGTTCAGTATGTACTTGGTGCTTACCTGAGTGAAGCGCTGTGCTAGGCCTTTAAATACAGGGTCTCATTTCGTCCTCTCAGTGAATCTCAGAAGGTAACTGCTATCCTTATTTTCCCCAAGAGGGCAAAGACTCAGCAAGGGGTGGAACTTGCCAGGAAGTGGCAGGACTGGGATCTCAACCTAGATCGTGGATACCAGGGTCCACACTTGTAACCGATTTAATTCAGTGTAAAGTCACCTAAACTGAGTGTTGCTCAATCCAATCTTTTCAGTTACTGGCACCACTGAGGAAGGCAAGGCGTCTATACATTTGGTTGTTTTTGTTTTTGTTTTCGTTTGGCATCAACAGGACAAGTAGATATGTGTTTGGGGGATTGGAAAGGAGTATCAAAGAGGAATGCAGTTTTCCAAGCCTCCCTCAGCCAAGATAACACACATGTCAACAGAGCCAAGGTCCAGGCAGGTGACCAAGACTTCGAAGCATGTATTCCACTCCTGCGAGGATTTCCAAAGCAGCCTTGAGAACGTCAATGCCATCACCTGTCGCAAAGCTCCACTTCATGTGTAGGCAACAGTTACTGCTTCTTCAAAGAGAGCATAGGCTTAGCTGATCACTCAGAGTTAACACGTGACCCTCCGCTCCCTCTCAATTCAGAATCCCAGGGTGAAAGAGACCTGGGTTTGGGAGGACTCACTTCCCTAGCTTGTACTACTTCCTTTCCTGCAGCCTCCTACCATCCAAACCAGGAATACCAGCTTCCAGCAGAACAACCTGCCTTCCCCCGTATATGCTTTAGAAAACACTGAATTCATTACAAGCACAAGGAGGAAATGGAACCTGCAGGAACCTTGATTTTCCTTGCAGAGTCCCATACCTGTGTAGGCAAGATGGAATCTGCCAGCACACACTGGATTATCTCTGGTGCCAATTTTAGCATAAGACAGCCAGGTTTGCCACGAGCAGAGGCAGAGAGCTACAAAGCAGGACCTGCATTGCAGGACAGGGGGCGCAAGACACCCCAAGGCTTGACTTCTCTCTGGCACGTGGTGGGGTTCAGGACCCTGCTGCAAGCAGAGGCTGTGATGTTCCATTTTCTTCTCCCACTGTAAGTCCGGGGCTCCCACATGGTTAATGCTTATCAGGAGAAGTTTCAATAACTGACGGACGCCAGTGTGAGGCTTTGCTGGGGGGTACCTGGAAACTCATGAGAGCAAAGGTAATGCCAACAGACAGAACACTGCCTGCTAGGTAGTTCCCACATAGCTGACACCAAACATTCTTTCAGAGTGACCAATTCAAAAAGCAACTGTCTGCACAGACAGATAAGCAAAATCTTTTCATAGCCTGCTCTCTGTCTCAGTTACTCATACGGTGCCTTAATGTCTTAATCCAGCGCCTTGGAGCAGCCAGCCACACTACCTCACAAGACAGTAACTTAAGGCCAACCTAAGTGGGCACATCTTTGGGACAGGTAGGTGTATAAAAGCCACCAGCCACAAAAGTCTCAGATTTTCTAATAAAGTCAAGGGGTAGATTTAGTCCAATTTTAAGCTCTTCTCTCCCTATCTGTAAGTGCTAATGAATCAGAGAAATGTGCAAACCCACATATAATTCTGTTCACATTTTCAGCCTTTTCACTGGATTTGTGTTTCAGTTTGCTGTAGGAAATTGCCTTTGGAATTTCAGTCCGCCTGTCCAAATTTATTTCCTCTCATGCCCTCAGGAACTTTCTCAGAGGTTACACTACCAATTTCTTTGCTTCTGTGATTCAGTTCCCTGCCCCTATCAGATTCCCCAGCAGTTTTTCCAACCAAGCCCTCCTGGCCCTATTAAGTCAGTTATTAAACCTACAGGCCTGGTTACATAGCCAGGGCCCAGCCCAGGATTTTGGGGTCCTCTCAGTGGTGCACAGGCCACTTTCCACCCCAGCTCGATCCATTTTTTTACCTTCTGGGTCAAACTTGAGGCACAATATGTTCTCTAATAGCGGTCAATGCACACTGAATGTTTGGTCTACATCTCTGGAACAGGTTTACTATGTAGTCAGCAATTATTTATTGAGGGGCTCCCATGCATTAGACACTATAACGAGGGGTGGGGTGGTGTAGAACAGTGTCTTTTCTTATGAGGAGGTTGTGCTTTTCATATTTGAATGTGCATATGGATTACTCTAGGACAGTGTTTAAATGCAAATTATTTTCCAGCAATGATTTCAGGTGCAACTGAGAATCTGTTTCTAACAATTTTCCAGGTGACCCCATTTCAAATCATGCTTGGAACAGAAGGTAATAAGAAACTGGAGGGACAGATGGAAAGAATTGAGGGTGGCCAGATGGTCACCTCTCACTAGCCAGTGAGAACCAGAGGATGAGTAACAGTTGCCAGAAACAGATGGTTTTAGTCTGCTTGGAGAAATGAAGGATGGCAAAGGTAAGGGTAAAACAAAGTTTAAATGATGAGTTTTCATTCAGTAAAGTCCCAAAACCTGGACACAAGGATTTCAAGATAACTTATATGAGGTACTGTCAAGGAAGATGACAGCTCCACCGACATGATGGTTGCAGAGTATACTGCAAATGACCATGTGGTACCAAGTTCGGCCAAGGATCCCTACATTTCCTAAACAATTCAAATACAGCACACTCAAGGGAACTACTTGGGTGTGGGCAGTGGTAATCAGTGTGGTAGAGGGCTCTGTGGGCATCCTTGTGTTCTGGCAGTGAAGTCCTGAGAGCTCAGTCAAACTTTAAGGAACAGCAGAAAACATAACAAGTATCTGAGGCTGGGTGCCCCTCTCCTGATGGAACAGGAACAATCCTTAGGTATAAATTAAGGAAAGTAAACATGGCATTCTGTTCACACTCAAGATTTTTGTTCTTCATTCATATACACTTCAGAAATTCAAAATGGTTAAGTCTGTGATACCACAGCCTTCAGCAGTCACTGGGTTTGGTCTATAGTACAAATGAGATGATACACAGAGAAAGACTCAGAATAAAACTTCCAGAACTTTTTACCAGCCCAAGGAACACTTCTTTAATACTCACTTTAACCAAGAGGTCTCAGCTGGATCTGCAACTTCAGAATGACAATCTAATATGAACCATTTGTAAAGTCAAATTAGAATAGTTAGTGGACCTGCTATTGCATAGCCCACGTAGAAAAGTATTGTCTTTGGAAATATCTCCATGGAGAGGATTGGAGAATGAGCAGTGATATCTCACAGCGGACATCAAAACTCACCAAAGCAGTTTGTTGTGGCAAGAGAAGGAAGCTGGGCTAGGCACTGGAGAAGCAGAAATCCTACAAAACGAGCACAAGCTGCTGTAGTTGTTGCTAAGGACAGGGAACTTAAGCCAGTCCACTAACGCTGCTGGTAGAAAGCTACCCAGCTTCAAGATTACCATTCCAAGCCATGAAGTTAGCTTCATAATTACTAATTTTTGAAGTTACCACTTGAGGAATAAGCACTACTAGCTGGTAAAAGTACAGATGACGTCTCTCGTGATGACTGTTCCCCGGTATCAGAGAGGAGAAGGGATGTGTTGAGCTGATCTTAGTGTCTGGGCAGTGTGGGGAGTGCTGTGGTTTCAAAGCTCCCGTTGGCTGAGGTCATATAAGAATGTGAACCTGCTGTTCAGCACACACACAGAGCAGGACAAACTTGGGGAACCGTGACTTAGCATTAGATAACCGCGAATGTGCAGCGTGGTTAAACATACAAGAATGTAAATAGCTGATAATGACATATATAAGAAATAATACACAGCTATTCTTGCCACCACTTGCCTTTTGAACTGATGTCTGCCCTGTGTGCGTTCTTTCCTCTGGGGATCTCACCTGCAAAAATACCGCTCCAGGTCCCCCACCTCGAGAGGCAGCAAGATCAAAATTTGCTGTTTAAGGCGTGAATGTAACAAAGCTCTCTGGGGCACTTTGTCCTAAAAGAATTCCTGCTTATCAAGTGTCTTGTCAGAGCTCCCCAAAGCAGCTGCTTAAACTCAACAATCTGACCAGCCTCTTTGGAATTAAGGAGAAAGGCCCATTCTTTAAGCAGGTGAAAGTAACACCATCCATGTCCTAAGAAGATAGCTAGAGAAGCTCAGAACTGTGGAGACCTTGGAGGCTGGCACCTGATCTCCCAGAGTTTCCTTCCTGTGCTGCACGGTCTCAGGCCTCTCTGTGGCTGAGACGCCTCCCTGACTCCCACAAAGGAAAGCAGGCCCCAAGGGAAATCAGGAGTGCCAAGAGGCTTCTGGAGGCAGGGTTTCCAGCGTGTGATCCTTCAACACGGGGTCCTGCCTAAGGGGGCAGTGGGATGGGACTGATGGGGCTCCAAGAACACCCCGCAGCCAGTGTAGATCCAATTTTACTTGTTTCATTTGAGTTTCTACATATTTTTGTTTCAAAACTATAAAACTACTAAAACCATATAGCTGTATCTATGACATTATACCAGATACAGAGATAGACAGACATAGACATCACTAATACAAATGAAAAATTGATGCTTAGTGAAGAAAGATCATGTCTAGGGAGGACTTAAGGTAGATAAAAGAATTCTTAAAACAAGTTATTTTGAATCTAAAAATCTCATAGTACCACCTATTTTGCCTGGTAAGTGAGGATTTCCATGGTTGCTGTTTTGAACAACCATGGAAATCCTCTTTCTGTGAACACAGGTTGACTCCTGGTTCTTTCCATCATAATGCTAACCTTCTGAATCTGCCCCCTCCTCCTTAAACACATGGGTTTCTGTTGCACGGTCTGTTAAACTGCCATTTTGCCTGCCAGAAAAAAAGAATTTCCCAGTCAAGGATCAGATTTCACCTGAGACTTTCAAACCCCAAGAATCTGGCCACTTGTGATTTAGTATTCTTTAAACAGGGTCTTCCATTTATGACTGGAATTCTGTGCAGAGCTGTGACTTCTGTAACTGGGAAAAAATCCTTTTTACAGAAAAAGATTTTCATTTCTTACAATGAAAAGTCACTTTCTATATTCTCCAAGGAAAAAAATGCTAGCACAACTTACAACTAAAAACTACACAAACCAACCCCATGAATCATATCCAAAGAATCAAAAGTCAAACAACACAATATTCCTCACCTAACTAGAGATGTAACTTGCAGTTTTATTTTAGTTCTTAAATCATACTCCTGGTTTTCCAAAAAGGCATAGTGGCTTAGTTACCATATGTGAGAGTGTCAAGAAAGAAAACAGAGACAAGGGAGAACATGGAGAAATCTCCTGGACGTTCTTTCCCATCTTCACAAGTGTCAGAGGGAGTCCAGACTCAGCCAGAGGACAGCCTTCAGTGCCTTCAAGCACCTTCTAGAAACAATCTCTCCCAAGGGAAGGACAGCTTGACCTTGAGTAGCAACAGGAGCTGGCTACCTCACAGAGAACAGGAGAGCCACCAATAAATCTTCCTTGAAACCCACAGTACAATACAGATGGCCATAGATAGCCACAGGAGGTTTGCATCTTGCTTCTACTCCAGTCTTCATTCAGGTCCCCTTCTAGTCTGCTTTTAAAGTTGTGGGGTCCAGCGACTGGGGAGGTGTGAAGCTGGGAATGTGGGAATACTGAAATGCAAAGTTCTGGAGGCAGCCCCAGAGTAAGAAGAGACAGAACATTCTTTCCCAAATGACCCCAAGCAGAGTCAAGTAAATATATTTGTTCAGAAAAGGTCAGTAAAGTCATGCTTTTCCCATTAAAAACTGTATTCAACTGATCAACATGAGGGATAAACACAACTCTGTGTATCAAGTGACCAAGGCATGCTAAAATGCCCCTCAAACTCTCCAGCCTATCAGGCTGATGCCTCACACACGAAACAGATGTGCTGACCGTAGGCATCACAAGGCAGACTAATACGCTTTGGAAGGTGAAAAAAACATAAATCAGCAAAGAAAAAGAGGTAAGAGTTCAACATCTATAGGTAGTGCTTCAGAAATGTAAAAGACATCAGACAATCAAGCTCTGTTTTCAGAAAAGCAAAGCAGACGTGCACAGCTAAGAGAGAAAATAATTAAAGAGAAGAAGGCAACCTATTATTAAAGTGGTCAGAGAAAATTGTAGAGGATCCAAGGTTTCACTTCCAGTCACTTCCACAGGATCTATTTTAATCACCCAACCAGACAGAAGCTAGGAACTCTACTTTTACAATTCTGCATGACTGCTGCAAAACCTTTCTCCCTTCCTTTTGCTTCCTTCTCCCCTGCCTTCTCTTTTCCTTCCCTTCCCTCCCACCCCACCCTCTCCTTAGCACTCAGTGAATTTCTCCCTGTGCAGCACAGACAGTAAAAACTCCACTACAGAATTACTGCCACAGGATATGTCTGCATATTTGTGATTTTAGAAGCTCTAGATAGTACCATCACATTGGAGAAGCTTTTTACTAGCATTCTTCACTGAGAGATGTGAGCTCAAGGACGGGGCATCCTTTCGCCATTCTTTCTATGCCCTACAAAGCCTTACTCTGACTCAGCATGTGGTAGGTATTACATAATTTTTTTCTGAACTGAAATCTCAGTCAGGGTTGCACAACCTAACCTGTGCATTACCCTCAGAGCAAGAAATGTCATTGGCAATCCTTGTTCATAGTGGAAGGTTAGCTCTTGAGAGGACTCCGGAAGTCTTTTAACCATACATCTTCCTATCCAAAAACAGTATTAGGAAAAAATGTAGGAGTCCCAACTTTTCAATAAGGATTCAATTCCAAGCTCAGCATTAACTAAAGCCATTGGATGATTTTCTAAAAGGAAGAAGCGGAGAAGAAGGAGCAGGAGAAGGAGGGAGAGGCAAAGCAAGAATGGAAGGAAGGGAGAAAAAGAGAGAGGAAGGGGAAGGAAGGAGGAAAGAATGAAAAGAAAGCAAGAAGAAAGGAAGGAAGGAAGGAAGGAAGGAAGGAAGGAAGGAAGGAAGGAAGGAAGGAAGGAAGGGAGAGAGAGAGAGAGAGGGAGGAGGTCAGGCTCTAAAGATGAAGTAAAGTAGACAGAAGACAAAGGGAGCCGTTTTTCCACATTAGCTGAAAATGCAGAACCTTTCCCAAGGACTCAGAGTTCTCTATCTGGGAGACAGAGAATGAAGACAGAATACTCTTTGAGAATATTATGTTTCCTTTAAAAAAAAAAATCAACATTTTTCCTTTCAGAAATGTTTTCTGACCTGATTTGCTGATCTTCAACCAGGCAAGCCTAAAGTTTTAAAACAGAAATGGATGGTTCCGGTGCCAACTTCCTCTCTTTCCTAGCTCCAAACACATTTTCCACCTCTGTCTGTCCCATGCTGTAACTGCTACCCCACCCATCTTAAGCAGTAAGACAGTTTTAAAGTGAGAGACTTAAATGAAGCCCCAACAGAGACGGAGCATAATCCCTGTCAGACATTCAGTGACCATAGGTTACAAACATGTCACAGAAATGAGACTCAATGAGTCTCTAAAATAAACACATTTGGCCTTCCATCTTAAAAAGAGATTCATTTCTCTTCATTTATCATAGAGCCAAGGATATTAAATGAGCCCACAAAATACCATCTCCACCCTCCAAGTTAATCAAGTCTGAAAAAAAGATCCTGGAAGTGGAACAACTAAGAGAGGGTGCAACGTAAACTGTCATGGCCTCTAGAGTTCCTCTGATTTGTGGATGACAGGGAAGTCTTTCTGCGCATGTTGAGGGTACATGGGATTTTTAATTTATAGCAGAGTTGCAGGCAATAGCAGTAAACCTGCTTAGCTACTGAATCATTGCCAACACTGACCTTTCTGAAGCCTGCAGAGGTCAGTAAGTCTTTTTTCTGCAAGTTCTTGCTTAATCCGAAGCTCTTTGGTTAGAGAAAAAACACCTGAACCAACAGAGACGAATGTAGGCAATGTGTTGGAAGGAAACATAGTCTAGCATCATGATGAACTGGAAAGAACTGCAAGGTCAAACCCCAGGCTCTTTGTTCACTGTCTCTCAAAATGCACAATAGCTTCGTGCTTCTCACTCATCCTTTTGCAGTCTTCCAGTCTCAGCTCTGGAATGAGGAAGGAGAGGTGCTGGTTGAACCCTGTTAGGTACTGAAGTAGACCAGGATGCCATGGGCGGGCCAGAGCTGCCTAACAAGTATTCGCCCTGCCCCGACGATCCTCGCCTCTCATTGTGCTGACCTAACACATGCTTGCCTTTTCTGTCCTTGACTTAACTTAAGCTGTCAACACCTGATACTTTGCAGCAGACTCTTCCCTCTGTCACACTCTTCTGCTTTTACTTCTGCTCTTTGACTCGTCTGCAGACTCCTTTACCGCTCTCTTGTCTACCTCCCCATGAAATGTGCTCCTCTGTTCTGGACACTTTCTCTTCGTTCACTGCATTTATCTGTTTTACTCCCATACTTTATTAGCATACTGGCTCACTGTCTGCAGGTGCAAAATATTCAGTAAATATCTGCTTACATTCTGATTCACCTCTGAAGTTACCGTACTGGACACATGGTAAATAAATACATACTGCTTTTAGGCAATTATGTTCATAGAAAAAAGGTAACATTTTGATTTATTAAAATGACTTTCATTTTATCATTTGATTATTAGTAACAAATTACTGGTTCTCTATTGCAATTAATGAAATGAATACATGTAAATGTATAAGAACTTCAGGCTAAAAAATATATTGAAAAATTTAAGGGTTGGGGATGGAGCTCAGTGCAGAGCACCTGGCTAGGCTACACAAGACCCTGGGTTCTATCCTTAGCAAGAAAATAATGAAAAAAACAAGAACAGGTTATGTAGTGGAGATAAATAGGGGGTGGGGTGGGGGTGGGGTCTGTGCCACATTATACTGGATGGTTAAAGAAGTCTTCTCCAAGGGGAATTCTGAGCTAAGACATGAATAACAACAGGCAAATTATGCAAAAATCCAGAACTAAGCATTCTACACACAAGCAACAGAATGTAGAAAAGGCTGGGGTGGGGGGCAGATTGGAGGGGTATTGAGAGCAACAGGCAAAGTTAGGGAGTCTGGTTCGCAGGGGACATGCTGCAGGAGGAGGCTGGAAAGATGCCCAGGGGCCTCATCAAGGAGGAGACAGAGCAGCGACTTTTAAGGGTTTAGGATTTTATTCTGGCTGCAGTGGGAAGATACTGAGGTTTTTTTTTTGTTTTTTTTTTTTTTTAAAGAGAATAGCACAATTTGCTTTCCATTTTTAAAAATAATAAGAATTTGCCATGTGAGGAATTGGCTAAAGAAGTGTGCCCCTCTTGGCATTCAGATCTCTTAAAATATGAAAGACAACAAAAGAAAAAAGTGAAAATAGATTTGATATCAGAAAAACCTATATGCACATGTCCCACCTCCACTTAGCAAATGTAACCATTATGTACTGAAAACAAAATTAAAATTTTAAAAATTAAAGAGAAAAAACTGAAAATGACTAGATTTGAGGCCAGTAAGTATTTGTGGACCTTCATCCTCTTTGGTAAACTTCAAATCCTCATCGATAGTAATGGAACAACTTTCTCATCTTTACTACACTAATTAAGGGATCACAACTCGTGTCAAATTTATAAGCGATCTATTTATTTAATAATCACTGATTTAATACAATGAATGACATCCATTTAATGGATGTGAGGAAAAAAATTCTACAGAATAATTTCTGATAACTCCCATCAACCACTACAAAGTGCAAAAAATATTGTCAGGAGAGCTCTGCCTTTTGAAATTCCCTGATGCATCTTAACATTTGTCAAACTCATTACTTAGGAACAGTGAAGAGAAGTGAGAGAGACACGTCTACCAGTCTTACATTTGACAGGGACTGAAGTAATATTAGTCTGGAGCCTTGTCTGAAAGCGTGAGATAATGACTTTGCTAACTCCTATTGAAAACAAAACCAAATCCAGGACTATAGAAGCAGAGAAGCCACGTGAGCAATTCTCAAATGAAGGAGGAGGACTGCTGGAGGCAATGGTTAGAGGCCTCTTGGATTTTTTTCACTCTTCTTAAGCTGTAACCCTAGTAAGACATCGTGACTCTATTATCAGTTTACCTTTTAGCAGCAGATTCACAGACCACACTCGCGGTAACTACACAAATGGCCAAGAGAACTGAGAATTCTTTAAGAGGAAACCTGTGGTCTGAACTCAGACTGAGAAATGAAAATGAAAGGCAGGCAGACAGATCAGACACCCTCGACCAAACATTAAAAGGTGCAGACACTGATATACTGGTTCTCTCAATGGTAACTGTGAAACTACAGGGACTGATGTGTAGCTAACTGGCACACTCTTATATTCTTTTAATTTTTCCTCCTTTTTTTTCTAGCCAGTTAGAATTTTTGTCTTGAAAACACATCCATATCCTCACCTCCTCAGACAACCTCCAGCACACACACACGAGTTATTGAACTGTCTAGCTCACCTCATCAAGAGGAGGTTCATTCCACTGGCATAAGTACTCCTAGTTTAGACCTTGAGTCCGAGTATTCAAAAAAATAACAAAGAATAGGGGAGCCATGCAATAAAATTTCTTATTTCGTCCATTCTTCTTCAAGGTCCTCATGCATCTGTGTCCTTGAGAAGTTAAGCACACTTTTTCCGTTATCCTTACACTTTTCATCCTGCATCCTGCATTCTTTTCTCATGTAGTCTTTAAATATATCTATGTTTCTGTTTTACGTAAAGGCAGGCAAATACATGCCAGGAATGTTCATATCGTAGATGCTTCTGGTATAGTAAAAAACACAAAGGAGTCAGAAAGAACTGGTGTGGACCTCTACAAGCTGTGGGACCTGTGCGACCTTGTGATCTGAGTCTTGGTTCCCTTATTTGTAAAACAGACATCTTTTTTACAAGGTGGCTGTGAAGAGTGAGTGAGCAATGCAAAGCATCTAATCTGTAGTGGCCATTCCGTGAATGACAAGTGCCATGATGTTTACAGACTCTTTTGTACCGGGGATCGAACTCACGACCTCACACCTGCCAGGGCAGGAGCTTATGCCGCTGAGCTAAACCCCAGGCAAAAATGATGTTAACTGCATTAAATGAAAGGTAGATATGATATAGTTTGCTTAGCAAGGCAGATGTGAGATGGTCTCTGACACCAGCTACAGAAACACATTTCATAAGTTCCGTTCAGAAACCTGTCTGTCCACAGGGAGTAAGTAAGTTATCTGTCCCAGTACACAGGCTGAAGCAACGCAGCCACATCTAAGACTAACAGTTGTCTCCACCATTTGTCCCTTGTCAGTAGGTCTCAGTTACTGCTGGGTTCACTTACTTCTGTTGATAGAAAAAGCAATGTCACTGATAACCTCCATACTGTATTTCCCAAATCATTCATTCCATTTCCTTTGCATAATAGTTACTTTGCAACATTAATTAGGTCTTGGATAATGTTTGGCATGTAATAAGAATATATATCACTTGATCGTGGGAAGAAATTCATGACCTCTCTGATCCATTTAGAATGCTAGCCTGAACTTGAATATCTGTAGCATAAAATGTGAGGTGAATAACAGTACTCTAATATGTGGCACAATAATTATGTCAATTTAAATCAATCTGATTCAAATTTTAAGGTACTTCCTGTTAGCACATCAAGTACCAACACCTAAATGTTTAGTCTGATTTTGCAAATTAGGCTGGGATGAGCACAGTGTTAAGGAAACTAGAGGGCTCATTTTTCTCCCAGAGACCAGTAGCAACTTTGTTTTCAAGGTCACCAAGAATAGTGTAATGAAATCTCATGATTATAAACAGTAAGGTAAAACACATCAGTACTGCTGGCTAAGTACCAAACCAATGTGTCCTTTTCATCAATGGGGTGCTAAGTGCATTCTGCATGGTTTAGATTAGTAGGTGGCACCCATGTCACCACTGAATCCAAGGCATACTGTGAAATTCTTAATATAATCTTAATTTGTATTCATTCGACTAACAATGACAAGTGCCTACTGGTGAAGGTGAGGGACCCCCCTCCACTGCTTTATCTACAGCAGGGGATTCAAAGCATTGAATGTATTCTTGGGGGTACTTTGCAGTTGCATGCAGCAAGTATTCAATTTCAGTATGGCCTTCTTTTCATCATGAACACATTACACATTACGTGGGTCTCTGGGGTACTTTCCAAGGTACCAAAGTTCTCATTTTTACAACCACAAATCTGTGGGGTCCTGGTTGGAACCAAAAAAACTTACCACAATAGAATAAAAGCAGAAGTCAATACAGGAATCCGTGTGTCCATTCTAAAACCAGGCATTAAATAGACACGCAAAAAGGAAAACAAGTCTACTCTTCTTTGAAGAAATTCGGTTGTAGAAAATACAATTATTTTTTATAAAAAATGTAATTTATAGTGTTATTGTATATAATGGGTTTATTGTTCAATGAATTAATATTAACATTTCAATGTTTTCTTAATTTTAATTTCTAATATGGAAATTACTGAAATACAACCCCATCAACAAAAATATTAGCTCGATTTTTTTAATAATGTTTAAGAGTATGAAAGGAGAGTTGGGTGTGATGGCTCAGGCCAATAATCCCAGTACTTGGGAGGCTGAGGCAGGAGATGAGTTCAAGGCCAGCATAGGGTACATGTTCAAGGTCAGGCTGCACTATATAGTGAGACACTGTCTCAAAAAAAATCTCAAAACAAAAAAAACAAAAGAGAGTATGAAAGGGTTCTGGTATCACACACACAAAAAACTGAGCCAAGTATGTATGGTGGCACACCTATAATCCCAGCATTTGGGAGGCTGAGGCAGGAGAATCACTACCAGTTTGAAGCCAGGTCTGGGCTACCTAGTGAGCTCAAGGACAGCCTAAACTACACAGCAATACCCTCCCAAAAAGCTTGAGAACCACCTTGAGACCCAGCCGACATTCAAAACACCCCTTTGTTCTCAGGCTTCTAAAGTTTCGGTTTCCCTGAACTCACAAGCTGCCTGTCTGTTGGTCAGCTCCTACTCAAGTTCTAAGTTTATCTCATTTAAATTTTATAGCATTTCAACTTCCTTTCCTGACTTTGTATACATAAAACATATCCCTACCTAAAATGGTATCATATATTTATTTTTCACTTATCTGTTTTCTCCATTTGCCAGTCATCTGCTCCAGATCCATTTATTTCCCTTTCTCTGCAAAACAGTTTCCCAGGTTCCTTAGAAGACAATGGGTGCACTAGAGGAGGAAAAGTGCTCCCTGGGGACCGCAGCACTACTGCACATTCTCCAGGAACCCTGGGCCTCCCAGCCTCTTGCACAGCCCTGGCTGCAGAGTCTGGTCACACGCTCTCTCTTCCATCATCCAAACCTAAGGCAGTGGTGGCTTCCAGTTCTTCTTAATTTTTCAGTCTTGGGGACAGAAGGCAGGGCTTCGCACTTGTTAGGCAGGCACTTTACCACTGCTGGCTCTTCTTATCTGGCTGCTTCACCATCCCAGTTTGACTTCCTGGCTCTCTCACACCTCTGTTCTGGTTCTCCAAGTTAATTCCATTTATTATCCCATCTAGTGGAGGTCTGCCTTCCTGCCTGAAGTATAAGCACCATAAGTCAGAGAGATTGGCTTATCTGCCATCATATCCTCAAGGCTTCAAATGAATTTTTTTTTAACTTAACAGTCTTGTGGGCTATGTTAGTACCATCAGTTTATATGTCTGGATAAGGAAGATGTAGCTTGCCCCAGAAAAGTGTGTTAAATCCAGTTTGCATAAGAATTATCCAAGGCACTTTAAAATACTGATTTCTGGGCCACTTTCAGAAATTTCTAAGTCAGAAAACCTGGGGCATTTCCCTGATGCTACTGGCCTGGGACTCATGCTGAGAGCTAAGGCCCCATGTGATACAACTACAAAGTAGCACAGTGGTCCTATGTCTGTTCTTTCTACTGCATCTTGTAGCACAGACACAGCCTTTGATATTGAAGGAATCCGACCAGCACCTTGAGACCCAGGCGACATTCAAAACACCCCTTTGTTCTTGGGCTTCTAAAGTTTCAATTTCCCTGAACTCACAAGCTGCCTGTCTGTTGGTCAGCTCCTACTCAAGCTGTCGGCTTGTAAGCCAAACCTGCTCCTTCCTCCAGCTGTCCTTCGCTTAGTACACAGGCTGCCAGCTGCCCGCCTGAGAGACAACCGCACCAGGCCAGTTCCAACTCTCCAACCACCCCAAGCCCTACAAAACCCCTGGGTGTGTAAGGGCCAAGGTCTTTGGGTCTCACATCAGCAGCCCTTCTCAGGGTTGTTCTGAATACACCTGCCTCGTCTGTTGGGCTGGCATCTTCACTCCTCTTTCCTTACAGACATCAAGTTCAGCAGTCAGGAACACGTCACCAAACACATCTGCTCCCTCCACAGCACACTATGAGACTGCAGTCTAGGTCCGTTTTCCATCATTCATCCAGTTACTTGTTATTTTCAGCCTGGACCACAATGAGAGTAACAAGTTCTTACATTTTCAAATCTACATAACCTGCTTCTTCTGCTGGTCTAACACTGATCCTCTGGTAAGCTTCAAAAAGTTATTAGAATTCTAATATATCAGATGGTGGGGGAAACTGTTCCAACTGTATTTATCTGTATGACTTACATATTTTCATCTTTTCTTCCTCTCTCACCGAGGGGTCCATGTGAGTGCAATTGGCACCCCTGTTCTTCAACACCTTAAGCATCTTAGGAAGCGAGCGTTCGGTAGGTCATCTACCCCGACACACCCACCTGAGGTGCTCAAGAGCAGGCATTGAGAATTCAAGACTGACCATGAGGGTTCTTTTATTGGTTTATAAGAAGATAAGAGTTTGGCCTTAGTATACTTCTAGAGCATGCCCAGAACTTTGTTAGCTGTTAACCCTTGGAATAGGATAGACTTCAGCTCTGGTCTTTTTCTTGAGTTGTGAATGATCATCCTTTAAGTAGTTACAAACAGGAATGGCTTATATGTGAAGCATATTCTTCTTGTACCTTTGCAGATATTGCTAATCAATCACAGCATTTCTTGCAATGCCCGTGTAAGAATGGCAGAATAAAGCTAAGTGTGGTGGCACACGCCTGTAGTCCCAGTACCCTCAGAGGATCAGGCAGGAGCAGCATAAATTCAAGCTCAGCCTGGGCAATTTACTGACTTAGTGAGACTCTATCTCAAAATAAAAAATTAAAAGGACTGGCACTATAGCTCAGTGCAAAGGCCCTGGGTTCAATCCCAAGGAAAACACACATATACATGTACACATATGCATACGGATACACCATAAAAGAAGGAATGACGTAATTTTTCTTCTTTGGGGGTACCAGGGATCAAACTTATGACCTCATGCTTGCCAAGCAGGTTCTGACACCACTGAGTTAAGAACAGCATAATATTTTAAAAGAAAAAAGGCCACTGAAGACATTTTTCATCTCCTTGTAGTGGACCCAGTTCCAGTAAATGAAAATTCTGCCTTTTACCATCCCTATCCTCTGGTGGGATAGAGGAAAGAAAAAGAAAGAAAACATAAAATATCCCACATCAATCTACTTTCTCCCACATTTTCAGATGTCACCTGCACATGGGGCTTAGGTATCAGGAGGGAAGGAGGTGCATTCTTTCAAGATAATTATGAAGATATTTTTACAGGTATGTTTGCACTTCAAATAGGGATGAAAAAGTGGGCCTATATTTTTAAACTTGAAAGGAAATGTTTTATCTCCCTACTTAATCTTTACTATTTCCAGAAAATAGGGTGTTATAGATACTATTTTCATCTTATTTGTTTTTAAATTATTACGGTTTTGGAGAGTAAGAATTTCGGTGAATATAACAGAGGGCTCTGTAGCTTTGCACTTAGGCCAGTCTGTATTCTTAGTTTGCATCAATATGCACCACAAAGGAGACTTCGAAAGAAGAAATATTGCAATTTTGAAATACGAATAATAATAATAACAGCTAATCAGAGCTTCTATAAGGATTAGAAAAAAATGTATAACAAAAGACCCAGACTCCATAATAAATGTTAGGTTACTATAATGTTATAACCTTATTTTAAACTTTGAAATTACTGCCATATATAAAAAATAGAACCAACTGCTTTCAGCTGATACTCAGGTTTTGTTTAACTGATATCCTAATGAATGGAAAAAAATTTTTTAATCAATAGCTTTTCTCGATTTTTACTTTAGTTGAAAAATAAACGTTAGGCCAGGGAATTAGTTCAGCGGCACAGGCGCATGCCTGGTAAGCATGAGGTTGTGAGTTCGATCCCCAGTACCAAAAATAAGAAGGAGAGAGAGAGAGAGAGAGAGAGAGAGAGAGAGAGAGAGAGAGAGAGAGAGAGAGAAAGAAACATGCAGGGAGTATGTTAGGCAAAAATTCTCCTTTATAATCAAGTAGTATAAACTGATACAAATCAAAAGTTTTCCCTTTTTTATGTCACCATAAAAAGGAAGTTAAGTTAAAATGTATTCAGCACTTAATTCTCTTACTAGAAATGCACTAATTCGATTTATGTGCATTACGGTACCTACTTCTCATAACCTTACCAGGACATTACTATTTGCATCATGCCACTTTCCAGGGAAGGCTTACAGCAGCCTGGACTTGCCAAGGGCTCATCACACATAGAGAAAGAAGAGTTAAACCAGAACTGGATGTGAGCCCTTAACATTCACATTATTTTTGGAAAACAGAAATAAAGGCAGCAGGTATCTCAGGTGCTTTCACAGATACCGCCGCTGACACAGACAGTTGTTCCTAGTGACCTATTTGCTTACGTTTTTCTTCAGAGATATGGAAAGACAAATGCCCTCCGAGGTGAATGTTTTCTTCCCCACTCTGAGATGCACAAACAGGAATGGCTTATCTGGAGGCCATTACCAGGTAAACACCCACAATAAGCAGCATTCTTCCCTCTGCTCCTGGTGGCTGTGGCAGGAGTCTACTGGGACAGACAACGGAGGCGATGTTGAAGGAAGTCATTCCTAAGTCATTCTGACTGAATCCTGTGTGCCAAGTTTCCTTTGTGCTGCCACAGCAGACACTGAGGCTCCATCACTGCAGCCGGAATAGAAGCCAGGCAGGAGCCTGCCGCTGCCAACAGACTGTCAGAGGGTAGGACATGGAGATGAGTGGAAATGAGCACCTGGCATTGGCTACATCATCTCTAGTGCCAGTGACCTGGCCTGGCACTAAAGGAACACAAAAAACCTATGGTTTCATTGGAGAATGATTTTGTTCCTTTTCCTGAGAAATAAAACAAATCTAGTTTGCATATTCATAGAGGCAAGTATTTTAGCTTCCAAAGGCATGAACTAAGGGTCAATTAGACATATCACTAAAAGAGATACTCATAGAAAAGGATTCTTTGCCAAGCTTTCTTTAAATATTAACCTTTCTCTAAGAAATAAAAGTAAACCAAGTAAATCCAAGAAATAAAAGTAAACAAAAATAACTAACCAAATAAATAAATAAATAAATAAATAAATAAATAAATGGAATCTGCCTCAGAATTTTCACGAACATGCTTGTTCTTTAATATGTATTGTGTGGCATCAGACAGTCACTTGACACAGTGGTTCTTAGCTCCTCAGGTGTCCCTTTGTCCGAGTGTCAGGCAGGATGCCATCTCCTGTAGTAGGAACAAGAAACGGAGACTTATGGCCTGGGAGCATAAGCGCCTGCCTGGCTACCATGACATGATGAATTCAATCCCCGGGACAGAAAAATTAAAAAAAAGAAAACAAGACTTTGTGAAAGCCACATATGTCATGTACGTGAAATGTCCACTGAGGACTTTTCCTTAAGGCCAAGCAAAGCCGGTTTTATCCCTTGCATGTCACCTTTTCTCTCACTGTTTTAACAGGATGGAGCAGATGATGGAGAGAACAGGGATGGTCAGTCGTACAGTCAAGTACTTGGCGTCGTTACGGATTTTCACCCTCAGTTCTTTCCTTTTCTCACTTCAGGGGTTGGGGATATAGCTCAGCAGTACAAGTGCCTGCCTGCTAAGTGCAACATCGTGAGTTCCATCCCCAGCACACAAAAAAAGTCACTTCAACTCACCTAATGAATGCGTTTCATCACATTAAGCTTGTGTGGTATGGAGAGAATGACACTCCCAGCATACCTGCTTTATGTCGCAACATCAGGCCAGGTGTTTTACATGTAGCATGTTATTTAACACTTGGCCATCCCATAAAGCAGATGCTCTTACATGCACTTTATAGATGAGGAAACAGGCACAGAAAAACTGGGCATTTGCTACTAAAAGTTGATAAGTAGGATTCAAACTCAGGTCTTTTCACAGACTGATAATGTCTATTTCTTTTAGCCACTCTACCCTCCCTTCCCAAACTTGCTCATCTTCCTAGAACATCGATTTTACTAGAAGACTTAAGGGGAAAATCTGATATAGGGAAGAAAATATGAACAGAGTTAGTGTTTCAAATTTAAATTAGCATGAGGTCTCTAAGCTAAAACAACAGAAAGCTCCTTTTCGCAGAGGCCTTTTTAGTTAACACCTTCCTATGCCTACGAAGGTATTTTGAGGGAAAGGCTCATGAATCACATAGAGGCCTGAGCTAGGCTAATAATTTGTCCTCCTGTCAAAATGACAGTCATTGAGATATCTATGATCTGGAGGAGAGGCAGGGGATTGGTGGGAACAGACAAGCCCCCTGGGCTCAGGCCCGGCTGCTCAGTCCCATCACACTTGGCAGTGAGCTGGCCAGCACCAGTCACCACTGACCTCCACATGTGGCCTTTGCTGATGCTGTGGCTGTAAATGACCAACTGCCAACAGAGTAAAAGCAGCAGGTGCTGCATCCCCACTCAGTGGTGGGCTCTGTTTTCATCTCTAGCCTCCAGTGACTATCACATATCTACTTCCTTTCCTAGCTGGTACTGAGATGGAACAGCCTGTCACCTGAGATACGGTCCCATTAAAATTACATAGCACAGGTAACAGAGAACCCAGTGCAGATCAGGACAGCAGGGAATTAGCCTTAACTTGCAGGGCAGAGTCCAGGCTCGCTGTCTCCGCTCTTCCTCTCTGCTTCTTAGCACACTGCAGGCCCTTTACAGAGGTATCTCTTGGGATCTGTTGAGCAGGGGTGGTTATTTAACACTGTCCTCTTTAACTTAGTTACCAAGTGACTGCTGCATTGAGTTCACATGGCAGGGTGGGGAGTTATGACCCTCCACAATGGCACAATGGATCATCAATTCTCCAGTGACCAGTGGGGTGTGTGTGTGTGTGTGTGTGTGTGTAAAGGGGGGGGGGGTTCAGCTGTCTCTATGTTTTCCACAGACAACTGAACAAATGAGTAAGATCAGAATATAGAGACAGTAGGTTTTAAAAAGGAACAGAATGCAACAGGCAGTGACAAACTGGGATGATGTTGATTTTAAGGTAAAAATATCATAGACATAAGATGTTGGAATAGTTGAGGGCATGGGCTTTGACTAGATGCCCTGAGTCTGAATCATAAAGGGGTATAACTGTCTTCTGCCTATGTGATCCTGGTGTGTTATTTAATATTTTTGAGTCTTAGTTTTTTTCATCTGTGAAACAGAAATCATACTATCTACTTTATGGAACTGTTTCACAAGCTAAATGATACAGCGCACATAAAGTGTTAAGGTAGTATGTGTTCAGAAAATGGTAGCTTTAGTATAATGCCATTCCAACTAGTAAATTCCTAGGAACCAAAGAGTTTACCAGATCTCAAAAGCAAATCATATTTCCACAAAAAAAATGTACCAGTTCACAAGGTATGATGAGAGGGTTCAAGGGTTTGTTCACTCCTGCTATGAATAGTCTAAGGACACGAACCCTACCTTCAAGAGCTCTAATCCAACTGACCTTGGTTTTGGTGACTGGGTGATCCTAGATATGACTAGCAGGCTCTCTCTCTGTTCTTCTAGCTGACCTGTATCTGCTCTCTGCTGAGGCTAGTCGGTTTGACATTGGACATGTACAGACTTAGCGCTCCACTTTCTGAAAACCAAGGGTAAAATCCTTCCTAACAGTTGTCTTTCCTGAAGCCAGGAGATGGTCCAGCTTTTAAAGAAACACTGAATTCTCCACAGCCTTGGAGTGATATCAACCTAAAATATTTGTGACCTCTATCACAAAGCAATTCAGCAATAATGACTGCTAATGTTTCTAACTCTTGAATCTTTGAGGATGTATATTATTCTGCAGATATGGTTCAGAAATTGTCTAGTATCACCTTGAGTTTTGGTTGAGAGTTATGTAGAAAAGCAAACACAGACAGAAACAGTAACACATTTATTTTCAGTACCTCTATGATTCAGACCCTGGTGTAGGTATTTTTCCTCACATTGCCTCATTAATCCTCATAACAGCCCTTTAAGGTCAAAAGTCTAATCCTCAGTTTATAAACAAAGAAATGGAAACTCAGAGGTAATGTCACACAGCAGCTTCTAAGTGGCAGGGCTGGTTGAGTAAATGCAAGTCTGTCTTCAAGTACAGTGTTAGTTCTGCCCTACTGTGAATACATTTTGCTGATACACATTCTGTCTTGGCAGTGTTATAGAGATTTATATCAAAATTAAAAAAAAAAAACATGAGGGAGACACACAATAGAAAGTAAAGAGCTAAAATGTAAGCCCCAGTAAGCTCAGCCTTTCACACCTAAAAGCCCTGTCCTTATGGACATTTGCACGCTGTCACATTCTTTGGCACAAGTATTTTGAGAAACGAGGAAAGCAGGTATGGTCTCATGAGAAAGGTTGTCAAAGGGATGCAACTATTTTAACAATGTACTCAACCAATACTCATTTTAGAAAAACATGATGAGCAATTTAGAGCAACTAGACATTCGGACACGGGGTAAGCTGCTCAAGGACAGGGACTTTGCCTGCTTTGCTCTTTGGCAGCAAATCGGACCTCGTCCTAAACAGGTACACAGGAAAACACAAAGGGCAAATGAGTGAGTGCAGGATCCAATGGTAGCAACAGATGCTGTGAGCCCTTAGAGGGATCCCCTGAGGCCGAGCATCCTCTGCCAATCTTAAACTGGGGCACAGGAACAGTTACAGCCCTGGACACACTCACAGGCATTTCAGGGGTGAGTCTTTATCAAAAGAAAGAAACATCAAGAGAAGAATTATGTATTTAAAGGTTCTAGAAAAAAAGAACAGATTCAAATTTCCTCTGTCTCCTGCATCTAAAGTCATTCTGCAAAAAGCTTCCAGCCATGTGAAGGAAAATCTGTGAAATAATGCCATGCACTATGAGAAATGGAATATAAGGGCTCAAGCTCAAATACAGACGTCTAAATTATGTATCAGCAGTCTACCTTACAGAAAGCTCCTTAGCTTGCTTAAATGTCGACCTCCTCATTAGTGAAATGGAATATTAATTTCATTTTCACATCATTGACCTGATGGAAGAACTAAGAAAGATTAACGGTGGTAGATATAGTGCCTGGTATTTAGCAGGCTCCAGAGATGTGAATCTGATTTTCTTCTTCTCTTCCATGATCTTTCCTGTGCTGACTCTCATTTGTTATAAAACTACAGAGATAGGTGAGATCAGGTAATTGCATTTTACATGTTCTTATTCCTCCTTTTCAAAGACTTTTTAAAAACACGTGAGTCAGAGCAGTTCTAAGTTTTCTCCTCATTTTTTCCCCTTAGTATTGGATCTAAAATATTAAATTCTATTATCCAGCAGAAAAACAGACAGGTTAGAGGCTAGAACTCAGAACTTATTAGATAGGCTGTAGAATTCTTTTTTAAAATCTGAGACTTTTGCTTCCTTGTCCTGGCTGTTATCTCTAATGAGGGTTACAGAGGGCTGAAGAGGAGGCAGCCCTTGCTGCTGAGTTACTGCTATTTCAAGGGCTTTACCAGACACATCTGCTGAGTTCCTAACAAAGGGAGCCAGAGGGATTCCAGGGACCGGAGAGAACTGCGGTTTACAAGAGAGCTGCATCTGTTTGGTATTCTCCCATCTGAGAAAGTCTGACTTCTGGAATAGCATGGGGCTCCTAGTTAAACTTGAATCTAGCAACAGATGAAAGCTGTTCTTTCCTCAGTGTTTCAGTGGTAGAGATCAACAGCTGTTCATATCCTTTAATACCTAACTAAGTGGGAAGCCTTCACATCTGTCAGTATTTTATGCTTCTATTTCCTGGGATCCCAGTGGGAGGAGTAAAGCTTGACCCACCCCCAACCCCAATTCCCAGGCAAGAACACAGAAATACGTTCAAGAGTCAAGGCTGAAACTCCAAGCAGAACTCCTCACTCATCCTCCCAGGGCAAGCTCTTTGCCTAGAATTCTTCTTTTACTTTATCCTGACAGACATCTTGATCATTTCCATGATGATGACTCATGACAGCCTGAAGATCAAAAGGAAGAAAAGTAGGCTGGAATCAGGGGGAGGAAGAGGAGGAGGAAACAGAGTGTAACAGAGAGAGCGGCTCCAAAATACCTTCTTCAGACAGACAGAAAGAATAACATCTTCAAGCAAACCACAGAGATGAGCACAACTCTGATAAAGGCTCTCATGGTGTGCTAGTGGTTTTTACTGAGCCTTAATATTTGGAAAAGTTAAGCAGAGAAAAATAAAACAAAAATTTGTAGAAGTAAAGTTTAGGAAATATCCAGTAATAGTAACAAAGGATTCAAAGATATTTGTTAAACTTTGCTTTGATAATAACTGCCATGTATATGTTAGGACTTTATAAAAGTTATTTTCCCATCCACTCACTTAGCCATCCTTTTGTCCAACAACTTCTAAGGCACCAGGACTGGACTTAGTGCTGGGGTATTCAAATAAACAGGACATATTTGTTAACTTGAAGGAGTTTACCTTCTTTTTCTGTTTTGGTTTGCTTTGGTTTTGAAAAGGGGTCTAGCTGTGTTGTCCAGGCTGAACTCAAGGTCAGAGGCTCAACCTCTGCCTCCATAATAGTTGGAACTACAGGCGTGTATCACCATGCTTGGCTGGATACTACTAAGTGCAAGCCTTCAAGAGGGCATGTATCTCAACTGGACCCCCAAAGGATGCATGAGAATTCACTAAACAAAGAAGTGGCTGATTACATAAGGAAAGAACTGATAAAACCATACTAAGAATAGACTTTTTTGGAGCAATGAAAAGCACCCCAGAAATCACAATGAACACAAGAGTGGTGGATGCTTTTTAAAACTAAAGGTTCATAAGGAACTCAAACACCACAATCATAGGGAACAGTGCTATTAAAAATGGACAAAGGGGCTGGGGATATAGCTCAGCAGCACAGTGCCTGCCTGGCAAGCCCAAGGTTGGGAGTTCAATCAAAATAAAATAAGGAGGAAGAAGACAAGATGGTTGATCAGTGAGCAACCAAATACAGAGCCTCCCAGGAGAAACAACTCATATGCCAGAATAAAACACCCTGGAGAGACTCAGACAGAGGGAGATGGATCCTCTTGACACAGGAAGAAATTAAAACCTAAAAAAGCTCGTCAAATACGTTGAGACTACAACTGGAACAGCTAAAAATTATGGGACACAGTGTTTTCTCTGCAACCTGCCAAGTTTGCACCGGTCTGAATTTGCACCAGCCTGAATCTGCCACGGCTGGCAGAGCTGCCCAAACTCGTTCCCACCGCCCCCACGTGAACCACAACAGCACTGAAGTGGGGGGTTGGTGAGCCCAACAGAGAGCGGAGCCTGCAAAGGGAGCTTCATTAATCCACGGTCAGTGCTGGGATTGGGACACTCCCCCCCACGGGAAGGGTGCAATCAAATGGGTGACATGTTGGAATCTGGCAGGAGGACCCTGAACTGGAAGCAACAGTGACTTCAATTGGTATCTCCCTCCCCAAAGCAGATTCGTGGGATTTGCGTGGACTGGGCTGCACCCCTGGCTGGCACCCAATGAGCCATCCCAAATTGATTCCCTGCACCTAGCAAGCACTAACCAGGGGAAGGCCTCTGCAGTTTGGTTGGCCCGGTGGGGAGGGGCAGGCATAGGTGGCAGCTGCTTGCACCTCAGTGACAAGAGCAGTCAGGAGAGGGCGGGGTACCTCACCAGCGGGTTTTGGAGGAAACATGGCCAACAGGGAAGGGGGCTGGGACCTGCACTGTAACCTGTGTGGAGGAAGCCAGGACCATGATAGGAGAGAGAGGCAGGAGGAGGCTTCAAGCCCAGAACCCTGAGAGCCCTGATCCAGGAGAGGGAAAAACAAGGGAAACTGAGGGCAGCAAACACACAACAGCAGACATGGCATCAATGGACATTAAAAGATATCTTTGGGACCTTGTGGACGAGCTCAAAACTGAAATAGTAAATCAGTAAAGCAAGATCTGAGTAGAGTAATAAAAGAAATGCTCTCAGGGAGCATCTCTCAGGAAGATACAGATGGAAGAAGGGAGGAACACAAAAAAAGGAGAGAAACATTCGATAAAGAATATAAAGAAAATATAGAATACATGAAGCAGATTCAAAGAGACTACCAGGAAATTAAAAATTCCATTGAAAGCTGGCAAAATGCCTTAAAAGAAACTAAGGATAGACTATCAAAACTTGAAGACAAGTTTGCAGTGTGTGATCATGAAAGGAAAGATCTCTTAAAAATAACAAGGCAACAGGCAGTAACAATACAAAGGCTAGAAGATGACAAGAGAATCTACAATTTAAGAATAAGAAATGTGAACAAAGAAGCAGGAATACATACAGGTGAATTACAAAGGCTATTCACGGAAATAATTAAGGAAAACGTCCCAAGCATGGGAAAAGAAAATGACATTCAGTTATGTGAGGCATACAGAACTCCAGCCACCTACAACCGAAACAGAGCTACACCCAGACATATAATAATCAAGATACCAGAAATTCAATATAAAAACAGAATCTTAAAGGCTGTCAGAAAAAGAAACAGACTACCTATAAAGGTAAGCCCATCAGAATCACGGCTGACTTCTCCACACAAAACATCAGATCAAGAAGAGCTTGGAGTGAAGTATTCCAAGCCCTGAAAGAAAATAACCTCCAGCCCAGATTGATGTACCCTGCAAAACTGTCACTAGAAATTAACGGAGAAACAAGATGCTTCCATGACAAAGAGGAACTGGGGGAGTTTGTGACCACCAATCCAACCCTACAGAGAATACTGAAGGACATTCTAGAGAGAGAGAAAAAAAATACCAGGATTTTAGGAACAGTGGCAGAAAGGCCTCAATGAGTGGGGCAGGCACTAGAATGAAGGAGAAAAGTAGACAAACAGGCAGAAAAATAGCATAGCAGAAATGAGGCAGAGAAGGATAACTAGAATCTCTAACATAGATGGCCTTGATACACTACATTGTTAATAGTGCACCAGGATTTAAAACACACATTACTCACACTACTCTGCTTAGATGTATATTCTGTTCCTGTCATTCTACCTGTACTAGATTTGAGGGTACAGACAGTAATCCCAAAAATAACAGGATATAGTACGGTAATCATTCTTAACTTCCTATTAAGTCAATCTAAAGCTCTGTAAAACCTAACACTGTTTTACCATGACTGACTGTAATCAAATCTGGTTTGTTGGATCGCTGTTTTGTATTGATAGATTTTATTCAAAGCTGTTATGATTGATAGTATCAAGTCTGAGAGTATAGGCAACTGCACTGAAGATGACAAGATTCACTAGAATATCCACTCTGGTTTGATTATTACCTGCCTTTGAAGTTTTATACTGTCTACAATGTTTTATTTTTACTAATATTGTTACGTACTGCTATATTCAGTTATACTGCTATATTCATTTATGCCTGATGATATAGGCAATTCTATTGAAGATAATAAGAAACAACACAGCAATCATTGTAGATCACCTTGTACTGTGGTTTTATACGAGTTTTTGGTTTCATGTTTTTATAGGAATTTGTTTTGTTTTGTCTTACTAAGTTTTGTTATTCCCTCTAATACAGAAAGAATAGAAATACATGTAGAGACTCATGTATGCATAGCTGCTTACACTCTCACTGTTTGACTATCTACTTTGTATGCTTTAATTTTGTAACTTGAACAACTATTTCTAAGAAGACAATATGTAATTTATCAACTAGTGATTTCTTATTGTTTATCTTTTTTCTGAAATTCTGTATTATCTCTACCCTTTACATGCTTTTTTTTCTCTTTAAATAAAAATTTAAAAAATAAATAAATAAATAAATAAAATATAAAAACGAACAAAGTTCTGAACAGACATTTCAGAAAAGAAGGCATGCAAATAGCCAACAGGTATATGAATGGATAAAGAAAATGTAATTTATATGTGTGTATATATACGTACATCTATATGTGATATATATGTATGTATCACTCACTATATGGTATATGCATAACAAAGTTGTGCATACAGTATATCCGATGAGTGAACAGACAAAGAAAATGTGACATATATATAGTGGAGTACTATACAGCCTCTAAAAGGGAGGAAATACTGTTATTTGTGGATAAATTATGTTAAGTGAAAAAAGCCAGGCACAAAAATACAAACACCATATGATCTCATTAGTATGTGGAACCTAAAATTGTTGAATTCATAAAAGCAGAGAAGAACGGGAGCTACCAGGAAGCTGGAGGGCAGCATGTGATATCAGTCAAAAGGTGCACAATTTCATTTAGGTGGGAGGAATACATTCTAGAGATCAGCTATGCAATGTAGTAGCCATACAAAGCCTTACCCAGGCCTCGTTGTGGTCCAGGAAGTTTATATTCATAATCCCATGGAAAAGTTGTTGGAATTCTTGTAAATTAGTTCCAGTCTACCACTTCCAGTGCAACCCATTATGAGAATAAAGACACTAGGGCATATTTGTAGTTTTGGGGAGCCAAGGGGGTCCTAAGTCCAACTAATATGGTGGTTAACCAGAACAAAGGCTTCTACCCAGGGCCAAATCCAGGGTTTATTAATTAGTGAAGAGGGGAGTAGCTCAGTGATGAGTGACTGTGACAGTGGCAGGAAGTATGTGAGTATCTTGAGCTGGGCTAGGTAGGTGGCCTGAAATCACCTCTGCAATACACAGAGAGAAGGATATGCAGAAAGAGTCATCCGCATAATACAATTTGAGACAGTATCTAATGTTTTGGGGTCAGTGCTCCAGCTTTGTAATCTTTTATGCTCTGGGAAGTCAAAGCCTCTTAGCTGGAGGCTGGATCCCAGCCCACGTGTGCCAAGAGCAAGAAGCAAGGAGCATGGTGCTCCTTCCTACCAGGCTCACACGTTTCTTGGGAGCTACAGAAAGGAGCGGAGCAACACTGCAATGTTGCCTTGCTTCAAAGACTACACACCTGCAACTCAGCTTGACTGATTTGCATTGCTTAAAGTCAATGGAAGAGATAAAGGCCAAATTCAGCCTGCTCTACATATATCAATACACAGAAATAGAGCCAGGTTTAGCCAAAATGGAGCCAATCGCCCTTCTTTCAAGGACAGTCCTCCAGGCGGTCCTCCACAGTGACTATACAGCTTTTTGTTGGTTTCTTTGTTTTGTACAGTTTCTCAGATCATACCTAAGATTTTAATTTTGTTGTTAAGGGAAGGATTGAAGAAATTCCGTTTTAAATAGAAAGCTCAGGTGATTTGGATATATACAAAAGTTTATATATACAAAAGCTCTAATTTATATAACTTAACTTTTCCCAAAAGTTGTTAATGGTGTTTCAGTTGAAAGGGGAAAAAAAGGTTATCAGGTCAAATCAAGAAACACCACATCCTAACATATCTGCAACCTGTAAATTCATACTGCACACTGATATAAGTCAAATCTTGTGGTAAAGAAATCAATTTCACTCAGCAATTCCCAAATGTATTTTTCCATTGGGAGGAAAATCACATTAAGATTTCTCAGAATACTGACTACTTCTGTGATGTGGGGCATAGATCAGGAAGGACAGTAGTAGAGGATTCAATGGTCCCTGCCCTCCTCCCCAGCCCCACATGCTGAATGGCTCAAGGACACATCTAGAAAAAAGAAAGCTGAGTCAATTATCTGGGGACCATGAAGGCAGTCCCCGATTTCCTCCAAGTAGTTTAAAACCACCTACGATGACCTGTTTTCCAAGCAGACAGCCAGGAGCTGCATCACTCTCAACTGACACAGGCAGCTCTGTGCTATGATTTTTGGTTGGCAAAGCTATGTGGTAACCGCAGCTGTCAGAGAGCAGGAGTAGTCAGAGTTCATAGCACCCAGGAGCAGATACAGGGAAGAAGAGAGGAGGCCTCCTTGTCCACATTTATTTATCTTTATTGCTATCATATGTTCTACTCAGAGCTCTGGCAGGTGCTTGTAAGACTTCTGGAAGAGAAAAATTCCTTTCAGCATCACAAGTAGTATCTGATAGTCAATGAAAGTGCACAAAGACAAGACTCTAGGAGTTTCTGCCCTTCAAAGGTGCTATGCGCTGGGGAGTTTTTGAACCTGTCTTCTTCCTCCTTTGTCCTACTTCATCTCCTGTCTCTTTCCTGTTCACCAGGCACAAGAGAAAGAAAGACCTAGTCAAGCCAAAGCAGCACCAGGATTCTGATAAAGTCGTGTGCTGAATACTTCAAAATGGCCCATACTGGAACAATCAATTTAATGCACTTTTTTTTCCTGTTATAAACTTAATAACTTCCACATGTCCCCTTCCCAGTGTTCCATGCCACATGGGGACATCCCCCAGCTCAAGGTGATTTCAAGTGTATTTCAAATGTAACTTTTCGCACCACAGCCATCTTAGGGCTGTTTAAGAATGCTTCCTAATAGCACAATATTTATTCAATCATTCCAGAAATGTTTCGTAAGTCCTATGTAGGGTCCAAGGCATTGTGCCAGGTACTAGAAAAATAACCATAGAAGCAAGAGACCACTCATTCCTATGGAGGTCAGTCATTAAGTACCAAATTCTAACTTCAGCCCATCAATGTGTGGGAAATCCAGTGGCAAAAGCATAAAGAAATGTAAGGGCTAGAGAAGGTTTAGTCCTTTGAGTTTTATGGCCTAGAGCACAAAGCAAACAAAAGTATTTGCATTTCAAGTGTGCCAATAAGTCTAGCAGCTATGCAAGGATCAGAGTTCATGGTACAGTCTGGGATTGATAAACTATGACGAAGAGAGGAAAAAGAATGCTAGAATTTTTATTTCCGCAAGATGTGAATTCCTGTTTGTTTGGCCCCCAAGCAAATTCATATATTCTTAAGCTGAATTTGTTAAGCCTGAAAGAGAAATGCTGCCAGAAATTATATGAGTCAGCATTACCTTAATCAATTAGCCAAAAAATAAACATCTTACCAGAATAACTGAGTAGGGTTAGAATTTAGTCCTAAGAAAGCCAACAATATCATGCCTAACACTTTCTTAGTGTTCCCCAGCATGAAATGCATGTAGCATCAGGATATACAGGTTAATTCTTTTCATTTCAATTCAGATTACATAAGGGAAAAAAAACTGCAAGACTAGGACTGGTGAAATTTTAGGGAAACACTGATAGGAGTTACCCAGCAGTCCTAGCCAGCTCTGGAAGAATCACTTCTGCAAACTTTCAGAGCTTGAGGGGTGCAGATAAAGTTGACTGCAGACTTACCCACACATGTTGGAAATATTTCCTCATTATTGATCTGGACCTCAATCCAATCCATCAGAAGGTTCATGTACTGGGGAGCTGGCAGTGCTGTTGGTTTCTTATACTTGAGGTCATCCTGCCACCGATACTCATATTTGGGGCCCCCTGACATCACAGGGCAGGTCCGCTCAGTGCAGAACTCACAGATGGTGCCGTAGATGAGGTTGATCCGATTGAAGAAGTCCACCACATGTACTGCCACCCAGTCATTCTGGTCCTCCCCACTGGGCAGCTGCACAGCAGCCTTCAGGTCCACGCCTGAGTTAAGGGATGCCTGAGCCCGTTTGTGCAGCTCAAACCTCTGGGTGCCAGGTTCAAATTTCCTCTTGGGCCGAAAGGTCTTGTCCTTGTTGAACACCTGTTTCAGGGCTATGGACATGGTCTTCTCCTTCTCCTTTCTTTTACAGGAAGCAAAAAGGCACTTGGAACTTTTCAGTGAGAGATCACAGCCCAGCAGGGTTTTCCACTGCCAGCCCTCAGGCTCCAGGCTTGCGGCCTGCAGCTTTCACTCTCTCTTACACAGGCCCATCCACCTTCCTCCTGAAGGACTTCCAAGGGGAAGTCATGTTCCTCCCTAAAGGCAGGAGAGAAAAGAGAACTTGTGAGTGTCCAGTTCACATTTAAGAAATGATAAGAGCTGATTTCTCTGTTGCATTCCTGGCTGTGTCACCTCCATCCGAGCAGGTGAATGTGGAGGTTCAGCCCCTGCCCTTAGAATCTGCACTGGTGTTGTGAGTCAAGGGAGTGTCTAAGCAGAACAGGCATCACACCCTTCCTTCACGGCCTTTGTGAGATCTCTGCCAGCTCTTCTCTGTGTGATCATAAGCTCAGTGGGCCTCTGCAAGCTGGTAAGGGTGAGTATACTGGTCAATGACTCAATCCCATTCCACATTCCACATATGCTCCTTTTTAGAGCCTCCCCTCCAGGGTAAGCACAGAGCCACTACCCCTGTTTTCCCAGGGAGCAGGGGTGACTATTATTCCAAGCTGGCTAATAAGAATATCTCTCCTGGGAATTTGGAAGCAGGGGCCAGGTTTTGTTGGACATGACCCATGAGAAGTCATGGGTCATGACCTGGGACTGGCTGAACCCTGCCTGTATGGACCTTGTGTAGTGCTTCAGAAAATGCAGGAGTGAAGAGCTGAAAAGGGAAGGAAGGGAATGGGAGACAGTAGCATTAGGAGTTCCTGACACACAGAAACAGAGAGAAGAGACCAAGTGCCTCAGGGAGAAGAACATAAGGTAAAATGAGACACAGTGAGAAGGGAAAAGTGGTTTTTTAGTCCCAATAATTGTCCAAGCAGCAGTTCCAATTCTTCCTGAAGTTTTGGATCAATTTGCTTTTTTTCTGAATTAGTAAAGCACTTCATTTTACTTTACTTAACTTGACTGCATTCCGTGTCTACTCAAAAATCCCCAGCTATGATAACATGTATCACCTCTACAATGTGCTATCACTGCATCCCTAACATCATACTTTAGACCGCACTTTGCGAGTTGTCCAATGGAACTTTCGGTGATAATGCAAAAGTCCTACATATTTGTACAATATGGTAGCCACTAGCCCTGCATTCCTGCTATGCATTTAGATGATAGATAGTATTATTAAGGAACTGGATTGTACATTTTATTGCACTTAATTAATTTGAATAATCACACATGGCTAGTGGCTAGCATATTGGAGAGTAAAGCTTCAAAATCTTTGATATTCTCCATTATTTAATTTGATCCTCACAAAAAACCTAGTGACATTTATGGTTCAACAGTAGGTGTAACTGACTTATGCCAGGAATCATTCTCCCTGGATCTCAGGAAGGAGGCCCTATGGCTAGGAGTGGGCAGAATGGAGACTGAAATCTAGTTGTAGATCCCTGATAAATGCTTATGTGTCTTATGGTCTTATGTGTATTCTTAAAAAAAATAAGGCCTTTTCATCTGTTTTCCCTGCTGTTTTTGATAAAATTCCCTCTATCCAGAGTGAATTTCTTCTTATATTTGATACACCTATAACCCCCAAAGACTGCTAGTGACTAGAGGTGAAGGCCATGGGCTGTGGCCTTGACACAGAGAAGAGATAACCAACCCACTCACAAGTCAGACTCTAACAATGTGAGCAAAGTGTTGAGGTTAAATCCAGAAAAGTCCACCCGGAACCTGGGAAGGAAGATTTGGAGCACAATCCCACCGAACTGCTTTATTCCCACCTGGCAAGAATTCTACCATTCCAGCCTCAAACACGGCTTTGGGATGCCCTGCATTTGCTCTTAAATCATTAAAGCAGAAAGATGTTCCTAGACTACCTCTGCGCTCACCTGCAGCCCCTGCTCTTTATTCACAGCTGAGGACCATGCCACCAAGTGCTGCTTCTCCTCGTTCCCTGCCTGCCTGCTCAACTCCTCCCTCTTCACCCCATCTTTTCCTGAGAGGTTTCCACTGAAATGCCCTTATCTGCCTACTCACATGGCAGTGAGCAGGTATCTCCTGTCCCGCAAAAAGTCAGGTGGACAAGTAGGTCACATGACACTCTGCCTGAGACTATGTGAAATCACACACCAGGTACTCTGAAACATAACGCGCAAGCATATCACATAAAAACTCCACAAACGCTAGGGAAAGAATGGACAGTCCCTCCCCACCCGCCCCCAGCTTTTTCAAATACCTTTCCAAAGGCCCAGTCTGCCTCAAGTCTCTTAAGAAAACTGAGGGCTTTAAATAACATTGCCAAAACAAAAGCAAAGCTAGAGGTTGTGATGATAGTGAAAGAATCGTACGGACATTTTTCTCAAGATACACAATAGTCCCTCTATGTCCCCAATGCTTAATTGCCAACACTGAAGCAGTAACGGCCCAGCAGCTGCCTCCCTGTGCCTTGAGCAAAGATGATTTGTGGCTGTGTTATTCTGATAATGAGGGTACCATCAATTCCCACGATCCTCAGAGCAATTTTCTTTTACTGCCTTATATGACCCTTGGTTCCACTAATTCTATTATTTCCCTGTGACCTGGAGTGTCCACTTTCATGGACACCTCACCTTTCAAAATCAGGTCTGCCTGGCACCTCAGATAGCAATATGCAAATGATCCAGAATAACCACAGCAAATTCTTAAAATCCTGCAAGGATTGGTACTCAAGTATTTAAAGAAATATTAAAATCTTGTTTAGAATGTGTAGACTTTTCTTCCAGAGATATTTAAAATAACAAATTTGAAGATATCACTTTTTTGAACTAGATGGGCATTTACCAAAAACCTTAACCCATGTCAAAATCTCCATTTCTTTGCCACCACTGAGCAGGTTCCCCAAGGGGGAAAGCATCTTTGGAGGCCTAAGTCCTTTAATCTGCTGCTCTTGGTAACCAACTGTTAAACTCTGTGATGCACCAGCCTCTTTTGTCATATTACCAAAGTTTCTAGTTCTCACATTTCCCTGAATGTTAGAAATTATGACCATTTTATATAAAAGAAATGAAAGAATTTGCCAGAAATCAGCTAGTAGACAGTGAGACTAAACCTTGAATCCCTCTCTCTCTGCCACTATAGCACGCATGATGTCGTCTCCATAAAGCTGCTTTTAAATCCTGTAAACACCTTCTCGTGTTTTCAGAGCTCCTGCACATCTGTACTTCAAGCTCCTCACTGCGAGGCTCTAAGGGGAATCAGCAGAGGTGGAATCATCATCCCCATTTTACAGGCAAGCAAACAGAAGCTCTGGTCGGCTGGCATTTGATACTACTGTTCATCATTCTGACAAGGTTGGACATGAGGACGGATCTTTTTCTTTCTTAAACCTATAGTGATGTTCTCTTGAGAAGGAGACTGCTTGGTCAGGTGGGCCCCTTTGTTTGAAGACAATGACCATCAGGCAGGTAAGAACAGGTTTACCATGCTACTAAATGACTGGACAAAGACACATCCATCTTTGACGAGCATCAGATGCTGTGATGGCACAGAGACTTAAAAGAAGCTTGAAACAAAAAAAGGAACAATAATCTACATGGCCCTGCTTTCTAACCCCTACTACCACTGAAACACCTGCCTATAATTTATTTTGTCAGCTTAAAGTGGAGCGTGCTTGTCACATTAATGTGGGGCTCTTGTTTAAAATGCAGGATTTGATTCACTTGGTCTGGAGTCTGCATTTCTAACAAGCTCTTGATGATGCCAAATCTACAAGTCCACGGATGACACTTCAAAGCTAATCTAAGCAAGGGAGCTGGTTTAGAAATCCAGACTCTTAGGCTTCGCTACAGACCTAGTAGATCTAAATCTGTACTTTAACAGAATCTCAGGAGAAGTACATGCTCCGAGAAACTCAGGGCTGGAGGACACCTGGCTGGCCAAGCAAAGGAATCAGTGAATAAGTTTCCACTTGGTTTGTGGACAGTTTGCTTCATGAACAGTCTTCAGGTGAGTGTGCGTGTTTGGGAAAAGGAATGAGACTCCGTGTTTTGAATAAACCTGCCCTGACAGATGGTGACAATGACCTGGCCTTTGGATCAGGAGTTACTTGGCTAACAGTACCCAGCATCGAAGAAGTCCCCAGTCCTGATGTCAGATGGAGAGCGGCTGCTGGACTGCAGCCGCTCACACAGGATTTTCTTGGGTTAAATAAAACATAGCACTAGACTGAGTGGTCATTCTTCCTTGTCTGGTGTTCAGACAGAAAAGAACAAATCATAAATTCTGTCTCCTGGGTAGAAATTTTAAGCAAATTCTAGTTGTGAGTAGCACCCATCCAATGCTGGGTTCTCAGTAAACTTTTTTTTTCTTTTGTTCAGACATGTTTTTGCTCTGTAGTCCAGGCTGCTTTTAAATTCACAATGTGTCCCTGGCCTCAAACTTGTGGCAATTTTCCTGCCTCAGCCTCCCTAGTGCTGGGATTATAGGCATGTGCCACCATACCAGGTCTCAGTAAACATTTGAAGTCAATTGCTCATTCAATCAATAAACATTTACTAAAGACCTTTTATTTGTCAGACACAGGGCTAGTCACTAAGGACACAGAGTTAATTAAACTTGGCCCCATCTAAGAAGAGTTCACAATTTGATGTCTAGTTCAGAGGTTTGAAGTTTTCTTTTCATGCTACAAAGTTAAATTCAGCAACATAGATGCTGGTGTGATTCACTCTGCATGTTACTCTGGTTAGGAAGGAAAAGGGACAATGAGCGGGAAGGTTGTTAGAAAATGGAAATCCAAATAAACAGCACCAAACTGACAGGCGCGCCATGTGTTCTCCATATTTTCTGCTTAATAGATCAATTTTAGCATTAAAACAAATACTCTATAAAATATGCAGAGAGAATCTGGCTGCATTGCAAGGGAATGTTGACAGGGTAACTAAGCAACGCTGGCAAGGAAAGTTCTTATTTTTCTTTTCCTATTGATGTCTTCTGCCTCATTAGCTAAAAAAAAAATCGGAGTCCGTGCCAGGGATAAGGAAAAATCGAAACAACTCTCCCACTCACTCGTGAGAGACCCATCTTCTCCAGCCATGGGCACCTGAATGGGGCAGATGGGCAAGGGGTCCCCAGGAGAGGGTCCGAGGCTGGTGCGGCTGGGGCAAAGGAAGTTCCGAACCTCCTGGCAGGGTCAGCTGGCAGGAAGGTTCACCACAGGAAGACCAGAAGAGAAAAGCCCCAAAGGCCCACAGAAAGGAGGAGCAGCATCGCCTTCACTGCTGGACGTCACTGCTGGACGTCACTGCTGGAACAGCAGCAGGCACAGAGCTGACTTCACAGGTGAAGACCACCTTCCATCCACACAGGGAAAAGCACACAGTGAAACCAAACTGCATCTCCCGTCTGCAGCTGTTTGAGGATTCTGCCTCAGCCTGTGAGCTTACTGCCAGCTCATGTCTGGGTGTTACTAGTTTTGGGGCTGCTCTGCAGTGACGAGCCTGCTTCCTGAAAGAACAAGACATCTGTGCATTTTCCTTCCAAGCCCTCTGTGCTACCTAAAATTCTAGCCCTCCAGAACCAAAGAATGACAAGTCTGATTTCTTATCCTCTCATGAAGTTTTTCATTTTATGGCTACAGGGGAACTTTCCTACTGCACCACAAATTTTGAATGAAAGGAAGTTTAAATTTTTATCTTAGAGAGGTGTGTGTGGAGTGTTTATAAATAGAATGAACATCATCCAACTTTCCCGAGCTTCTGCCCCAAGATGCAGCTGGCGATGCCGTTTTACTACCACACTCAGCAGGTGCTGCCTCTGCTCATACAGCAACCTCATAACTGGATGATTCCTGAGAACCACCTTTGCTATTTTACCCCAACTAATCGGCCTCCTCAACTTGGAGCTGCCATATTTTTGCATCTTGTTAGGTCATTTGAGAGGAATTTTGCTACTTCATTTTAACCTTCAAAGATATGCATGATTTCTGAGTTTCCAGGTGTTCATGATGTGCATCTGTAATTCCATCACTCTGGGAGGCTGAGGCAGAAGGACTGTGAGCTAGAGCCCAGCCTGGGCACCTTAGTGAGACCCTCAAAATAATAAGATAAAAAAAAACCTGAGAATGCCACCATAAATCCCCCAGCACCATAAATAAAAAATAAATAAGTAACTTTTAAAGGTCAAAATGCCCATGCTATTTTTGCATACATGATGTCAGTAGGAACAGGTATACCTGGCCCTGCGTAAGTCTGTTCCATAACTCCAACTCTGTCACGTCTAGCTGTTCAATGGCTATTCCACTTGCAGTCTTACTGTTCCATCTGCCCATTTAGTTAACAATGCAAACACTATGGCACTTAAAGTAGGATTAATATCCAATACTGCAAACATCAAATGTGGCCTCACATGCTTCTACAGCAGCAGCAGCAGCAATGGATCAAATGCACAGGTGCTTTTGGCAAAGATTCATAAGGATTCACCATCTCTCAGACTCAAGAAATATCGCCATTCAGAAGATGACAGTCAGTGGTAAGAAGGAATAAAAAGGCTGGAAGATAAGGAACAATTTGGATTTCTTGGGTGTGATTCAATACATCTCATACTACCCATAGAAGAAAGACGATGCTTTAAAAACATTTTCTTAAATAAACAGAATAATATGTCTTTAAATAAAAAGCCTTCTGATTCCAGAACGGACTGGCCTGGGTTTCCAGCAATGAGGAAGATGCAGGCTGTTTGGCCCAACCTTGATATGATTGATCCAGTTTTATCACAATCTTGTAGCTGGGCACAATGGTGCACATCTGTAATCCCAGCACTTGGGAGGCTGAGGCAGGAAGACTGGTGTGCACTGGAGGCCAGACTTGGCTACATAGTGAGCTCAAGGCCAGCCTGAACTGCATTGCAAGACTCTGTCTCAAAAAAAAACCCCAAACAGATAGATAGATAGATAGATAGATAGATAGATAGACAGACAGACAGACAGAAAGACAAATAGTAGCCAGGTATGATGGCATATGTCTGTAATCCCAGAATTCAGGAGGCTGAGGCAAGAGGATTGTTGCAAGTTCGAGACCAACATGTGCCACATAGTGAGTTCAAGATCAGCCTGAACTACATGGCAAGACCCTGTCTCCTCCCCACCAAAAAGCAAAAAGCAAACTGTAAAGGTAAAATTATTATAAAGCTTAGCTGATCAATTTAATTTTTATAAAAGACACTCTAATGATTTTGTTTTTTTTTAAGAAAAAAAATGAAAAGAAAAACACTTCAAGTCAATAAAAACCTGCTATTTTCTTTCTAGATCTTTTTACTATCACAAAATATGCATACAATTTTTTTTAATGAAAAGAAAAAATACTTCTTCAAGTCACTAAAATCCTGCTATTTTGTTTCTAGGTCTTCTGACTACTAAAAATATTCACACAATTTTAGATCACAATGCCTATCTCAGGTAAGACAAAACAGAAATGCAGATAGGGGCAGACCTCAGAGAATGCTAATATTATAACTGAAATAAAAACTCGAGGCGGGTCAGAATGTATCTTTATGCCTCAAATTACAGATTATGCCAGCTGGTGTTATCATTCGGAACACTCAGCAGATACTGGGGTAAAAGTCATCCTCAATTATCATTTCTTTCTTTCTCTCTGAGACAGTATGCCAGTCGCTTCTTGGAAAAGTCTTACTTTAAAGGAAAAATGTTCAAGTTGAAGGAAGTGAGCACCTGTAACTGTCAGCAGACTTACCCTTAGCCATACTAAGTGATGTTGAGACTCAGAGGCTGGAAGACTTTTATGCCTAGCTCTAGGGGAACTTGTGTATAACATCTGGAATTATGCAAGAGATCTTTGAAGGGAAATGAAAAGCCAGAATGGGCTGGAAGAATGGAAATTGGAAAATACTGTTCTGATTTTCAAAAGAGTGCAATTTAAAGCAGGGATGGGTAAATTTGACACCAATCACTAGCAAAAATTTAGAGGTAAATAAGTCCAAAGGCTGAGAGCCCAGCTTCTGTGGGGCTGCTGTGAGAAGAGGGAACGTGTTAGATGCACAGCACACTGGGTACTGAAATAAGAGACCATTCTATCGTCACCTTCACCATTTTAATCATGTTGATTAAAACACACAGGAGCTACTTGATAAAAGTGTTTACTGCTATCTCATCTTTGATGTGAGTTTTAATAGATTCTTGAGGAATCAAACACCTACCAGAATCAGTCTTAGGATGCCTAACATTCTGTTCAACCTAACTAGCCAATAGTAACAGTAACAATTGCTACTTATGAGGATTTTCTATGTATTTGATTTCCACAAGCTTTTTATATGTATTTTTATTATCTCTATTTTATCCTTAAGGAAACTGAGAAAGAGTGAGATTAACACTTTGTGAGATCACAGAGCCAGTTAGTAACCAAGCTGACTCCTAACCTATCAGCACTGCCTCTATGGAGAGTTGGATGCTTCAAAACTGAAGACCAAAGGAAATGCTAGGACATTTCTAAGCACACCAAGGAAGAAGATGGCAAAAACTTACATGTATTCTTCTCATGTGCCATCCAGAACACATATACTTCTCAAAGTTTTTGGAGTCAGATTGAAGTCAAATTCCAACGACCTTCACTGGCTCTGTCTTTGGACAAAACTTCCTTTACAAAACTCAGTTTGTCCTCTCTAAAGCTGATGGTGCTAAGCTCTCAAGGTAACTGTGCGCATTGAAATAGCTATTTCCTGGGAACACACTTCCTCAATGGAGAGGAACTGTATGGCCAGCACGATGACTGCTGCTAAAGGGAACCACAATTTCTAACACCAGGAAACTGTATGAGCAACAGAAGATGATTCAGTTCTATGTAAATGTGGGCTTTCACATAACAGACAGGGCAGGAGGGGGTCCAGGATGGCAAGGGGAGCCCTGGGTAAGAGGAAAGAAAGAAACCAAATACTTCCTTCCTGTTTAATTTGGGTGTACTTCTAATTCTTAAGAAAAGTGAAGTCCAGTAATATTAACCTCAGTGAATTGAAATAAGTCAGTACTCCACAACATTTACAACACATTTAAGCTAAAACTGTGAGGGCATTCCAGTATCCTGGCATGTAATAAAATCTAAGGCATAGTCTTTATTTCATAAATGTGGATATTCCAGGGCAAATTACATCCCTCATGGCCTTATACTAATCCCTCAAATATCTGTCAGAATGGAGCATCAAAGCTTCTGATACTAAATTTTAAAATCATCTACATTTAACATAGCATATTGGGTTATAGCCCTGGTATGGTCTCTCTATTCTGAAAATAGGAATAACTTTCTAAACTCTTTGCAAAGTTAGCTGTCAGAATACAAAGATCCTGCAGGAAGATCAAGGTTGTATCGCTAAAAGTTCTCCAGAGACAGCACACAAGCGACAACTATCTACCCATGAGCTTTGCAAACTGTCCAGATGGAATCAGGTAGAAAGCAGATAAACCTAAGATAAAACTGAAACAAATAATTAATGATGCTATCTGTTTTACCCTCCTGAAGATACCAAGTAAAATAAGAGGTATGGAATAAAATTAAATCAAATATATATTGAAAGACTGAGAAAGCTCTGCTTTTAGAGCTACAAAGACTTGGGCTTGAGTCCAAGTTATCCCTGGTGACTAATTATCCTCCTACGCTAAACGATTAATAAGACCAAGAGCACAGCATGTTAGGGAGGTAAGTCAGGTAGGAAATAAATAAAAATCTCAAGCATTAAATTTATTAACTGGGTGTCGTGGTACACACCTGTAATCCCAGCACTCTCAGGGGGTTAGACAGGAAGATCACAAGGTCAAGCTCAGTCTGGACAATTTAGTAACTGAGGAAGCACCTGTCTCAAAATGAGAACTAACAAAGGGCGGGGATGTAACTCAGTGCAAAGACCTTGCGTTCAACCCCCAGCCCAAAAAAATTATTGATCCATATTTCTCATATATCAAGTTTCAGGTTTTAAAATTCCAACCCATCATCTGGTTTGTTTTTTTACTTTTTTCCCCAAAGACCTAAACACCTGTGCTACAAAATATACAAAATCTTGACCTATGCTTACAAGAAAATATAATTTTCTTACGCCCAGTTTTTATAAGGCAGAATTTGCCTTAAACACCCTAGTCATCTTTTTCTTTCTCCCTTTCTACTCATGCTGCCCCAAGAGAACTAATTCATTTAACTGATAAAAAGTTGAAAAGAATGTATAGTCACACTCAGCTGATCCCTTCACCTTCCTTCCTCCTAAGAAAGATCTACCCTCCAAGAAAGCGCTAGCTGCCGCTTCTCCCAGCTTTCTGAACCTAAGCATGGAGGAGTCCCGCCTTCTCCAGACTGCATGGGAACGGGTGGTAATATTTGAGTTCAGAGTTCACAGACCCACTGACTACTGACCTAGGGCTATATCCTCTAGCTTGGCTTCTAGAAGAAATAAAATTGAAATCTGCTTTTGTAGTTTGGTTCTTTTAATCAACCTCTTCAATGCTATGTGTAGAAGAGGAGGCCTATTTGTTTCTTGGGGTCCTCTTCAATATCCAACTTGAAGTTGGATATTGCACACATGTAGTCAGCTAATGGTCAGCAGGAACTTTCTGTTATATCAACTCAAGGAGCACCCCATTAAAACACATCTTACTTACCTGCAGGAGGTCTGCTGGTACATGCTAGGAAGTCAGAGTCTTCTCAAGAATTTGTCCTCAAGTGAGAAAGAACCCAGTCCCAGGGTGCCTTCTCCCAAACACTGAGCAGCTGCCAGTACGAAGAACGAGAATGCTCAGAATCAAGGACCCCTGACTTACAAGTAAGCTCTGGACCTGACAGTCCCACGTTGCTATACGTGGCTACCTTCCAGGAACATGATATTGGAAGGGTTCACCACAAGCAGTTTAAAAACTTTCCTCCTGTCTAGATAAATCTTTTCCCTTGTGCAGTCTCAGTTTCTCTAAACTCTTCTTTGCTCCAACTCCAGCCTCGGACAAAGTAGGAGGAAGGAGGTAGAGAGAAGGACAAAGGGCTGATCACCCCTGGGGTTGTGGCTTCTGTATTTCAAAGGTACCCCTCTTTCACAGTCACCCCAAAGCTCACATCATGCAGTGCTCCTGTGTTCATGCGTCACACTCCCGTCAGTCCATGAGGGCAGGGATGGCCCCCTAGACGTCACTGCAGCACACACAGCAGCACAGGACCCCGTACAAACAGAAACTCAGGGACTTTTTGTGATTAAACTGTTTATCTAAATGATTGCTAATCAAATGCTACACAGATTACCAGTTCTTTCTCCCAGTGATAAAACTATGCTCCCGTAATGATGAGACATATCTATAAAAGAAACCTTCAGAGATATAGAGATATTTCACACAAAGATCCCAGCATCTAACAGACATAATGTGCTGAATTCCGGGGTCAATGTAAACAGTTTGCATAGCTTCATTTTGCAGCATTCAATGAAAAGTCAGCTCCTATGAAGTTTGCCAGCCTTAAAAAAGTGCTCAAAACCTCAGGGTAGATCTTTGTAGAGACCTTCGCATGGTGCTGTCAAAAACCTCTACCTTTGTGATCTATTAAAAAAAAGTCTTAAAAATAGATCTCAAAGGGAAAGTAACAGGGAAGAAAGAAAGCTTACCAGGTTGGGGATCTTTCCCCCCTGATATAAGAATATATAGTGCATCACCTCTCTTAGTACCCCTGTGACTTTGCTCCCAACTCCCGAGCTCTGGCTGATGTGTCCACCTGTGGTCCCCCTGACCCCTCACAGCTGTGACCAACACAATTCATGACATGGTTTCCTCAAGTGCTGACCCTGCTGCCCAGTCTCTGCATGCAGGGAGAAAGGTTTAGAGTAAGATCTCTGCTGATAAGACTTTACAGCAGGAAGAACTCTTGAAAAATCACTCTGTTCAACCTCTTAGTGCGTTAATTACAAAAACAAACATAGCCACTGTCCAGACAATGAAGTGCAGTTTTATAGGCCTACGGTAGGGCAGACAGACCCGGAGCTCGAAGCAAAGCCTCGGCTCTCAAGTCAGTTTCCTCCCTGTGCCACGGACACTTAAGCAATCTGGATGCGTCGCTGTTCTTCAAAACCGCTCCACCTTACTTCTCTTCCAGGGGGTGCATGTGTAAGGGTGCAGGTAAATAGGTATTTTTAAGCCTCTGGTGGTTTTAAACCTTTTAAAATACCATAGCTCCCCCATCGCACAAAGTCTCACACAGGACACCAATGATATAAAAATTCTCTCTTGTATAATTTAAGCAGGAAGAGCCGACTGTTCCCCACAGTTAACCCAACAACTGCTCTCCTCAGTGACTGAAACTCTCCTCTGCTCTGACCTTTTCCTTTGCTGGTGGCCTGCTGAGGCCCTCTGAGGCCCTGACGGTTGCCACCTCCTCCACTGACCCCTCTTGGCCACACTGTTAGGAAACAGCTCTTGTCTCTTGTAGCCCCAGAGCTCTGAATCTATAACCCTTCTTTGTAACAAACAGTTCAAACCATTCGCTGACCTCATGCCTCACCCTCTACTTCTGGCTGGTCCACAATCAGGACCCACACATCTGTCAGCCCTATGGCCATCACAGCAGGTTTGGACACAGATGCCCCTGGGTGGAGGTTCAGCCCGCCCCTGCCCTGCTCTCCTGAACCTTCTTAATCTGCCTTTGTCTCTGTGCCCTCTTACTGAGCTCATTTTGAACCCTTGCTCCTCAGCAAATATTTATGGGTTTGGCGGGTTTGACTCTCTATTCTTACTGCTCCTTTTCTTGCTTTTTTTTTCTTTCTTCTTTTTCACTTTTCTCTCCTTGACCTCTAAAGATTCTAGTAGATAATGGCTGCTGAATTTAAAAGTAAATAAATAAGAATACAACCCAGACCAACCAAACCAAGTTTTCCCTAGGGTCTTTGTAAAGTGGGGTGGACAGGGGAATGTATAGAATGTAGGCTCTCAGAGCCCATGGCTCAGCTTAGGAAGTGTTGATGGAGACATACTAATATTTAAGAACTTGCTAAGCCAGGGATTCTGATGCATATGGCCTGGCATACTCAGGGGTCCCTCTGCCAAGAGCCATTTACCCAGGAGAATGGGTAACAAAGAAATGTGATCATCTGAAGAGCTGAAATTCCAGCATCAAGAATGACAGGAAAAAGCCCTGGAGGGCTGGGGATGTAGCTCTGCAGAGTAGCACCTGCCTAGCAAGTGCAAGGCCCTGAGTTAGATTCTTGATACCAAAAAAGAAAGAAGAAAAGAGAAAAGAGAGAAGAGAAGAGAGGAGAGGAGAGGAGAGGAGAGGAGAGGAGAGGAGAGGAGAGGAGAGGAGAGAGGAGAGGCAGCCCCTAGGGAGAAGGAGGACTAACCTGAACCCCACCAGATGGGAGTGACACCCTTGCCCCAGCTAGCATGTCTTCACCCCCCATCCCCACGGAGAGGCTGGCTCAGTTGGTTCCCACGCGTCACAGACTGGTTGGGTTGGTGGCTCTGGGTCTGGATCAGATTGCCTGGGTCTGATACCCGTGTCCCCCAGGGTCATAGCTGCCAAGATAGAGCTCGCTTCATCACATCACTAAATTTTACTTTGCTCTTGTATAAAATGAAAATAACAAAATTATCTCATGGTGTTAAGAGAGTTCAGTAACGTCTAAATAAAGAGCATCTGATATAGCACTGGGCACAAAAGCAGGAAGGAGCCTCAGCTTTTCTCCTTAGCATTACCATAATGGTTCTGCATGTGTCCCTCCTACCGCCAGCAAATTCCTTAAGCACATGTTCCACAGGCTTCCTTCTTCCCTTTCTCATAAACACTCCCGCTTGTACCTCAAAGGGCTGCGGAGTGATCAAACAAGACGGCAGTGAGAAGAGCCTAGCGGCAGAGGGGCCTTTGCGGGCTCTCAGTCATCAGCAATGATTACGGAAGGGGGTGATGCCCTTGACCCACCTGGGAGGAGGAACAGCAGAGTTTTTCCCTGGCAGGACAAACACGCTGGCAGCTCCCTCCAGCCACCAAGCCACCAAGCAGACCAGCTTTCACCCAGGAAGGAGCCAGGCTTGGAACATGGCCTTGGGGACCATGCGAGTGGCTGGTCAGAACCCTGCTGTTGACCAGACCCTTGCGCCCATTGTTTTTATGCTGGGAACTCAAGCTCTTACCACAGCACCAGAAAAACTCATCCTGAGACACTGCTTTTCCAATAGCAAATGTCTTAATTCTGATTTTCTTATGTAATCACAATGTGTAAACATGCCCCCAAAAAAGTTAAAAATAGAAGGAACCAAAAATCAAAAGAAAACACATGCGTTTCTCAGCTGACTTGCAGGAGGAAACAGTTGCCTCCCAAAGCATGATTTCAGGGTGTTTCTTCATTTGTGTAGGGGAATTGTTTTTGTTTTTCCTGCTTCTTCCTTGGGTAGTTTCGTTTGGCTGTCTTTCCCGGTATTTTTTAATCACAAGTAAGGGTGCCGCCATTCTGCTTAAAAACAATTAAAGCTACAGGAGGGGAAAGTACTCCAAAGTGTCCCAAGGTGTCAGGAGCTTCTGCTAACGGAAGTGTCTGCTCTGGCAAAGCCCCAGACAACAGCTGGGGCTGCAGGCCGAGGGCCGAGCTGAGCCTCTATGGTGAGGGCTCCCTTTATTTTTGGTCCACGCTCTGTCCACTGACTTCTCTTTCATTTACCATTCTACATTCATCCAGGTGTTGTGAGGAGTTGGCTTCCGTTAGAGTTTCTCTGTTCTAAGAGGGAAGATAGAAGCGCAGTCACTTTTCCTAGGAAAACAGCATCTGCCCAGGAAAAGATCAAAACAGATGTTAACAGCTCCTACTCTTCTCTTTAAATTGTAGTTTATTCTTTTTTTTAAAGCAATACTCTGAATTTAAACAGTGTTTGATTTTATCTAAGTGCCAGGTGACTCAAATTCGTTTTGGAAAAACGTGACGTAGGATCCTATAAAAGCTGATAAACGTAAACATTTTTTCTACCTACTTCAGTCCAAAAAAAAAAAAAAAATTAAAAAGCCTAATATAGGGAAGACTAAAAAATACAGAACTCTGCAAAGACAAGTAAAATTATATTTTAAAAGGCATCTAAAAGCCATTTTAGCACATCTCGAATGCAGATCTTTAAATAACTCACAAGGTACAAATCACTTGCCAACATTTACATTTTAAATCCCAGATAGCTGTTTCCAGACTCTAGAGATTTTAAGTGATTATATAATGAAAAGGTCCTTATTTGCTCTCTTCTAACTTGCCCTAACCTGAAAAGCTTCTAGAAAAAGACAAAAACTGACAGACCAGGGCAGGACGGCCAAGCAGCCCTGATTTATTCCCCTTTGAAAGGCCGCTACATCGGAATCTCATTTCTGCAGGGAATGCAATCCACACGAATGAGCTTGCTGTGCTGAATAAAGTACACGTTTTTCTCATCTCAGCAGAGTAGTCTTGTGAAATGTGAGCACAACCTGCCCAGGAGTCTGGGGAAGGCCAGCGCGGGGAGAGTGGGGTCATGCTGGGACATGAAGGAGCCCTCGCTCCACATCTGAGGAGCCCTGTCCCCCGAGCACCAGGCTGGTAGGAGGGCATGGATGTGAAGATGGCTGTCAGAGTCCAGTCAGGGGCGGCTTTCCAAGCCAGGATCACAGGAGAGACCAAGCTGCTGCCTTGAGGGCTAGCTTTTTAACTAACCCACATTTTAAAAGGCCACGTGGCCCTTGATGGGTGCACACAGCGACCTAGAATTGGAAAGCAGGGGCAGAGCATGGGGCATCACAGCTCATCGTCACCTCCAGGCAGGCTGCAGAGACTGACGACCCAGCCCAGCTTTATCCCAGCTCCTCCTCCTAGTGGACCTTGCTCAGGACGGTGGGGAAGAAGGCACTCTAAAATTCTTTTGGGAAGCTGCCAAAGCAGTTTAAGCTTTCAGAAGCACCTAAGCTAGCAGCAGCCACTTTGCTATGGACTAAATGACTGTGCTCCTCAAATTCACAGACTGAAATCCTAAGCCCCAGTGTGACAGCATTTGGAGACGGGTAATTTGGGTAGCAATTAGGTCAGAGGACCCCACCTTCAGTAGTGGGTCAGTTCCCTTGTAAAAGGGATTCTGGAGACTCTTGCTTTCAAGGAGTCTCAGACTAGAATTTATGCAAGTTGGCAACCTGATTTTAGATTTCCAAACTCCAGAACTGTGAGAAATAAACTTCTGTTGTTTTTAAGCCACTCAACTTACTGTACTTTATTACAGCAAACTGAACCAAGATAACGGAAACATGAGTTATTTCATTTTTATAACAGTTTAGGTTTAGGGTGTGTTTTATTTATTATTTATTTTTGGTACCGGGGATTGAACTAACAATGTCACGCTTGCCAGGAAGGCACTTGTGCCACTCAGCTAAATACTTGGCTGATGTGTTTAATTTTATAAAGGTATCTGAAATTATGTGAAGAGATATAATCATTCTTCAACCATGTCCTAATAAACATAAAAGGAATCTTTTAGGTAGAGGAATTTTTATTTCCAGTGAGGAAATAAACATATGCCCCATAATTCCATGTTCTACCAGAAGCTTCTGAGACCTGAGGAGTCAAACAAATGATTCCCATGGAGTTTCCTTAGACATCAGAGGCCCAAGGTGACTCCCTACACCAGCTATGACACTTTTAATCTCTCTCATCAAGTCTGGCTGAATAAACTGTACCCACGCCAAGAAGCAAGTAAAGGCAATGACATCTCTTAATGGTACCATGCAGATCATCATAACCTACAACAGTTACCATGATGGCAAGGATGGCATGTACCTGCTAGTGAGAACCTTTGTGCCAATTCTATCGTAAAACAGCTTTCCCTGTTCTGGGAAGTTTTGGATGGGGCTGAGGAAAATGAAGCCAGAAAGAGAGAAAAGTCATGAAAAAAATGTGGTAGAGACTCTTCAAGGATCTACAACCGTTCGCTCTCAGGCAACAGTAAATAGTCCCATAAAGATACAGTTTGAAATCTGGAGTGATGCATTTGAAAAGAAATCTGGTATTATATATCAAAGCTTAAGATACACATTTCTTTTCCTTCAGTAAACCCATATTTAATAATCAAATTATTGTGGCAAGCAAATGTCTAAAATGAAAACCAAAGACAACTACCTGCTGCCACACATGGCCTTATAGAATCCTTTCCTCTGAGCGAGGGCTGGGCCTAATGACTACAGCAAAGGGGATAAAGAACACTTCTGAAATTAGGTTATCAAAGTCTGGCTTCCATCTCGCTCAAATACTCTTGCTCTCTTGCACTTGCTTCTTTGATGAAGGGCTCGGCCATGTTGGGAACTTTCCTCCTGTGATACCCACATAGCAAGAACCTGAAAATGGTTTCCATTTAGTGGCCAGTGAGGAACAAATCGCCTTAGGCCAACAGTCCACAAGGAACTGAATCCAACCAACAACCAGCGAGACAGTTCAAAAGCAGTCCTTCCCAGTAGGGCCTTGGGATCGCTGCTTCTTTATCCTGTGAGAGATCCCACAGGTCAGGATGTGATTCCTGACCCACAGCAACTTGGAGATAATGAATAGACATTGTTTATAGCCCACTAAGCTGAAAGGGTGGGTATTCTGTGAGGCAGCAATGGATAAATAATATGGCTAAGCATCATTATGTACCATCACACACACAAAAAGAGACATAAGCCAAAAGTCTTGCTCAGAGGAGCTAGTTCCAGAGTGATACCTGGAAATATGGGGAATAATTGAAAATACTATGAGTTAAGTACATTTGCATCATGTGGAAAGAAGTCCATGGAAATGGAAAAGCAAGTTTCAAAACAACATGTGAGTTGTAAATCATAGCAGACATCTACATTTGTAGCCCTGTAAACTCCAGACAAGCTCTTCAGTCAGTGTTTCTGTCACAGAAAGTAGAAATTCTAGTGGTCTAGTGGCTCAATCCTAATATACGTACTATTGACTCCTCTCTTCCTCACACTACTCTTCTAATCCTTCTGTAAATTATGTAATTTATATATAATTAATCATTGTATTTGGTGTTGGGATGAACCCAAGGCCTTTTCACTGAGCTACACTGCTAACCCTTTTTTATCTTCTGTGTTATTTCTTAGCACTTAACTGGTAAATTGCCCACTGGGCTCAAACATGGAATCCTCTAGTTCTCAGCCTCCTAGCGTGCTGAGATTACACACGTGGGCCACCATCGTCAGCTGTATAGTTAAGCTTTAAATTGCCAGCACATCCCACGCCTGTCACCACCTCCACAGCATCTACTCTCATGTAAGCCACCAACTTCTCTTTTTTTTACAGCTGCCGAGGCCATGGCTGGTTAGCCTGCTTGCACTGTTTTCCCTCTACAATCTACTTCCACACAGTACCCAGAGGGATAATTTCAATATCTAAGTGAAGCCAGGAGCACTGGCAAAGGCCTGAAATCTCAGCACTTTTGAAGGTTGAGGCCAGAGGATTGCAATTTTGAGCCCAATCTGGGCAAGTTAGTGACCCTAGCTTGGAATAAAAGATAAAATAAAAAATTCAAAAAGACTGGGGATGTAGCTTAGGGTGAATGCCCTATGTTCAACCCCTAGTACCACAAAAAAAGGTGTGTGGATGATTGCGCATGTGCATGTGTGTGTGAAATCAGGCTATGGCCCTCTCCAAACCTGATAAAGGTTTCCTACCATACTCAGAACAAAAACCAATTCTGTGTTGGTTCACAGAGCCATGATCTGCAGACCTGGTCCCTGGATGCCTCCAATTCTTCCCCCCAGTTGCATGCTCCATCCACATTGGTCCTAGTGTTTCTCCAACAAACCAAGTCTAATATCATTTTAGTGCTTTATTAGTTTGCTAGAGTTGCCGTAACAGAATACAGAAAACTGAGTGACTTAAAAATGCAAAGGTGTGGTCTTCATTGGAGGCCAGAAATCTGAAATCAAGTTCTTGACAGGGATGTGCTTCCTATGAAGGTGCCAGGGAAGGGTCTGACCCATGCCTCTCTCCTTGCTTCCATAGATTTTCTGTAATCTTCACTGCCATCTCTCCCTTCATTGTTCCCAATATTTAAATACAAGCCTAAATCTTACCTTTTATGAAGACAGCAGTCATTTTAGATTAGGACCTTAGCCTACCCCACTATGACTATTCCTTCATGAATATGCCCAGAAGGACTCTACTTCCAAAAAACATCACATTTAGGGGTAACTGTGCTTAGGACTTTAACCTGTGAGATTCTTTTTTCTTTTCTTTTCTTTTTATTTTTGAGACAGGGTCTCACTGTCATTCAGGATAGCCTTGTACTTCTGTAGCCTAGGTTGGCCTTGAATTCACAGGTGATTCTCCTATTTCAGCCTCCTTAGTGCTGGGATTACAAGTATACACCACCATGCCTGGCATTCCCTGTGAATTTTTGGTAGGGAACACAATTCAACCCATAAAAAAGAGCCTTTGAAACTTCTGTTTACTCTTCTAAAAAAGAGACACTCTTTCACTCCCAGGGAGGCTGCCATGAGAATGTGCTAATGGATGTGCTCTTTACAAGAAACCCAAGTGCCCAGGAGTTGCAAGATGTGGTCAAAATAGCCAGGAATGTTTAAATTTTAACAAATGTTTCACTGTAAAAGACATAGGGCGTTCATTCCCCTCAAAATACTCCCCCTCCCTTGCTCTTACCACTTTGTAAAGCAGTTCTGGAAGTCCCCTTTGGTGTCCTTAAGAGATGTGATTAAAATAAAATACTGGGCCGGGGATTTAGCTCAGTGCCTTAAGTGCTTGCCTGGTAAGCATGAGGTTGTGAGTTTGATCCCAGGTACCAAAAAAAGAAAAGAAAAGAAAAGAAAAGAAAAGAAAAGAAAAGAAAAGAAAAGAAAAGAAAAGAAAAGAAAAGAAAAGAAAAAGAAGAAGAAGAAGAAGAAGAAGAAGAAGAAGAAGAAGAAGAAGAAGAAGAAGAAGAAGAAGAAGAAGAAAGAAGAAGAAGAAAATACTAAGTGCATCTGCCACTAATTATCATACAATTCATTAAAAAAACCACGGTGTGTGCTCATTCACCTTATTCACCAGATCTGGGAGCGAGTGACTGCTGGCTCTTCTCCAGTCAAAAGGAGCATGAAGCTGTGTTGGATTAAACACTGGTGGTCAACTTAACACCAGCTGAACTGAATCAGCGTGGTGCTGAGTGCAGATGGCCCATCTGAAGACTGCTGCCATCCTCGCTTTGTTCCTTTGTTCCTTCCCAGCATAGATTCGTAAAACAGACTTGCGTGAAATATTGTCGTGGGCTCTAGGCCTCCAGCTGGACTCATGCAGGATACTGCCACTGGATTCAGCTAGATTCTCTAAATCCTTAGTGTGTGGATGGACTTCCTGCACTTTCTTTGTATTTGACTCCTTGGGTGACCATTATAAATAATACTACAAATTATGTGTCCTGTATTGTCTTGTTCTCCTTGCAAATCCCTGACTACAAAAGGTAAATGTTTTGAATCTATTTAGGACATCAAGGTAGCCATGACAATGCAACTAAAGATACTCACGAAGACTTCCAGAATGGCTTCACAAAGTGGCAGAATGAGGGGGTAGGTGTGGTCATAGCAGGGCAGTGACCTGAGGGGGATTAATGGCAATGCATCTTTTATTATAAGGATCTTTTAAAATTTAAACATTCACTGTATATTTCGATCACACCTCATATAGTTATTGTGGTTTAAAATTCTTCTTGCATTTGAGCCGAAGCTATGTTTCCCGCAGGCTATTCCTATTTAGTGCTTGAGCATGGTAGGTACTAGGCAAACCTGTTCCTGAGACGTGAAAACTCACCTGACAGGTGGCTTCAGTTCAAAAACTCCCTAAGAGCTTTGTCAAACTCTCAGAATGACTCAGCACTCTAGATCCTTCCAGACAATCTCTGTCCTCCCTTCTTCACCTGGACTCAGACCTGCCTAACAATCCAATGAGCCTCCCAGGGGCCCCTCAGCTCCCTTCCCCTTCTCCACTGCAGTCAGACAGCACTTAAAAGAACTGTGCTTGGTGGAATTCTCTGCTAGAGCCATCCTGAAATTCTTAACATGTGAAATTGTAGTAAGAGACCCTACATTTTCATTCTGCATTGGTTGCCAGTCTTACTCATAGGAATTGCCTTAATAAATCTCTTGCATAGCAAATCCTGTCTTGGTGTCTGCTTCTTGTAGCATCCAAAGTGACATCCAGGAAATCAATGTGACTTCATCACTTCATGGAAGCTCCTGATCAAAGGTCCTTTGCCATCTTGAAGAAAGCACACTCATCCTAGCTGGTCCTTCTCTTTCCCATTATCCTTCCTAAAGTTTCTTCATAGCTCCACCTGATTTGACTGGGTTTTTCTTTGCCTTGTCTTTAATTTGAGAGTGTCAATATAGGAGCAAAGGCTTTATATTGCTTAGTATTGTGCCCTAGCATCTACATAGAAAAGGCAAGAACATGATTAGTAGTCAGTAAGCAGGGGGCATACATTAATTTATAAAGAAATGCATATCAGACTGAATTCACTCAGATCTCCCTTAGTTTCAAACCTATATAACATAAAGCACTGTGTCCATTATGAGAATGTAGCTCACAGACCTATAAAACTCAATTGTTCTTTGTAATACGGGCCAGAAATAAAGAGTTCACAGCCAGTGACTTAGGCTTGAGAACTAATATGGCAATTACTCAGAGGTGTGGTACACCTGGGACAATTGCTTAGGGGCCTAGACTGGGATTTTCATGCCCAGATTAACACAGGTGATGTAGCCCTGGGCCTGTGCAAGGTGAGAAAGTGAAATGACATAAGTATATCTGTTGCAGAAAAAGTAAGAAATGTTGCAGAAAAACCAATATCAAACTGAACAGCAGACTCTTTGCATCAAGGAGTTAGAAGGCAACTATTACACTATTTGAAGATCAGTTCCAAATCACCAGCCCAGTTGTATAATAAAACTTACCTCCTAACTCCTGGTGCAGAGTCTTCCACATTCAGTTTGATACAGGTTTTCTACAACATATCAAGACACAATTCTTGAAAACCTTCATCAACACATATTATGATTTGTGTCTGGATGTCCATTCAAAGCCTCATGCAGTCATGGAGGCAGGCGTCTACCGTCTGTGACTGATTCATGATCCACTGTGGGGATTATGGGTGTGTGCGCTACACCCACTTTAGGGTGGGCAGCTAACACACAATGTAAGAGAAAGAAAGTCTTTGCTTTGAGCTCCTCCCTTTTTGCTCTAGTTGCTTTTGGTATCTATCCCTGCCATGAACTGTTGCCCCTCTGCCAGGCCACCCTGCCTTGAAGCCAGCTGATTATGAACTGAAACCTCCATAAACTGTGAGCTCCATGAACCTTTCTTTCCTTCATTTTGGGCATCAAGGCAAAGAGAGAAAAGTAACCAGCATAACTTGTAACTACATTTTCCCAGTAGCTCAGGAAACAGGCAAGTAAATTTGTATTATGTCCCAGTCTTAGAGCGGGGAAGAAAAGAAAAGAGCCCCTAAAGAAAATCACAAAATTCTAAATGTGTGCCACGTACAAACATGTTGCCCAAATTTACATATAGATTGTGCAAGAAACCTGAATCAATAAATCACCATAAAAATGTTCCCAGAATCAGGGAAACCTCTGCAGAAGCACTCACTGCTCCATAGAAATATTTTCATAATTCAGGACTCACAAGACTCCCTCAGAATAAACAACCCTTGCTGAACAAAGCAAAGAACAAAACTAGTCAGAATGAGAACTCATATACAAACATACAGAAGAACAAGCACCCAAAGAACTCACAGAAAGAGAAAAACTGTATGGGGTCTATAAACTAATTATGTTCAAGGAATTTTTTTAAAGTGAAAAAAAAGGGAAAACAATGAAAGAGCCATCCACTATAAAAAGGGTAGATTTAAAAAGAAAACAGAATTCTTCAAAATGAAAAATTTAGTGTTAAGTTGCATACCAGATACAGCTAAAAAAAAGAATTAGAATATGAATTACGGATCTGAAGAAGGTATTTTAACTGTAGCAGAGACAAAAAGAGAATAGAAAAATGTGAAACAGTGACTATAACACAGAGATTAAATTGAGAAAACAAAACATACATTATAATGGAATTCTAGAAGGAAGGTGTAGGAAGTCGTAAAAGAGGCAATACTGAAATTATGAAGTCTGAGAATTTAGCAGGATTAAAACAATGCATGTGTTCTTGAGTTAGAAAATTACAAGTTCCAAAAAGGATTTAAAAGAAACAGATGCTCACATGCACACACATGCACATGCACACTTGTCAACCTGCACAACACCAAAGCCAAAGTAAAAGGAATAAAAACAACCAAGAGAGAAAGATAAACGACCAGACCAATAATGGCAACCAGACTGGCAGCAAACTTGTCAACAACATAGAGAGGTCAGAAGATAAAAGGATAACATATTCAAAGTGGCATTAGAACATAATTGTCAATTATTCTACAAGCCAATATTCTACAACCTAACTAAATTAGTGTTCAAAATTGGGGATGAAATAAGATGTGGAAAAGAAAAGGATATCCTCTAAAAAAATTAAATATTAATATTTTCAGTATAAAGTAAACTGAGGAAAAGATAAACAATGGGTAAAGAAAAGAATAAACATGTTGATAAATATATAAACACTGCTACTGATCAAAAAACTTTTCAGATTAATGGGGAGGGTGGTTTTGAACAGCTTGATATAATGATAGCAATAATATGGAAAGACAACTTAAAATACTCTAAAGTCCTGGTAATGTTTGATAGAGGAATAGCAGTTTTGAATAATTTAAAAATTTTTAAAAGCTAAGTATCCATATTATAATTTTAGGGTAAATGATGGGGAAATAAAGGAGAAAAACAGAATGTGTTATTTTCAAAGGAGTAGAAGGACAACAGAAAAAAAAACTCTTCAAGTGAGACATGAACACACAAATAAAACCAGAATGACTCTGCCATCAGCATATCTGCAGTGAAAGAAATTCTAAAAATTGTCCTTCAGGCAAAAGGAATTTGACCACAGATACAAGAGATATGAAAGAAATTATAAGGAATAATTACAAGGATATACAATTCTGATACAAGTCAGAAAGTATAAATATATAGGTAAGTGATATAAGAATTGACTCCTAGAGAATAAAAGAAATGATGCTTCACAAGGTTTAAAAACTACGCAGATCTAAAATACACAAAAATCTAACTTAAGAGTTAGAGATATAAATTAGAAACGTATTGCTCAGAGAAAGGTAAAGATAGTAATATTAATTTAGCATGTAAAAGATGGATGCTATAATTACAAGTAACCACTAAAGTAATATACCAACTTTCGGGGTGATTTGAAAGAATAAATTGGAGTAAGACAACAAACTGAACAAATTCATCATAAGACAAGAAATGAGAGAATAAATACTGATGAGCCAGACAGAAAGCAAAGAAGGCTTCAGATGTGAATGAGAATCTATCAATAATTATAACAAATATAAATCAATGAAAATCTACAATAATTATAACAAATATAAATCAGCTCAGTGCTTCGGTGAAAAGATGGCCACGTACTGAAATGTTTACTCGGGCAGAGGAGGTCACATGTATAGGTAAATGGCCAGGTCCAGCAAGGCCACAGTGCAGAGGAAATGATGTCTTCAGGTCAGGAAGCTGACAGAGGAGGCAGCTTCAGTACAGAGATTAGAGTTTATCAGTCTATAGTCCCACACACTGCTGCCGAGTAGGAATACAAGGCCACTGTTGTACATGTCAGCTCTCAAACAAATCTGGAAACTCAGTTTTACGGAGAATATAATTCTCAAACATTGGCCATTCCAACAAAAAAAAAAGCAAACACACACAGAAGAAAAAAATTAATCTAGTAAATGAAATAAGGAAGATGAAACAAAAATCATAGTAAAATGCAAAAAAAAAAACCTAACCCAAAATTATAAAACAAAAGGAAAAAATATCTTGCAAACCTTTGCAAAGTGAATGGAAGTGATGGTTTACTCTAAAACACCACTGTGATCTGCATCCTGTAATTTTCGCCCTGTTCCGCCTTATCATTTGTCTGAAGAGACCTAACATTAGAGAACAGGGAAAACACTGAATAATCCCAACGTAAATCACATGGGGCCCCAGTGGTCACTGAACTCAAAATGTCTGAATGTTTGTTCTGTCTTTTCTGCTTATGGCAAGTCTCTGGAGCTTACCAGATACCTGGGCTTGTCTAACTGTCTAAAAAAAAAAATCATGATACTAAATGAGACCTCCCATGCCTGAAAGTCCAGAAAAGAGAAACAAGAAAAGGAAAAGAAAAATCAGCGATACTCTCCTTAGGTTACTCTCTGGGTCTGTTATTTGAGCCATTTCCTGGAATGTCGGTTCTTCTCCATGGCCTATGAGGTAAGGTCTGAAATGCTCTAGAGGCTTCCAAGGCCTTTCAGACCTGGCCCAGTTGTATCTCCGCCCCTCCCGCCACACAGCCAACTTTGCTAGGTCCTTGCTAGGAAGCCTATCTCGCTCTCTGGGCTTCAGACTCCATTCACTCCCAGGTGGAGCATTTCTGAAGGTGGATTGAGGCCCCTGATGGGATACCCTTCTATGAGAATACGCCACATGTACATCTGCTTGCAAATTCAGTAAATTTGTAAATCTGCAGAAATATGTGTGATGAGACAAAGAAACTGTGAATAGGCCTGACGGGGCTGGTCCTGGTGAAGTTAGGAACCAAACTCTTCCTAGAAGCCTGATTGCCACAGGGCCTGATGAGCTGCCTTAAACTCTGGAAAGCACAGTTAGTTATGGTGCCTACAGTTTAACCTTTTTTCGTTGCATACATAAACATTCTTGGCTTAAATGAAATTATCTCCAAAATATAAAGAGAAAACTCAGAAAATTTATAAATATTTATTAAGAGCTTATCTACAAATCTATGATGCCTCTTTAACTGTGAAATCTATTATTCAAAAATATTTCACTATGCATGAAACAATTGATAGGTTACATTTTGTCTTTTTAATTGCTTAGAGTCAATTTTAAAAGGCAAATTATAAAGGTGGGTTTTTTTTGTTATTGTTGCTCGGAGCAAAAATTTCATTTAATGTGGGGCGTGGGTGCACTTCGGTATGTTTGGTATTTGTGTGGGCACAAGTGGACCTATGGCCCCAGAAAGTCTCAAAGATCTAGTCCTGGCAGCTGGCAGACACAGGGCCCTGGCAGAGCATGAGCAATGCAAGGCGAACAATAGATGGCTGGTCACGCCTGAACTGCTCCTTCCTTTGCTCTTCACCCCTTATGAAGTCATTGATAAAGCTACAAAGCCAGGACAGTGCTGGGTTTCCTGTATTTGAGTGGAAATGAAGAGGCTACATCATTCAAGATCCAGACAGAAAATAAACCCAGGCCAGGGCAAGGTGAATGCAATGCTGATTTCACAAGGCCAAGCATCAGGGTTCAAGTCAACTTCTATCTGAGTCTTAGAGAGGCAGGGATCCCCTAAAAGTTACCTGGGCCTCCTGAGGTATGCAGGGCCATCAGTATTTTCTGGAGCCCAGGAGGGGTTGAAAATAGAAGTGATCAACCCCATTTAATAAGGCTCCCAATCAGAGATTCACATTAACTAAGAGAAAAAAGGCTTAGGGTTAGGAAAGTTCCTTCACAGAACACCGTGATCCAACAATGTCTCCCACAGTTTTTGGAGCAACCTCCAGTTTACCAAGTCTTTCTAGTTATAATGGACCTAAATTCAAAACAAAACCCAGAAACTTAGGTGGAGTTCAAGCCACAGGAAATGAAAATTTCTCATTGTGTGAAACTGATCCATGGGAACTAGAAAGCAGAGAGCACCATAGAGTCTATTATTTTAACTTTATTTTTACACCTAATAAACACCATAAAGAATCTGAAAAATCTGTGCCATTAGCACCCAACCTATAGGCACTGCAATCTAACTGCATGAAAGGGCCACCAGGAGGCCTTCACGGGCAGTGGTCCTAGACAGTTCCCTCTCTTTGCTTCAGACTTTGTTCCTGCTGAACTGCAGGTCTACTCACCTCCTGGGCCCGGCATCTGCCTTGTGGGGCTTGATCCCTGCACAATCAACTCCTATGCCCTGCACTGTGCTCTGTCTCTGTCTCTCTCAACTAAAGGTCCCATGCATGCATCTCTGGATTTTTCCCATAGGCACGGATATTCAGATCAGAGCGCCAGCTGATAAGCCAGATCCATTTAGCCAGGCTGAGATATCCAACATGGAAACAGACATAGTATGACACAGTATGACGGTGACCATTATACCTCAGTTAGTAGAACATTGAGTCTTAGCCTTTACCCTGGGCAACTCATGAACCACCTGGGAAAGTTAGCCCTGTCACTATTTTTAAACAAACGACTTATGCAAATTCCAGATCAGCATTTTCTACTGTCAGGTAGACAGTTTCAGCTAAATGTCTCATCAGCCTCCAGCCAACCTACTGATAAATATCAGTAAATATCAGTAAAGATCGTGGTAAGTTACTTCTATGTAGCTGTTACTCTGTAATAGTAATGGCAAATCTTTTAGAGCTTTCAATGATAACAAATAGCCTCCTGTCACACGTCATAGGTTCGCCACCACTGCTCTATAACTTGCTCCTTTAATCTTAACCTAGGAGGTAAGTATTCTTCTTACTCCCATGTTATTGATGAGAAAACTGAGAAAATTGAACTGAGAGAGACCAGAGGAGAACTGAGGCCAAACTGGCTTCCTCTGTGAGCGCAAAGGAGCAAGGCAGCAGGCTGTACAGGGGTGACGGTGCTGCAGGGTCCAGGGAAAAGCCAACACAGCTGGGATCAGGCTGCTTACCTGAGCATGCACTAAAGGACAATGGAAGGCAAGGTGTGACTTTAATTGCTTGGACCTGCCTTTGAGGGAATAAAAGAATCAGCCAAATGCTTGGGGCTCTCTGTGCACTAGAGACAAGAGCCCTCTGGCTGCCTTATGCTAAACCATCTCTGTGTTCATTTCTCAATCTCTGGCTCCCAGGTCAGAGAACAAACTAGCAGGAGTGCACTAGGATCCTACTATTAACTCAGTTTTGCAAGGTTGGAAGCTAGTAAGTGGCAAAGCTGGGATGCAAGCCCAGGCAATCTGGTTTTGTACTATAAACTCTTCCCTTCTAAACCTTGCTGAAAAAAACAAAGTACATCTCTGCCACAAAAATCTGCAATTTTCTCTCCCTCCTAATATTAATGACTTCTGCTTTATGCTGCTGTTTGTGCTGCTTAACATTTCCCCATGCCTCATCACAACCTCAAGGGAGGGATTGTCAAACTCATTCTCCAGAGGAAGGAAAGGGGCTCGGTGAAATTAGTGACTTACTGTATAACCAGAACTGAGACCTTGTCTGAGGCCTCTAACTCTCAGGTTTCCTCAACACTACTATTTCAATTCAGAGGTACATCTTTCCTCCTGTGACACATCCCCAGACTTAAACACTGACCCGGCAGGTTCTGCTGCTCAGGCCCCATTGAGTCCGGATCTCTCCAGTGTTAGCCCCTTGCTCTGTACACTGCTGGCTTCTGCGGTGCTTCACACCTTCCTGCCAACTCTCCTGTGCACCTTCTCCAATTGATCCCACACCCATTGTCTCTCCTCTCTCCCTCATGGCAAATTAATCTTTTTAAAAACTGTGGCTCTACAAAATGTTAACTACAAAATTACTGTGCTAATTGGGATTTCCTCATTCTGTCCTTTCTAATGTTTCATTTGGAGGCCCTGAAAATTTAGGGTTTTGTGATTTTTAAAAGAAAGGCATAGAAAAGACATTATCTGATGATATAACTCCTCTAAGTATAAAACTCAGTGACACTCTTGTTAAGTGCAAACTGACTCGGCTGATAGTCTAAACTCTCCACAGTAACAAAGACAAAAATCTATATTGAATGCATTCAACCAATATTTTGTGAGTATCTGATGCAGAGGGCTGGATGTGCTGTGATGAACAACAGAAATATAATTCTCTTCTTAATGCAGAAGCCATCACACACACACACACACACACACACACACACACACACAGAGTTATAAGCTGTGCTGTGTGCTAAGATGAAAAGAGCAAATGCTCTGAGAGAGGAGAATACAAGAGTCACTTCAGATGTCGGGTCTGGGGAGCACCTTGAAGAGGATGGCTGCTCCCGGCGAGAAGGACTCAGGACCACACAGTGTACAAGAAGCAAGGAGAAGGGTAGGAGAGCTTCTGGTGGAGGAGGCTGGCAGGTAAGAAGCCTTGAGACGCGCACGCTGATTTCTGCTACTGCTGCAGAGCTTTGCCGTTTCCACGCATTTCCTTCACTCTAACGCTTTCAGATCCTTTTTTCACATCTACATCATATTAGGTCCTAAAATATGGGCCATGTTTATCTGTAGAAGTACTTAGCACTCATAGAACTAATCCAGGCAATTTTTTAAAAACACCTTGTGGCAAACAGGTGGCCAATGTTTTAACTTGACAACTTGACAATCCTTTAAAAAACAGCATAATCCTGGAAGATATGTATAATTTTTATATATGTAGACATATACTCAAAACTATTTTGCGGTGCTGGAAATTGAACATGGTGGGGTGGCTTTAGCAGGTTCCAATGGTGTTTGTATTTATTATTCATGTGTAAATCTGTGAGGCAACTTTATATTTTCTAAGAATCAAAGTTTTATTTAATTAAGTGGGTCAAGATTTAAAAGATCTGGAGTTGGGCATAGTGCACACCTGCAATCCCAGCATTCAGGAGGCTGAAGCAGGAGGTTCACTGCTCTGTTGAGGTCACTGGAGGTATATATTTAATTCAAGTCAGCCTAAACTAAGAAGATCTGGAATAAGAAAGCAAAACAATCATAACTATAGGAAAGAAAATATTCTTCTCACTCTAATTTAAATTCAGGGCTACCCTAACAACATACCAAAGTAACAAAAGTATTCCCCACATCTTGGTCAACCATATACTATAGGAACAGAAGCATAACTAAATCAGTCATGATTGTAGCTAATTTTGTGGCATTCAAGCACCAGAGTTTCATATTTGATTAAAACTTATAGGAATTCAACCCCCAGAATACAACCCAATACTCCAGCTTTCTTCTAGTTCTGGTTTTCCAGAAGGGAAAAGCAGAAACCTGTCCAGTTTAGCATAAATAACAGGAGGATAGGTATTTTAAGAGTGTAATAACACAAAAGAAAATACATTTTTTATAATATAAACAGAAGATAAACTGTTTTGTGTAAACTGGAAAGAGATGCCAGGCACCTTAGGAGTTTATAATGCTTATAATGCTGGGAGACAATTCCTGATGATGTTTCTAGAAACCTTACTCTGGACTATCTTTTCTGGGATATTTGCATAGCAAACAGAGGAAGCCAGAGGGAGTGCTCCTCTGCAGATCAGAGGGCCTTATCTGCTGATCAGTGAAGAAAGAACAATCTCTGCCCAGAGACGTGTTTACACTACAGAGTAATAAAGATAATGCCACTGTGCATTGCACTAAGCATCAAAATTTTATTTAATTAAGGGGCCAAGACTTAAAATATCTGGAGTTGATGCTTATAAAATTGGGATTTCCTAAAGTCAGCTATGAAACAATCCCTTGTGTACATAATTTACCTGGGCAGAGCAGGGCAGGATGGATGGATGCAGGGCATCCCTGAGTTATACACTGAATAGATACACTGAGCTTGTGGCTTCCTTACCAGCATTCTAACAGCTTTCCACTCTTAACTGTTATATTGGGACGGGTAGACCACTGCCCCTTAGAAGCAAAAATCTACAGATCTTCATTTTTGTATCTGTCAGTAAAACAACTCAATTATTTTATTTTATTTGCTACTGAGAATCGAACTCACAACCCTGCATTTGCCAGGCAGGCACTTATGCCACTGAGCTATATCCCCAGCCCTATTCTGACAGATTCTTAATGTATATCTTTTTCATCCTGATACTATGTGTCTTTACTTTGCTTTATTTGATTCTGCCAAAGTATGGTCTCTGTATTCTAAGTGGGGTTTGTTCCTGGCCTCTACCTTTTAGCTTTCATGGCTGGCTGGCTGACAATCTTTACTATTTTTTTAATTGAAAAAAGGTAAAATAGAATTTCATAACAAAATAATAAGAGAATAACAATAGTTAATATATTGCATGTTGTCATCTTCCAAGTAGTTACTCAGAGTACAAGATATGGGTATAAAAAATTCTCCAATCAACATTAGCACAAACCTTCCTTTTCAATGAACTAAGAGACACTAATTGTATAACTACTTCGTTTTTTCTCCCTTTTCCCTTCCTTCTTTTGCCTTTTCCCCACTCCTATTTTCTTTTTCTTTTAAAGCAATTACTTGCCATTTCACAATATCTATTGTACAATCTAGACTTCATTTACTCTTTCGTTTTCTCATACCAAGGAGACAATACAATATTTACACACATGAGTCTGATTTATTTCACTTATGAGTATGGTCTCAAGTTGTATCCATTTAGCTATAAGTCTCCAGTTTAGCCTTCTTTATGGCTGAGTAATATTCCATTGTATAAAAAATACATATCTTTTATCCATTCCTTGGTTGATGGACATTTGGATTGTTTCTAAGATTGAGTTATTACAAAATGTGCTGCTATAAACACAGATGTACACATATCACTACGGTATGATGTTTTTAATTCTTCTAGGAAGATACCCAGCAGGGGAATAGCTGGGTTGAATGGGACCTCTAATCCTAGCTTTTTGAGGAATCTCCATACTGATTTCCACAGTGGTTGTACCAGCCTATACACCCACCAACAGTGGAGAATGGTTCCTTTTTCCCCACAGCCCCACCAGCACTTGTCATTGGTTGGTTTCTTGATGACAGCCATTCTTTCTGGAGTGAGATGGAATCTCAGTGTTGTTTTAATTTGCATCTCTTGAACAACCAATGATGTTGAACATTTTTTTCATGTATTTATTTGCCAGTGACAATCTGTACTTTTAAAATCAGATTTCTGGAAGGAATAATGCACTGCATCAATTTGTCTGAGTAGACAGAGATTTTCAAACCACAGCAGTGTGTAAGTCTGTCAGTATGCAAACTGCCTTCCCCTTTATCAGGGACCACCCATGATGATTATTTACCTGCTAGCTCAGTTTCACACAATGCCTACTGTCTTCTGCTTTGTTTTGCCTCTGAAGCTGGAAGTCTGCAAACAATTTTTTCCCCAGCCTCCTTCACTTACTGGTTTCCTGCTATGCTTCACCTATGAGAGGCAGAGGATAAGCATCAAACATAATAGAGAAACTGACTGCAACTAGTGTTAGTAGTGTGGTAGCTACTATAGTAACAGCAACAGCAGTGTGACTCAGAACCTGTCACCTAATTCAGTGCAATGTTCAGCTCTGCCGATATGGTATGCTGCAGATGTAATTTCCTACACAGGCCCAGGTTAGTGTGCACCCAGCACACTAAGTCATACAAAATACCCTTTGCCACCCTGCAGAACACTTTAGCATTGTGGTTAGTAAACAAGAGGAAAAGTGTGGCCTACATGATGTACATATTTCAAGGTTATCGAAGCCCATTTAGCTCTTGCTAGAAGGACTGCAATGGAGTTAAAACCGTACCACAGTGGGACCTCAGAGGTTTTCCTGCATATTGTGGATGGATTGGTAACTTGTACAGAACAGAGGAGATGTGATATTTCAACTGACAATGTCTGGTAGTGATCATACATAATTATGATCCTCCCCTGCTTGTATGGGATATTTACTTCCAGGTTTTCTTTCTGGGCATTTTGGACTCATTTTCCAGTTCTCTGCTATTTCAAGCTCACATGTATCTTTTGGCCTTAGCAGTCTTTTATCAACTGTGTTCCCTTTTCCTTCTCCTGGCCATCCTCCCCTTTGGGGTGTATGTATGTGTGCGCGCATGTTTTCTTTGTCACTTACGCTTTCTCAGCTATGCACAGAAATCCAACAGAAGCCTTTTGTATGAGGCATTCTGTCGTCACTCCTGGTGGTTCTGAAAGCAGCAGGTGCCTCTGTAAAGGTTTCTATGAGATTCAGACCTACATCTAGCAGCTGCTAAGTCAGGTTTTCACTCTAAAAAGCAACAAAATGGGATTAAGTTAAAAAAAAAAACAGTCTTGTGGGGTTAATTCCCACATCTTGAAAATAAAGCCATACTTGCCTTGGAACTTTCCAAAAACACACAAGCTCATTTCTCTTACCATACGAAGACAGAAAGACTACACTTGAGGTATAGAATGCAAATTAGGGCAGAGATGGGAAGCCAGGGACTTCCCAGATGAGGAGATAAAAAGCAGGCTGAGTGTGTGTGGACTGGGCGGGCGGGGCTTGGGGCTGGCTTGCAGGGTGCCGGTGAAGGTCAGATTTCCCCAGCTGGGAGGGAGACACTGTTTTTGCTCAGCAAGGCACTAAGGTTTTTAGTATCATATGACTAATGTCCTTCTGTAGAAGAACACAAACCAGATCCTCTCCACTATCAATACAGATTATCTCTAAAGCAGTCATGAAAGCTAAAAAGGAAAACAACTGCCAAATTTGAGCTTACATTTGTTTATGGAGATATATATATATATATATATATATATCCCTGGCAGATGAAACTGTTATGAAATCACATTCATTGAACTGTGTCAGAGAGAAAATAAAGACAGAAGCAGACATACATTTCTCTCAAAACACTGTTTAGGAATGATGCCATCCGCCCTCCATACAAAGTAGCCAGAGTGATCTTTCTAAAATTCAAATCTGACCAAAGCCCCATGCTCAGAGCCTGGGGGTATCCACTGCCTTCACAATATGTGTAGAGCACCTGATCACAGCCTAATGAATCCTCCCTCCTCTGAACTTACTGCTCCAGTTAGATACACTTCCTGCGTCCCATTCTTGATCCTGGCCTTGGTATGCTTACACCTCTGACCACCAGGTGTACGGTCCTCTTCGTGCCCTTCCTGACCCTGCCTGTGGCTCCCTGCTACTCAGCTTTCAACTGTGAACTCAGAAGATTCTGGGAAGCTGTCTTTGCACCTCAAGTAGGGGCTGGGTAGCTTCCGTCTGTACAGTCCTTGTCACAGCTCTGAACACGACTGAAGCCAAGTGTTTGGTCATCTCTCCTTCCAGGAAGCGATTACCATGAAAGCAGGAACTGTACTTCTTGTCCTTTATATGCACAGCATGAGGCACAACGCCTGGTACCCTGGAATCTTCAATAAGCATGTTTATGAGTGGGAGAGTGGATAGATAAGTGGGTGGATGCATGGATCTGGTTAAGGGACTAAACAGCTTCCTAATCTCCGCTAGGTCAATGTCAAAAGGTCTGATAATCTGTTTATTTTTGATACACATTTTAAAAATAGGGAAAAAAAATCAACCAGTTTTTAATTTCTTAGTCATTTCTCACTTACTTGAAATAATCACAGAAAAAGGGTTACTGAAAACTGCTAGAGACGAGGAGATGAGTAACACAACATTTTAAACATTTATTGTAACAGTGATCACTGTATTGATTGCTTAAGGTAGTTTAATAAGACATCAGGACCAACAGTACAGTTAATTAAAGCTCAGAAGGGACACTCTTCAGCCTACCAGCATGGACAGGCAGTGCCCCCTAACTTCTCTCTGCACTGACAGGGTCCCCCACCTCCTGCACATGTGAAGCCTCATCTTGTCAAGGTCTCAACACACCTGGGTTCCCTTGTTCAAGGTCTCTGTGCAATCAAAGAGTTCTATAGCACCATTTTAACACCATTTGGTTCAATTCCTTTACTCCACACAAGGACACTAAAATTCAGGCCTTCAGTGATAGAACAGAGAGTACTTAGAATGTGTCAGGAGAGGTGCTAGATAAAGATGACTGAAACAATCCCTGTCTTAGAGGCTCTCTGGCTTAGCGAAGGAAGATAAATGCCCCTCTCCTACATATACATTCCCATTCAATACAACATTGAGAGTATTTATCCTAAGTGTTGGCAAAATTAGGAGACTGCTCAAAGAGGAAGGATCAACTAATAGTAATTAGGAGAGGAACTAACGAAAAGCTTCTTATAGAGATTTAAAATTGGTCATTTAAAACTAAGTAGAAATTTGGTGGGAGACCAGAAGGAATATTCAAGGCAGAAGAGCTTTTCACACACATGCAAAGGCTGGTTGTGGTTCAGACCATAGGGGTGTGAAATAGAAGGTTCTAGACAGGTTCTGTGACTTGCTCTAAGGTTTCTTAGACCAGGAGCACATGACCAGGTTTCTGACTCCTACTGCATGCCTCTTTTTACTGGACCCTCATGTCTTTATTACCAATATGATGCAGCCAATGGGAAATGAGGACTGTTTCTAATAAACGCCATCAAATACAGTGGGCACAAAGGGAGGTTAAACAGAAGTCCAGAAAAGCAAATTAGGAGGATCACACCAAAAATGACAAAGACCCAGACAGCACATACTACAGCCATGCACACCAGTGAGAAGAGCATGATAACAGGACCAATCACTGCAACCAGCGTCCAGAGGAGTTTCAGTTCTCTCTCATACACTACCTTATCTCTTTAGGGGAGTAAGAAATCAGTGTGGACAAAATTAACATGCAACTCGTAACTAAGAAGAACAAGATATATTATTTATAATTTCCCTTGAGACTATCAGTGCAGTCAAAATATAAATAAATGTCTTTACAATGAGAGATTTGGCATTAGTTCCTTGTAAGCTAGAAAATTGGAAAAATAGAAAATTGAAGTGAATTCATGCTATTTATTAAGGAAGAAAATGTTTTTCTCAGGGACAATGGAAGGCTTTGAAGTTAAGCAAGGAGCCTGGCGACGGGAGGAGAAGGAACGTGGTGTACTTTTAAACCATCTGGAGCCCGCGCTACTTCTGCCAGAGTAAGTGATATTTTCTCTCCAAAAATGGTTAATCAAACTGCTTCATTTTGGAGGAGAAGAAGAAAAAAAGACATGTAACAATATCAATGCTTGTTTTTTGATATGTAATTAGGAAATAATTTCTTAAGGATTAATACGGGCATTTTCATATGCTCTCAGCACGTTTCATTTGACATTCTGCCTGTGCAGGTTTATATCCTTCAACTCCCTTCAGCGATGCCTAAACTGGTAATATTTTCTCACTTCTTTCTTCAAACTGAGAGTCTCTGTAATGAAAAAAAAAACTGTGAATGAGACTTGAGAGTAGATGGAGGGCTGTCTATAATACCTTCAAAACAAATTGCAGAGTACTTTTTGTAAAAATAAAAGCTCTGTACATGCACATTTCTGTCTGTGCACGTTTGCATAAGGAAAAGGAAAGGTGCGGGCCAATACAGTCAGTTTGTGGGTACTGCTCACTGCCCTGGGGTAGAAATGGTGGGAGGTTAGGGAAGGGATTAAATTTCCTTTATATCTCCTCCCAAGTTTCACACATTACAATGATCATAAAATATTCTCCCTTTAACTAAATAGAAACAAATTTGAACAGAAAATAAATCTAATGGGCAAATAAATTTTTAAGTTTAAAAAAACTGATTCAGTGAGTATTCTTTGAGTAAAAGATATTCCCTAGTAAAGATGTAGGGCCCAGCAAGATAACTAATAGGTGGCCTAAAGAAAGGACCTCTGAGGCAAAACGTACCTGGGAATTTCCAGGAAAGGAATTCACTTAATATCTAGCACTTAATATCTAGACCAACAGGATTGAAGCATTTACCAAAACTGCCTCCAGGAACCAGGTGGTATCATGCTAGCAAGTCAAGAGCAATTATTCATTGTATCACAGCAGAAGACCAAACAGTTTTAGAGTTCTTTGGGCTTAGCATACTACAGTTCCATGATGAAACTGAATAAATAAATGAATAAATGAAAATAAATAAATGAAATGAAAAGCTTGCAGAGTTGCTATCTCCAATACCTCGGAGTCTGTGCACTGCAGATAGAAGAGCAGAGCTCTGTAACACAGTAGCCCTGGGTCTGTCTAGCGCCTTTAAGACTTGCTCTGTAGCCAGGAACTATCTCAGTCTCTGTAAAACTGTTTCCTAACATACAAAGTTGGGATAAATATTTCTGTTTTACAGGTTGTAGTGAGAAATACGTAAGATCATATAGTTAAGCCACCTAGCAGGTACTCCTGGCAAGCAATAGGCATGCCGTAGAAGAAGAGGCATTCTGATGCTCACTGATCATGACTGGGCTCTCTGCTCCTGTAAGAACACACATTCACGATGGCCTCCCCCACCAGCACCACCGCCATCCCAGGTAGGAGGAGTGCTGGCCAAATGACAAAATTTGGGTCCTGGAGATCTCGTTAAAATTTAAATAATGATTAAACAGATCTGAATGGGGCCTAGGATGCTTCGTTAAAATAAAAAAAAAAAAAAAAAACCTGCTGGTGATGCTGTGGGCCTCAGCTGAGTGCTAGGTTCTAGGGTAAAACAGCGATAGATTGAACACATGAACAAGGCTGAGGAAGGCGGGAATGACTGAGTCATGGTAGAGCTCCACTGTGGGCTGTGCACAGGGCACACTTTCTGCAGCAGGATCACACAGGAGTCCAGCTCCCTGTCTGCTCCATAGGGCCGAGAGCTCCTCGGAGCTTGGAATCCACCCTAGGGCCCCGGGCAGCTGCTGCACTCAACTCAAGACTCATTTTAGGGAACAAGCCAATAGGAAGCTGGAGGAATGAAACGTGAAATTCAGGGAAATTGCTTTTGGTTAATATGTAAAAGTACAAATCAGTTCTAATTTCAGATTTCTTTTTTTTTCTTTTTTTGGTACCGGGGATCAAACTCATGACCATGCGATTGCAAGGCAGGTGCTTATGCCACTGAGGTAAATCCCAGCATAATTTCAGATTTCTTAGTTACTAAGCTAGCTTCACATATTGTGGAAGCTGATGAATGCCTTAACTTGTTCCCAGCACTAGCAAATCTGTTTATTGTTTCTGTTTTGTCTCACTCCCCATGCCTTCTACCCCAAATAATTAGCCGATAAATCAGTGTCACTTGAAAAGAATAAGGAAAAATGTTAAAAAAAAAAATCACCAGTCATATGACATTCTATTCAGTAATCTTTCTTTGCATTTACAGGAACCAGGAACACCTAAAACACCTGGTGACCTGTGCACAGCATGGAAACTACATCAAGAAAATTCATCACTGTAAGGATTTACGACCATTCTGGTGCCTAACTGGCTATGGCTAAAATCAGACTTCCCAGTTATCCTACCTAAACTTTTGTGCCTCTGACCCATGGCAAGATAGAATTTGGGGTGAAAGCCCTCCATCTACCCACCTGCCATATTGTTGCCAGTGAAGCTCTTTTTCCTTTGTTCACTCTGTCTCTCAGTTATTGGCATCACCAGACAACAGCAGAACCGGACCCTTCGCAATTACAGCTTTATAAAGAAGCACTGGAGAAGCTGAACATAGTGGCACCCAGCATTAACCCTAGTGCCTGAGTAGGCACCGGATGATCACAGGTTTGAGGCCAGCCTGGGTAACTTAGCAGGGCCCTGTCTCAAAATTAAAAAATACAAAGGGCTGGGGAAATGGCGCAGTGGCAGAGTATTGGTTTGATCCCTAATACCAAGAAAAAAAACAAAACAAAAACCAGAAAAGCTTGATCCTGAATTTTCACTTTAGAAATACAAAGTTTGAAGAATTCTTTTTACTGAAATATAAATAAAAAGATGCAGAATTCCCTTTTGTCTTTGCAGGGAAGTCTCTTTTTCACAGGGAGTAGTAACTATTTCTCCACATCAATGTGACAACATATTTTTCAAAACAATCATCCTGACACCATATTATTATTATTATTATTATTATTATAGTTAACACAGATTCTCTTCCAAGTCATGTAACAGGTACATCCCTCCAAGCTATTCCAACTTACAGATTTTCTAAGTAATTAAGGATCGCTAAAAACAAGCAAAAACCCCTCATGTACCTATGACAAAATGTAGCAAGTTTTCCAACTGAGTTTGTTACACTAGTGTCAACTCGTACCATTAAGTCTTTTTTATTTCATAGGGTTAATCCTATGCCAGGAATAAGCAGAGATTAAATTTGCCAAGTAAATCACTGTAACAAAATCAGATTTTACTATTAGGAGTTGCAAACCTGGTAAATTCAGGAGGACTACTGAAAATATAAGTTTCCATAGAGGAGAGCAGGAGACACTCAAATTTGACCTGGTTATATAGGACGCTTCCTCTGCCTCATCTCTTGTTAATTGGTCAGTTCAGAGCCTGACTCCCTAAGGCTCTTTTGTTGCAAATTGGGACACTGCACATTTTGATTTTTACCTCAGTGGTTTGCTTAACAAATTTAATCTCCACTTGTTCCTGCTGCAGGATTAACCACATAAAAGCAGACTTAAGTCACTGTATAAACTGCTGTATAAATGTGACAACTCAGTTGGAAAACTTGCTACAGTTCATCCCACACAGGACAAAGCATTTTGCTTTAATTTTTAAGGAACCTTACGATACAATATCCATTTAACTCCTCTTGGTATGTTTAAAAGTTTATTTCTATGGCTGAAATGGTCAGGATATGTGTACAGTTAACTGAATTAAACTTCTTAATAGAATAACTGGACTCCAACATACAAGATTCATTCCATTTGTAATATGGGAACTGTAATGAGAAGTGTTTTCAAATTTTGCTCTGATTTACATATGCCACCCCGACTGCCAGACATCTTAGTCTTTGTGAGTAAAGGAATCTATCCATTCTGAGCTCTCCCTGGGCTTCTGGAGAACTTTAAAAATCATTAATTAAGGCTTTTTTCAGCACCCCTGCAGCCTCATTATGCTGTTGTTGTTATTAAGCATTTTATTTTCTTTGTCCCAAGGGTTCTCAGAGCTAATACATATTCCCAAACAGATACTTATATTTCTTACAGAAGGGTTGGTTTTCCATTCATGATCTAAAACAAATGTTAATTAAAATGATGGTTTCGGTGGCCCACATGTTTCTCAAGCTTTTCTATACTGACAGCACTTCACTGTCCTCTTCCTATACTGTAAGAAACTCCAACAAGTGATTAATTTTCTTCTTGGGGTAAAAAGCAGCCCAACGACAGCCAAAGCTGCTTCCTGGAGAGACAAACTTAAAACAGCTCCGTCTGGGGCCAGGGAGAGGTTTGGTTCCTTCAGCCTTTGTGGAAGGCACTTTAAAATCCAGACACCTGGAGGTTTAGCTCAGTGGCTTAAGCGCCTACCTGGCAAGTGGGAGGTCGTGAGTTTGATCCCTGGCACACACACACAAAAAAAATCCAAACACCCTCTGACTCATAAATCACTGAGAATTTGTCTAAATAAAAACCATGTATTTACACAAAGCCTGGAGGTAAGAGACTTTATACACACTTGTATTACATTGTCATTCAAATTTGGAAAAAATCTAACTTTCTAAAAATCATAAATATCCTAATGATGAAATTTTATACAGACATTTAAAGAGCATTCATCAACTATTTAAATGTGAAAATACATGTGATCTAGTATTACACACAAACAGATAATGAAGTAGTGTGTAGCCAGAATTCTCAGTTCCCTACAAATCAGACTTACATATTTTAATGAAACTTAAATTAACTATAATTACCTCTAGAGAGAGTGATATTAAATTCCTTTGTACTTTAATTAATTCTGGCAGTTTTTCATTTTTTATACTACATATATGTTACTTTGTAATGCAAATATAAAATGTTTCCCCAATTTTTTCTCTTTCATCATAAAAATAATCTTCATACATGTAGAACTAATTAATCACTAGATTTGTAGGATTGATTGACTGATTGATTGATTGTGGTGCTGGGGCTCAAACCCAGGGCCTCACCTATGTTTAGGGTACTGCCCAACACTGAGCTACATTCCTAGCTACATTATTAGGAAATTAATGGAATTAAATAATGATGGGTGAACATAAAGTTCACTTACATGTAGGTTTGATTTTAACTTCTTGCATTAAATTCCTCCCAGTAGATTTTCTGTCAACAAGCTCTAATTTCTCCTAGTTGATTTTTTTTTTCTGAAGCAGTCTAATAATTCTTAATAAAATAAAACTCCCAGGAAGTGAAATGTGCAAAGGGAGCTGGCCTGATGCTATGCGGTGATAAAAGCCATGAAAAGCTATTCGGATGGCAGCTGCCTGGACTGTCCCTCCTCTCTGCTCATTCCCTTCCCCTGGCCTTCATTCTCAGTCCACAGAGAACTGTGCTGTGCCTGTAGCCTTCATGGCGTTCTCACACTCCAAAAGCACAGAGGACAAAGGCCGGCTGTGTCGAAGGCTTGTGCCTCATTGAGTAACAACAATGCCAACTGAGCTTAAGAATACGCTGCTACTTTTCCTATCAACCGCAGCGCTTGCCCGTGCTACTCCCCAGTCTACTGGAAGGCATGTGGGCGAACACTGCTTAACTATAGCTTTGGGAATCTTACGGGCTGTGTTAGACCTTTAATTAAAGGAGCTGTTACAGTGAAGGATGCTTCTGTGTTATGGAAGGATGGGCTGGTTCTCCCATGGTCTTGTTAATCTGCAAACGCACCTAAGGTGTGGACACCTAAGGTGGACACACCTAAGTGGTTAAAAGAACTCCTTACTAAAACAAAATTCAAGATAGCGGTAGCCTAAATTTTGGTTCAGCATCCTAATAACTCTATAGTGCTTAAACTGTTCATGCTCCATGTCAGGATTGATGCAGGCCAGCCTAGGAAACCCAGGGGTACAGACCGGGATGTGCACAGCAGCTCCTCAAGCCTGGCTGCAGGTGCTGTGCGGGGTAAAGACTCAGCAGACTCGCTGGGCCATGGATTTTTCAAAAGTAACGGGAAACCCATATTTTAACTTAACGTCTGTGTAGTTCTTTACAGTGGCAACTAAAAAAGAAAAAGCAGTGCTTTCCATGAGCAAGCAAAACAGCTCTGAGGGTCAAAATAGGCCTGGGCACTACAGTTTCACAGCCTATGAGGCCTAAAGAACAAGTTATTCACACAGAATTTTAAAGTGTGCTAAATTTCTGTGGAGCAAAAATCACCACTCAATAAACAGGCAAAGAGAGAATCAGGAATTTAAATTCTAAACTGCCTCATCAAGTTTCTTAAATCATTTGGGTCCATTTGCCTTTCATTAAAATAAGAATAATACACTAGAGTCTTACAATTTAAATATTTACCCAAGAATTTAAGAGGACAAATGCACTTCTTTTTTTCCCTTAATGGTACTGCTAATTTTCATGTGTGAAAAGACTGAGTTTGGTAGAAAAATCCTGTGTAACTTGAGAATGAGATTGGGAGCCCCAGACCCATTTCCTTATGATTTAACAATCAAATAAAAATCTTCTTTTAAAGAATGACCAACATAGGCAGGACTATTAACCCTGTAGGTTCATGAAGCCAGTCATCCTCTAAACCAATCACTTTTGCAATAGTCACAGCAAGATGAACTCAGTTCTCACTTAAAAGTCATGAGAAGAAAGTATGTCAGGACCTCACTGATCTTTAACAACCAGAACAGTAATCATATTTAATGCACTGTTCACTTTTCTGTGAGTAACTCAGACATTCACAGGGATGTTCAATGTAATGAACATTTCTAGTTTCCTGGGACGCACGTTTCAATATTTACTAACAACTTCTCGACACACACCATTTCTGGGTAGAAAAGCAGCTTTTGGTTTGTGGGGGAAATGAGTCATTCGATGGCAATTACCCCGCCTTTGGAAGGACAAGTCAAAGCAAGAAATAAACGGCTTTTTAAATTTTAATCCATGTGTCAGTACAGGGAAATAATATGAAGTATTCTGGTAGCAAGAAATTACACTTTAATGCATCATTTCTTTCCATGTAACATTTACAACTTTCAAAGCCTTCCTGTATATTAGTGTAAATTCCTGTATATTAACCCTAACCCTGTATATTAATGTAAATTAGATAGAATTACAATTTTGTCATGAAGTTTTAAGTTAAAATGACATAATCTAGAGATAATAATACAGATATTGGGGTATCAATTTCACTTCAAACACGATTCACTTTCTCTAGGTTCTTCCTACTTAGGTCCCAAGTTTCCTATATGAGGAAAAAGAAAAAGAAAAAAAAAAGTGGCTTATAGATACATGAAATATACGGTAAGAAATGCAAAATTCCTTTGCAAAGCTGCCTTATTGCATTATCCAAGTTACAGAAAGCACAAACAGGTGTCCTTAACAGATAAAACAGCTGTCATTTAAAACACCAAGGTCAGCAAGAGGACCTTTTAAAGAATGACTGCTTGTGAGACAGGATCCCATGCTGAACAATGAAATGTACTTCCAATGAGGAGGAGTGTCAGAGAATTAATGCTGACTGTAGAGCAGCCTTTGTTTGTCTGCTAGGGAAAAAGGAATTTCCAGGCAAAAGGAAACCTAAAATTTAGTTCAAGTTTTACTCATAGTCCTTGATGCTCTCAACCAAAGGCAAAGGCTGGAACCTGACCCTCTTTGTCCTTAAGCAGACTGCTGCCAGGAGGGCCCACTTACTCTACAGACCCGCGCCATCATCTTCCGACTAAGCAGGCAGATCTCCACTTTCCAATCATGATTTGCTAAGTGATGCTACTAGCTTTGCTTTTACATGGAACTGTTTACTCTGAGATCAAATGAGATAGTTAGACTTCTCTGTTCCATACCCATAGCCTTTACATCAGCAGGTCCAGGCACACAGGACCTAGAACTACCTCAGTAGAGTCACTGATAGTGTCTCCTGCACATCTGAACTAACAATATTTACACACTCCAACTCCAACCATCTCTTCCCTATTCAAATACTTATTTTAGGGTTTATCATTTGCTCTTCTCCTGAGTCCAGTAACTAGATAACTAGCTCTTTAACTTGTCATTCTGGATTTAGCATTCTACCTCTGACTAACTCATAGGTGACACTGTACCCCACACTGTATCAAAGGTATAAAGTTAGACATAGTTTTAAAAATAAAAACAGCCACCAGCCAACTGCGGACTGCTGTGTGGTTACTCTATGGCAGAGATGGCCAAACATGTCCCAAGAGCCTTGCTCCTCCCCTCAGGCACAGCCACGGCAGCAACACCGCATGCAGAGACTTTCCAGAATCCTTAACACAGCCTCACCAGTCAGTCACCACCGAGAAAGGTCAGACGTGGTTCTCCAGATGAAAGCCAAATCTTCCATCCCCTAGGATGCCAAAACTAAATTCTCATAGACAGGAGCGTCTTTAGGCCTAGAGATACTGCACGGAAGGAGGCAGGAATCTCTTTTTATCCAGCACTTAGCCTGGGCATCAAGATCAACTGTTCTAAAACACAGCCTCCCGTGACAAAGTCCAGCTACTTCCTCTTTATGTGATGCTCAATTCTTAGCAACAACGCTCAGAGATCTGCAAACCATTTTTGGGGAGAGAGAAAGTTCTCAAAGCCCTGAGTGGGAGCCAGTTAGTCAATTCTGGGAAACAGAGACGTTGACCCCACTGGTTCCCCATTCAGTAGAAGCCAACTCCTTCCTCAATAAAGGAAGGAGAGCCAGCCAAGCTGCAGGGCGAGCAGGATAGAGGGAAAGGAAAAAGGAGGGCAGGGAGCTGAAAAACTCATCTTGTCTTTACAAGACACCTGTTTTTCTAGGGGAAAGAAAGATCATAAATGTCAAACCTCGCAACTCTTTATTTCAAGTTCTTTTCACTTTTTCTATCTGCTCCAATTCAGTGCCTACATTCCCTAAAGCACAAGATTAGACCAAATAACAAGACCTCCAACCTCTCCCACATTTGTAAATTACCCATAAATGAAAATTCAAGTGGAAGACGGCCCCACATCCCACCCGGCAGGCTGCAGTTCTTTGTCCTGGGCAGGAAAGCTGCCGCTTCAGGCGGACGCTGCCCGCACCTCCAGCAGGGTGAGCTGCCCTGCCTAGCAGCCTGTCAGCTCTGCTCCAGTCTTGTCTCTTTCCTTGCCCACCGAGCTCCAGGCTCTGCCTTGAGCATCACTTAAAAAAAAAAAAAAAAAAAGACCGATTCACCCTCCATAAAGTTCTGCCACCCCGTGACATCAGAATTCTAGGAAAATGGGTATAGTGACACCAGCCTCCTTTGTGATGAGTGCCTTAACTCTCAGGTTTTGGAGCCTGACAGTCCCTCAAGGAACTGTTTGTTAGAGAGTCAAGTGTTGCAGGAGGGGGCTTGTCCCGTGGAGGATGGGCAAGCAACATACCATGGCTGAAGCCAGGGAATAGAGACCAGTTCTCCTTGCCTTAGTGAGGGACGGTTCTGCAGGCCATCTGGGCTCCAGCCGGGTGCGTCAGTCACCCTCTGCCTCTGCCCAGTTCTGCTTCTCTCATTTACCTGCTAGGAGTTATTGCTGTTACTGTCCTGTCCCCAGGAAGCCTCCCACATGCCAATCTCAGGGTCTCAGAGAGCAGTTCCTACAGAACTGAACTGTGACTCTCAGAAAAGAAGCTTCAAAGAATGGTTCATTATCCCATGCTCAACTTTATTTTTGTTTGTTTGTTTTGAGACTATGTAGTCAGGCTTGAACTCACTATATAGTCCAGATTGGCCTTGAACTAACTCATAGATACTCCTGCCTCACCCTTCCAAGTTCTAGGTTTAATTGAAGCCCAGCTATCCCATGCTCAACTTTAAATCCACACAGGTTACTGACAATCCTCAATGCTGTATCAGCCAGCTTTCAACCCTGGTAGTCAGTACATGCATGAGGGCATGGCAAGCCATCCGATAGCCCCACTATGATAACTGCACTGCAGAATTTGGGCCATAATTTTAATACATGTGGTAGTCCTCATTTTGCATGCATTCAGTGACCACAGGATATTATAATACTAATGGAATGAAATCCAAATCCAGCAGCTAGTGCTTCCTTCAGTCCACAAGTCACTACATAAACAACACATGCACATCTTTTTAAATTTTTGTTTCCACTGTAAAACTGTTTTTGTTTTTTAATGGCAGGTCAAATATCCTGAAACATACACATATGCTGTATCTTGTAATCCCAGTTGAGTTCAAATATTAAAGTAACACACATGAGCCAAGAGAATTCAATATGGTTCCAAGGCACCTAGTCAATCTCCATGCACATCTTAACCAGGGACCAATCATGCCACTTCTTTCAAAGCTTTTGGTGACTGGTTGGCTCATTGCACAGCTAAGCAGCATAAGTATGGGATACAGTGACAGGTGGGTCTTGGGGTCTGAGGTGGAGAGGGGGTAGAAAGAAAGCAGGACCCTTTGGCCAGATGCAGATTAAAACAGACTTTCCACTCAAAAAGCAGAGTCCTGAATAGGAACACAGATTTAGAAGGGTCTTAGGGAGTGTTAATCCATCCACTACCTTCTTTCAAGCACAGGGAAAGTGGGACCAATATCAACCCCATGTGTTAATCTCATTGCTTCTATAACAAATTACCACAAACTCGGAAGAATAAATAAACACAAACTTATCCTACAGTTTGGAAATCAGGACCCTAAAACAGGTAGCAGGGCTGTGTTCCTTCAGAAGGCTCTGGAGGAGAATTCATTTCCTCTCCTTTTCTTGTTTCAAGAGGTTGCCTGCCTTCTTTTGACTCACGGCTTCCAATACTCAACCTCTGCTTCTGTGATCACATCTCCTGAGACTCTCACCTGCTGGCTTTCCTGTTATACGGACTGCATGTTTACCATAGACCCACCCTGATAACCCAAGGAAATCAATCATCTCAATATCTTTGATACATTTGCAAAATCCCTTTGACATGGAAGGAATATACTGCACTGTATTCACTGGCGTTGGGAATTAGCATATGGACATCTTTGGGAGAGCGTTATGTTTCCAACTATACCCTGTCCAGTTTTTTCAAATGACTGGTAATATCTGGACATTAGCTTGCACACGGCTGCTGGGAAGACAAAGCTGCCTGCCAACATCTGTCTGTATCTGCACCCACAGGCAAAGGGCGGGCCAGCAAAAGAATGATAGAATGATGAGCCCAAAGGCTGCTCAACAATCAGGTTCCCAGGCACACTCTGAGAAGCACCACTCTGCAATGAGTTTGGGCTGTACTGCATGCCTTTCCTCCCTCTCAGACATTCAGAATTCATATTAGCATACCCAAGATACAGAGACGTCCTGCTGTAAAGAAACCTACCTGATGTGCTTAACCCTGAGTTAAGTCCAATTTACTTTCACACATTATTTCAAGGGAAGATTGATTTCTTCTCTTGAAATAACTCTCAGTTATACTTTGGCAAACCTGGAACCTACCTATGGACTCAAAATGCAAAGTAGGTGAAGTGACACATTTTCCAGGTGTCTCAGTTCTACCTGGAGACTCACTTCCTGAAAAGCAGTATTTTTGTTTGTGTTTTGGGGTTTGTTTGCTTGCTTTTGCTATCCCTCTTCCTTCTCCTTGACGCTGGCTCTCAAAACTAATGGTGAAAAAAAAAAATGACCAGGAAGTAACACGTCACCAAAAATATTCTTGAGTTTTTTCCCACTTTTTCTTATCTGTCAAATCAAATACCTGAGTAGACTGCCACATGAAAATGAAAACATTTTCTTCATTTATTAAAAGTACTGCTACTGCCAAAATGGAAAAGGCCCAGCCTTATGCTGGGTGCTCAAGGCTGCAGCCCGAGGTCTCTTCTGAGATGGAATGCTGGACTCATCAGTCTTTCTCAGAAATCACTGAAGGAACAGAGGAACCACAGAACCTGAATCAGGTAGAAACTTAATTTTATTTAATTCATTCATTTAATTTTCTTCGAGAATTCCAGAATTCCAATATCCCTAATCAAGAGGCTCTTCATTCATGCTATTTTATAACTGAACGTCAACTACAATCATCAAGTAACTTCAACTACTAGTCACGTGAACAAAATTTTTGTCCAAGAGGACAGGTAACTTGCAGAGCTGTGAATAGGCTGGGGACCTCTTTCCTGTGTCTGAAATGCTTTCTTCATCCATCCACATTTTCATTATCACAGTAGCCAATGGTTTCTTCAAGGATCCATATTCTATATGGCAGGCACTAGGCCGGGTCTTTTAATTTGGTCTTTATTTAATGTTGACTATAATCTATGCCATGGTATTGCTATTTTACAGACAGACAAAACCATTAACTGAGTTTTACTAGATTCATTGATACAAATGACTACATTCTATATTTCAGATCTTGTATTAAGCATTTTTCATTTTCATCATCACTTCATGACTAATGTTATTATTCCTCTTTATAGACAAAGAATTTCTTTCTGTATGGTAAGAAATTCTCCCACAGTCACACTGCCAGGTAGTGAGAGAGCTGGGATCCAAATCCATAAGTATCTTCTCTCCTTTTGCACTCCTTCCTTCTCTTTGTTTTCTCTCCAGTGGGGTAGAAGGATCCTTTATGTATCTCCAGATCATCTTACCCTTGTTACTTGTAATATTTTACACAGTGGGCATCTCTGACACTGCCTCTTTTAGTAAGCTCTCATGACACACTATAATTATAAACTGCTATAAAGCAAATCTTACAGCAACCAGGACAGTCATGAAAATCTATAAATGATAGAGTTTCCAGGACCCAGAAGATTTCTCACTTATTTCAGGAAGCAGCTGTACAATGGCATTCAGTACAGGGAACTAAACTGAATAGTTTGCACCTTGGTATTTGTTTAAGCACCTACTATAGGAGACAGAGATTGTTAAACTGAGTTTCCTCAAACTTACTGGTAAGATCACAGATGAAAGGATCTCTACAAGTCAGAGACATTATCCAGCAAAGCACCCAGAACAAAGTAGGTACTCAAAAAATATATTCTGAATAATGACCAATAAAGAGTCCCACAGATGCAGCATTTAAAAATGATTTTTTTTACCTGTGTTGGAGATTGGGCTGTGTGAGGGTTAAGCTGCTGATCAGTGCTCTCTGGATTCACAGTCTGAAAGGAAGATAACACTGCAGCTAGGGAGCTAATCCCACTCAAAGGATTCTGGGGCAGTAACTGTCAACTTCAGAGATAAGACAGTTCTCTTAACTGGTAAAATTTACTGCTTAGAAAATTCTAACTTCCAAAGTCCTGTTCATATTCCCACCTTTCCCTCCGCTTTTCCTTCACTTTCCCACATGTCGCCCCAACGTTGTCTGAAACCCAGGAAACACTGGATATCCAGAGAAGTCTTTGTCTTACTCCCAAGAGTTCTGACCTTCTTGGATTCCTCACAAACTATGTTTGCATTTTGTTTTTATTTAATCCTTTTTTGTAAATTCATCTCTAAGATCTAGGGCCTGATCAGCTCCCTACATACCTGTACCTGGACAGTGATTCTTAGATATTATTCACCTGGCAGGTTTAAGTGCTTCAAGCAATGAGCTGATAATGATAATAATACTATTTTTCCTTTAAGATGCATTTCACATGCTAATAAGTGTTTGATTGTTTCTATTTTTAAAGCATTCAAGGTAACCTGTTAGGTTAAAAAGAGATTATCAAGAGAAAATGATTAGATGTCTCCAATCAAGGGCCTATACCATTTTAGGTGACCAAAAATACATATGGGAAATGTAGCATATACTTGGGATATTTAAATCCTGCATCATTCTTGAAGAAACTATTTCATTGACATAATGGTAGAACATTTTGGCAAAGCTACTATCTTTTGATTGAGTATATAAATGTTAATGTTCTATAAATAAAAATCATAAGATCTGAAAAAATCACACATACACACACACACACACACACACAAACACATATAGTGTCACTATGCAGTCCAAGCTGGCTTCTAACTGCAATCTTCCTTCCTCAACCAGTCAGCTGGGATTATGGTAATGTGCCAAAATACCTAGCTGAAAGACTTCTAAAAGTATCACATTCAAAAACACAAGCCTGGGACGGTGATATAGCTCAGTGGCATAAGCAGCTGCCTAGCAAATCCAAGGTCTTGAGTTTGATTCCACATGCTGGGAAAAAAAAAAAAAAGCCTTGCACTCTAGGAGGAGGATCACAAGTTCAAGTCCAGCATGGGCAACTTAGTGACTTAGCAAGACCTTGTCTGAAAAAAGAAAGAGGGAGGAGGCATGACCGAGATGTAGCTCTGTGTGAATGCCTTGGGTTTAATCCCTAGTACAGCAAACAAACAAGCAAAAATAGAGCTCATTTCAACCCTTAAGCCACCAGGGGCAGAGGAATCCAAGTATACATGGTCCAAAAAGCCCTGGAAGGATTTCAGGGAGACTGAAGGGTTATGTAGAAAGCCAAGTCTCTTCTAGAAACACGAACTGATAGAGGGGCCCACCTGATCAATACAAGAAATCAAACCTTTATTCTTTCACTCTGAAGGCCATTTTTCTAAAATGAAATAAATGGAATACATTAAGGTATGCAGAACTATTACCCCACACCGAGAATGGGATAAGGTATCAGATACCACTAGTAAATATAAATGAGATATCAAACGGCATCCCAGACAGCCAGGCTGAAAAATGATGCTGAGTATGTAAGATGATGTTTGCCAGCAAGGCTGCTCCTCGTAGACAGAGGAGCAACATTTGTGCGAATGTTTAAAACAATATAATAAATCCCTCGGTGTAAATACATGAACAGAATTGTTGAACACCTCATTAGAACCTTTCCCAACATCAGACGCTTCATTAGTACGGAAACAAGGTCTCCTCAACCCTCATCTTTCCATAACCCCCGGGAAAGCAAACAGCTCTAGCTCCAGGCGGGAGTGGCTGCCTGCCTACAACACGGAAAAGGCAGATCTGAACTCACAAGAATAACTGCGGTAAGCAGTTACTAATGTCTGTTTTGGCATTATGACAAGATAGGTAGTAACCAGTAGTGGTGGCACATGCCTATAATCTCAGCACTCAGGAAGCTGAGGCAGGAGGATTGTCACAAGTGTGAGGCCAGCCTGGGCTACATAGTGAGTTCAAAGCCAGTCTGAACTGTGTAAGGGAAACCCGGTCTCAAAAAAAAAAAAAAAAAAAAGGTAGTACATGTGCTAGAGATCTGCATTTCTCCATGTACCAGACTGCACAATCTACATGCATTTAAAAAGCCATTAAAGTCATCAAGTGGCTAATATAAATGCTTTTAAATTTTTCCCAGTGATCATTATTCACATAAAGGATAAATTTATTCATCCAATAAACATCTAATACACATTAACAGATATTGTGAATTTTATATTTCTAGTGCCAAGCCTTAGTATGCACATCTATTTGCTGCAGGAAGGAAAAGAGGAAAGGAAGAAGGAAAGAGGAAAGAAGTCCTCCAAACTCTTCAAGCTCTTCAAATCTAAATAAAGTTGTCAGTCTAATAAATTTTTGTAATACCTATGCACTTTGCTAACAAATTCAATTTTCTTTCCAGGGATTTTAACACATCTGAAAAGAACGGACACAATTTTAAATGAGTCATTTGATGGGTAAGATGTTCATAAGGCAAGAGAAAAAGAGAAAGGGGAAGAAAGCAACAATGGAGGAGGCATTTCACTATATAAAAGACACGGGGCTTTGACACTTCTGTTTAAACCATACGAATCACGGAGGTGATGAGTGACTTGTGCTGCTGCTCATGTTGCCTAACCAGAAGACTAACTTGATAATCCACTATAGTTACGGTCTGCTGGAATTTTGATATTAGATTTCAAGTGTGATCTTCTTTAGATCAAGTTCTTTATACTATCTATTTAGATTAATATCTCATGGTGTTGTTTCCCTTTAAAGCATTAGCTCCTTAGAATATCAAGTGTGACTTTTTAAAAAGTAAATGGCCAATTAGATTTGTTACATCATAGACTAAATAAGTTTAACTCTTGCCTCAATGCAAGGTTTCAGAGGCTTTAAATATGAGTCAAAACTAAATGTGAAAGGTTGCCTAAATTTCTTTAATAACAAAATCTTTCTTTCACAGAGCTTCTGGCAAAAGACCACGTCATGGAAGCAACTTTGAGAAAATCAAAGTGAATACCTAATGCCTTACAATGCTTTGCTGAAACAGGCAAACCCTTAGCCAACTTAACCAAAAAAAGAGAGAAAACATCCAAACCGATGCAATTAGAAATGAAAAAGGAGCCGGGCATGGTGGAGCACCCCCATAATCCCAGCACTCAGGAAGCTAAGGTAGGAAAATTGTTGTGAGTTCAAGGCCAGCCTGCGCTACATAGTGGGGCCCTCTCTCAAACACAAGACAAAACAAAACAGAAAGGAAAAAGGAGAATCACAATGGATACTGCTGAAATAAAAAAATACTAACAATTATTTTGTAAACCTGTACACCAATAAATTAAAGAACTCAGAAGAAATGGATAGATTCCTAGATACATGTGAATTGTCAAAATTGAATCAAGGAGATTTAAAAGCTCTGAATAATCCAACAACAGGAAATGAAATTGAAGCAGTGATAAATACCAACAAATAAGAAAAGCCTAAATTCTATAAAAAATTCAAGCAATAACAATACTCCTCAGGTTTTTAATAAAACTGAAAGGGAAGGAATACTCCCAAAGGCATTCCTAGAAGCTATAAATACCAGTTCCAAAACCAGAGACAGATCCAACCAAAAGAGGACTACAAATCAGTCTCCTTAGTGAATACAGATGCCAAGGTCCTCAAAAGTACTGGCAAACAATGTGATGAATGATCAAGGCCATGACTCAAGACCAAGTAGGCTTCACTCCAGAGATGCAAAGGTGGTTCAACAAACTCAAGTTGATACATGTAATACATCACATAAATAGAAGGACAAAAATTCCCTGATCATCTCAACAGATACGGAAAAGCCTTCGACAAAATTCAACATCATGTCATGATAAAAACGCTGAAGAAAATAGGTATAGAAAGACCTTATCTCAATCTAATAAAAGCCTTATGCCAATCTAATAAAAAGCCAGTCTAATAAAAGCCATAACATACCTAATGCTAACATGATATTAAGCGGGGTGGGGGGAACTGAAGGCTTTTCCTTAAAATCAGAAACAAGACAAGGATGTTGACTATGACTTCTCCTGTTCATCGTAATACTGAAAACATTAGCCTGGGCAATTAGGAAAGAAAAAGAAATAAAGGAAACATTTATAGGAAAGGAAGAAGCAATTGATCATTATTCACAGATGACACAATTCTCTACATAGAAGATCCCATAAAAGCCATAAAAAAACTGAATTAATAACCAAATTCAGTAATGTACTAGGACACAAAACCAATAAACAAAAATAAACAGCATTCCTGTATGCTAACAACAAATCCACTGAGAAAGAAATTGGGAAAATTGCCATTCACAATAGCACCAAGAAAAATAAAACATGTAGGAATCAGTCTTATTAAGGAAGTAAAAGATCTCTATAACAGAAATTACAGTACTCTAAAAAAGGAAATCGAGAAGGACATCAGAAAATGAAAAAATATCCCCTGTTCATAGATAGGAGGAAGCAAATGGCCGTATTTCTAAAACTAATACACAGATTTAATGCAACCTCAATAAAAAAATTCAGCAGCCTCTTCACAGAACTAGAGAAAACAGTATTAAAATTCACATGGAACCAGAAGAGACTCAGAATAAAAGAAGCAATCCTAGGTAAAATTAGCAAACTGGGAGGCAGCACAGTTCCAGACTTCAAGTTATTACCAAAAAAAGCTACAGTGATAAATGCAGCATGGCCAGGGATTTAGCTCAGCAGCATAAGCGCTTGCCTGGCAAGCGTGAGGTCATGAGTTCGATCCCTGGTACCAAAATAAAGAAAGTAAATAAATAAATAAATAAATAAATAAATAAATGCAGCATGGCACTGGCATAGAAACAGACAGCGGGGATCAAGGGGACAGAACAGAAATAACCTCAAGTACTTCAACTATTTGATCTTTCCAAAGAGGCCAAAAACACACTAGAAAAGATAAGACTCTTACATAAACGGTGTTGTGAAAACTGGCTATCCACATGCAAAAGATTGAATCCAGACTCATATCTCTCACCATATACTAAACTAAAATCAAAATGAATCAAAGAACTTAATGTTAAGTCATAAACATTTAACCTGCTGGAAGACAAGAGAGATAAAACTCTTAAAACCATAGGTGTAAACAAGGACTGAACAGAGTATCAGTTGCAGAGGAAATAGTTCCAAGAATCAACAAATGGGATCATCTTAAATTAAAAGCCTGCATAGCTAAAGAAACAACCAACAGAGGGAAAAGATAACCTACAGAACAGGAAAAACAAAACAAAACCTGCCAGTTATTCCTCAAACAGAGGTCTCATTCCTAGAATATATAAAAACTCAATATAATTAGGTCTCCCCAAATAAAAGACCAACTCAAAAACTGGGCAAGTAAAATGAATAAACACTTCACAGAAAAAGAAATACAAATGGCCAATAAATACATGAAGAAATGCTCAACATTGCTGGCCATTAGAGAAATGCAAATTGAAGAAAAAAGAAAAGTGAGACTCTACCAGACCCCAGAAAGAATGGTCATCAACAAGAAATCAAATTACAAATGCTGTCAGGGAAAAGGAACTCTTCCTTCTACGCTGTTGGTAGGAATGGAAATCAGTATGAAGGTTCCTCAAAAATATAAAACTAGAAATTGCATTAGAGCCAGATATTGCCCTAGTAGATATGTCTTCCTGAAAGTGTGACATACTGCGGTGATACATGTATACCCTTGTCTGCAGCAGCACAATTCACGATAGGTAAGTCTAGGAAGCAGCACATCTGTCCATCAACAGATAAATGGATAAACAAAAAGTGGTATTTACACACAGTGGATTATTATTCTGCTATAAAGAAAGATAAACTTGACAGCATAGTTGCCTGCCTTGCAAGCAAGCAGTCATGAGTTCAATCCCCAGTACCAAAATATAAAAAATAAAATAAAATAATAAATAAATAAGAAAGATAAACGAGTCATCTGTGGGAAAATGGTGGCACCTTAAAACAGTAATGTTAAGTGAAACAAATCAGACTCATCAGCTCAAGCATCATGTGGTTTCTTTTATATGAGAAACTCGGTAAAAATAAAGAGCAAAGTAAAAGATACATAATAGAAAGCAGGAGAGGGCATTCTCAGTGGGGACTGGAGTCTAGAGATGGATAGGCAGGGATAAGGAATGAAAAATGGTCACAACTCATTTTGGCAGACTCAAAGACTTTAAAAGCTGTTCTTTAAAAACTGTTTTTAAGAAACTAATGTTGTAATGTTATTAGGTGACAAATTTCCTTAATTAAAAAATAGGAAAGGAAAACATGACATACTCAAGACATTTTTTTACTTGAATAACAGCTTAACAGAAAATTAAGCTGACTCTAGTTTTCTGTGCCTTTTGCCAAGTTATGAAATGCTTTGAAGCTCTGGTTTTTCAACTACAAAATGAAGATTTAAAAAATCCATCTTGGGTAACAAAGTGGAATAAGGTGTGTAAATTAAAATTAGTAACACTAAGCTTGATGTATTCAGTAATGAATACCCGCTGTAGTAATAACTAGGGATAGGACTGAGGGATTTTCTTCTGTATCTTTGTCTCCATGGGAAATAAGCTCTACAAGGCCTGTTTTTTATTTTCCAGGTTGCTCATTTATTTGTTATTATTTCTTTGTTTCATTTTTTATTGACAGATATTATTGTATTTATCAGGTAAACACGTTTTGAGGACGCGCACATTGTAAAATAACTAAATCTAACTAACTAACCTATGTATGGGTTCCCTCTCCAAGAAAGCAAATGACAATATATCTATTCTTTCAAAAAAAGAAACAACTCCACTGGAATGCTGCCTATGGCTCACAACTCCAGTTCTCTTCAAGTGGATTTCTCAATGTCTTCAGTGGGTATCTACAGTGTGTCCCCGCATGCCACCCTAAGCCCCCAAGCTAACTCAATAATTGCTAGACTGTTTTTTCCAGTGGTATCAGAACCATGGCAGAGGCAGACCAGCTTACTGTTTCCAAGCCATTCTCTCTCTTTAGCAGGAATATGATTAAATTTCTTGGCATCACCTACTCCTAGTTGTGACACAGCTAACAGGATGGGACTGGAAATGACACGTGTCCCTCCAAGCCTAGCCCATATGGTACTCTCATGTATGCTCCTTCAAGATCTTAGTTCTTTGCGTTCCTTAATGAAGATGAACCCAGAGACTTCAGACACTATGTGGAAGATGACAGAACAAGATCGATTCTGTGTCCCTGACCAGTGCTTGGAAGAGGGCTCACTGTAGCTCAACTGCCCATGTTCTAAACTCAGACGAGGCAGAAGCAATCCTAGCATATTTGAGCCATTCTACATTTTTGGATGTATTTTTTTTCACAGTAGTTGATATCTGGAAACGCTGAAATGCTTGCAGTACATTATGAGATTATTTGTAAAACATAATAAATTTAATTAGTGTATACAAAATCAGACTAGCTCATAATTTAAAACTATCACTGTACACTAGGTTCTACTCTAGGTGAGCTATCAGAGAAATCAAAAGTGTAAAAAAAAATTAAAAATTCTTCTGAAATACAGAAACTTCATTTTATGCATCTCATTTTCCTGTGACCCGAGAGGAGCTGCCACTGCTTGACTGCAGGAGCAGGAACACCGTGTCCCAGCCTCTTAAATACTTGTGCTTCAGAGGAGCACAGCTTGAGTCACAGTGCTGTTACAGACAGGCCTTTCTGAGGATGAAGATATTTCTGACATAAAAAAATCCAACTGAAGAGAACTGACCCTGTCAGCTATAGGCTCTCATCTATATTTAATAAATAACAGATTAGTGTCACTTTCTAAAGAAATTGACCTACGTTATGATTGCATTGTGTGTTTATATGTCACTATGACTATGGATCGTTATCTATGGTCTAAGCAGATACAGAGATACATTCTTTTAATGTTAAGATGCACAGGGATATGTGTTTATTCTGTGTGCACACAGGAACTAACTGTATCAGAAGGCACTGAGAAATTTAACCTGATGTTAAAGCTGGGAAATTCAAGCCCAAATCCTAACCTAAAACCAATTAAATAAATTATTAACATCATCATCTAAAGTATAAGAGACCTAACCTAGTTTAATCATCCAGTTAAAGATTTAATGCCAAATGGGACTACTTACTGGCTATCAAAAAGTATCATGTTATTATTTAGTAAAAACCATATAACCAAATCTGTAATCAATGGAAACTCTGGAAAATCGTGTTTGGTGATCACAGATGTTAAAGTAGTGTCTCTATACCCTAAGTTTACCAGACACATGTCAGCTCAGTCTCACCTCCACTGCTCTCACCTGCCTACTGAAGTATCTGCCCTCTTTGCTTCCATTCTTGCCCCTTCTCAAAACTGGCCTCCAACAAAGCCCCCAAAGTGATTTATTTAAATCACACATTACACCATACTACTACCTTGTTTAAAACTTGTTTCATGTCATTGATCTTAGGATAAAACTGAAACTCCATTGTGGCCTACTGTGCCCTACCCAATCTCAACCACCCTTGTAACAGACTCCCCACTCCCTTCCCTCCAGCCCAAGTAATCTCCTTTGTGCTTAAATATCCCAAGCTCTTTTCCATTGGTGTCTCTGAATTTACTGTCCTCTTTACACAAAATGGTCTCCTTCCGATTCTTTAATGGCTGACTCTCCTGCATTCTTCAGGTATTAGTATACTTACTGCCTCACCCAATTACCCTCTTGCCTTATTTATTTCCTTCAAAGCATTTATAAAACTCTGTAGTTTTAATTTTATTGACTGAAATCCTTGATATTCTGTGATGACTGGAATTTTCTCCTACCCTCATTTTTGTCACCTGTATCAGGAATCATCTGCTTAGTGATGGACAGATGGTGGATGAGTGGACACGCAGTAGACTCTTTCAGTGTTGCTAACCTTGCAACTATAATACCATATGTGGTGATGCGTGTTACTGGCCTGTCCTGGCAGGGATGAGTATAGAGCATCTCAATCAAGTTCTACTGTCTCAACTGCATCTCTCCTAGGAATACAAAGCTTTGGTTCTGGGGCCATTCACATGGCTTTTTTCACAGGGAGCTTACTGTTAAAGGAATAACACACAAGTATACAAAATCAATGATCCCAAGAAGATATGTCAATAATTAACTATAATATTTGAAAACACAGACAGTCTTGGCTTTGAGTCTGTTTTTGTTTTTCTGTTGTTGGTGGTGGGGTTATTTTTTCTTTTTCTTTCTTTTCTTTTTTTTTTTCTTTTCCTTTTTGAGACAGGATATTGTCATGCAGTTCAGGCTGCCCTTGAACCCACTATGTAGCAGCCCAGGCTGGCCTTGAACTCACAGCAATCCTCCTGTCTCAGCCTCCCGAATGCTAGGATTATAGGCATATGCCACCACACCTGGCTTCTGGCTTTGACTTTTAAGTCATTCAATTTATAAAGAAGCTCTTTTAGGGGTGAAAAATCACCTCAGGGTAAAACAAAACCACAGACTGCCTACTTAGATTGGAGGGTGGTACACTGTAAATCAATCTTACAGCTACATGGAAGCTCAGTATGTACTGTACTTTGTTCATGGCACTGGAGCTGTCTAAAGATAGCTTGCTTCCCCAGTTCTAACTAAATAGAAGAGAACAGGGCCTACAAATTGTTTTCCCAAAAGTTTCTCTGCACACGTGAAAGGAAATGCAGAATTGGATCTGGGCAAGGGCCCTGGAAATGTCAGGGTCAGGCTCTCCACACTGACTGCCCCTGAGAATGCCAACATGTGTGACCAGTTTTCCCACTCTGGACAGGCGAAATGCTACTCCAATCCAGCTGAACAACTAAACTCTTAGAGCTCAACAGGAGGAAAATCACTGAGCCTTCAGAGTGCCTTGCCAAGGAGACACACGTTGGAGAGGAGACACCAGCCTAGTGGAGAGAGGTACCAAGAATCAGCCCTGCAATCCATGCGCTGGTGGTTACTGGTTAAGGAAGTCACCAGGGTCTTTGCCCTGGACACCCCACAGTCCTCTCTTTTTTAAAAGCTTGTAGGAAAAATTCTGCCCAAAACTCAGTACCAAGAAAAGCTTCGCTTACACCAAGAACTTCACCTTGTCGCCTGCTTTAAATACTTTGGCTACTGTGGAACTTTTAACAGATCATATTTTCTCTTTACTGATAGAAAGCCTGGAGACAAATCTGCAACTCGCTGAAATAATGACACAGGATATCACGACATGAATTCTTATGTTCTAACTGTACCCCAACTTCATCTTGTTTTCTCATTTTTCCCCTGACTCTGTGTTCTTTAATTACTTTTCTATTTCCTTTACGTATTTCTACAAATAGCTTTGAAGACTTTAAGGAATGAAATAAAGTTACACACAGTGGATTTTACATGAAATGCTTTATAATTTCAGTTCCTGTAAAAAGACTATGTAGGCTTGGCCAGGCATGATGGCGCACTCCTGAAATCACAGCACTTGCGCAACTGAGGCAGGAGAGTCGTGTGCAAGTTCAAGATCAGCCTGGGCTACAAAGTGAGCCCAAGGCCAACCTGAACTGCATAGTGAGACTGTCTCAAAAAGACAAAAAAAAAAGACTATGTAGTCTTATATCAACTTGATTTTGAATCCAGCTTTTGTAGATTTCCACCCCTGTGACCTTGAGTAAACTTCCATTTTCTCCTCTTTAATATAATGTCTACATTGTATAGTGGCTGTGAGAATTTAAGAAAATGCATATGAAAGACTGGCCCTTAGTAATCGCTAAATAAAAAGTATCTTTTATTATTATTATTATTAACTATGTAATTTACTACAAAAGAATACTGAGGACAAGGTCTGGCTGATCAGATTTAGAAACTAACTTTAATATTAGCTACTCATATAACACCTTTCTATGGTTAAGTTCAGACTAGTTCAATGTCTCAACCACTCTTTCCATCATGCTCAAGTCCAGTTCTCATTAGGGCTCCCTGCACTATACTCCCTGTCACAGAGTCAACTGTGTCGCTCCAAAAGATATGTTCAGGTTCTAACTTTCAGCACCTGTAATGTGACCTTTTTTGGAAAAAGTCTCTCCAAACCTTTAATGAAGTTCAAATGAGATCACATTAGACCACATTGGATCCCAGGTAGGCACTAACTTCAGGGAATTGTGCCCTTAAAAGCAGCCCATGTGAAGAGCATGTTAAAGAACACACAGACGAATGGATAATGTCACACAGTTATGGGACCACAGACGATGCTCCTAGAATCTAAGAGTGGTTAGCCACTGCCAGAAGCTGGAAGAGGCAAGGAAGGATTTTGTCCTAGAGCTTGGGGAAAGGCATGCCTCTAGAGACACTTGGATTTTGGACTTCTAGACTCCAAAATAGGACAGAATAAATTTCTACTTGTTTTAATCAGCACAATTTATGGTGGTTTACTCCAGCCCTAGATAGTGACGTTCCCCAACTCCTATAGCCCCAGCTGGCAGAGGTGAAACAACCAAGCCAACCTTCAATCCAGTGGACATCTGCCAAAGGTTCACAGACACACGTCTGACAGTAAGACGCGTTTTATGAGACGCATATGCTTGCAAACATCAAAAAATTTGAAGTCAGACTTCAATGAACAAATTCCCCTTTCTGAGCTCCAAGTATCTCACCTATAAGATGGTGTCAGGCATAGATCAACGGTGGCCAAGAGAGCTTCATTGGGACCATCTGCCATAAAGGGCTGCATTGAGGGAAATCTGAAGTCATCCAGGCAAAGAGGCAGAGCCAGATAAAGCAGCTAAAATACTTCCTCTCCACTCTCATGCTCCTGGGGCCATGCTCTTCAAGTTTCTCTTCTGTGCCCCTCTTTAAACACGGCTTCAGGTTCTTACTTTGGCCTATTTCTTCTCACTCCTTTTATATTCTCCCTACAGACCCACTGATTCTTCTAGTCTAATTTATCAGTCACAGCTTTGGTCAATACTTTCAGAACTCTTCCATCTGCGTTAGTCTGTTGTCTTAGTCTAGTCTAGATCCACATGCCCAGCTTCCAGACACACATTTCCACCGGGCTGTCCCATGGACATTCGAAGGAATCTGTCCATAACAGAACTCACCAGGTGTGCCCCTAGGCATGTTCTCTCCCTCCTGTGCAATTCCTCCATAGGTGCCCAAACCATATACCCAAAAAGAAAACTGGGCTTCTCTCTAGTGTTTCCTTGCCTAAAACCCCTACTCCCATTCCAAATCTGCCAACATTCCCCAATCCTACCCCCCAAGTAATCCCTTCTTTTCTATCCCTACCAGCACTCATCAGCTCTTGCCTTTTGGGACTTAGATCAGGTACCACTTCCTCTAGGAACCTGGACAAGGGACTACATCTGTCTTGTCTGCTCTTGTATTCTTGGAATTTGACATCATGTTCCAAACTGCAGGATCTGACAATAAGGAAGGTGGCATAATAATAATAACAACTATCATTTATTGAGTACTGATTATGTACCAAGCTTTCTTGTCAGCACTTACATCTCCACAAGCATCTTTTGGGTAAGTACTGTATGTTAGCCCTATTTACACATGGGATACAAAAAGTTTGAGCAAGTTGCTCTATGCAAAACAGTTCTAAAAAAATTTGTTGAACTGATAGGAAATTCCATTTAAATTAAGATACACTCAGAAGTTGAATATCGAAATGTATCCATTCATTCACTGAATATTTATTGAATGTGTGCAACCAGCTCAACACAGAATGCATGCAATGCTACAACCGTATGCACAATTTGATGCATGTGATGAATATTAAATACAATGCAGAACAAAAATAAGTAAACACATAAATAAATTAATTTCAGATATGGAGGAAAGCCTAATAGCTCCCAGGAAACCCATTCTCAGCCACTTCTCTACAGCAATGACTTTAGATCTGATCTGATTTAGGAGTCTGGGAAAATGGAATCCTTATTTTTATAATTCTATATAAATAAATTTATAGGAATATTAGGAGTGTCAGTCTCAGTTCAAGGTTCCTTCTCTCTAGAGGCTTTTTTCTAGCGCTCAGAGGCCCTTGTGAAATATGAGAAAGAGGCTGAGCTGTGGCCTCCCTGTGGGTCCCCAGCAGACACGGCCTGGAGCTTCCATAATCCCTGCTCCTTTTAACAATGGGAAGGTAGAGAAGGAAGCAGGACTCAGGTTAACAGCATTGGGGTGACCTGGAGCTCAGTCCAGCTTTGTCCCCAGTAAGTAATGTGACCTTAAACACGTACACGTAACTTCACCCTCTCACTTCAATCATTTATGCCTAAATACTTCCCAGAGTACCCGGGAACAGGGCTATCATCAAGAGGAAAAGAGGTCCCTGCCCCTCCCCTAGGTCTGGATTATCCCCGACACCACTCCCAGTGCCAGACACTGCTCAGACACTAAAGGACTTCTACAGTGTTGCAGCACACAAGTCCTCTGCCAGTCTACAGAAACCTGTACTAAAGCTTTTCCTTCCTTTTCACCAATGTCAAGAAGCGTGATGACTACCTACATGCAAGCTGACAGTAATTCAGAGAGGACACTTCCCCCATGCCCATCTTGGCACCACCAACTTCTTCAATATTCATCCAGGATAAGAGGATATTTCTGTCTACCACCCACTCCATCTGGGGCATTTTGTTCCCAGTTGCAGGATCTCTTGGATGTGCTCTGGTAAGTGACAAAAGAAAGGATTCTTCTGGTAGGTGACCTCTCTCACTTGCCACCATCTGAAACTCCTTCTACCAGCCCAGAAGTGAAAGCCCCGTTAGGGTTCAAAAGACCTAGAGAGGCCCACAGGAAAGCACATGGGGGATGAGGATACGGACGGAGGCCGCACTGATAATTCCAAACTGGAGAGCTGGTTTCACTAATTATGTAATTGACTTACTTAAGTACTTATTCATCATGGTAAACGTGTTTCATCAGGGATCACTTTCCAACAGTTCAGATGAATCCTGTGGGGAAGATACAATGTGCAGAGTCTCTAGGTGGGCTGTTAAAGAGAACTGGGCATTGGTTTGTCCAGGGCCTCTCTAACGGTCACTTGGTAAAGTAACAGCCACTGGAAACATCTAGTCCAAAGAAGCAGTGACGTGGGGGGCCTTAAACCTCCCTGTAGGTTTCCCACACAGGTTAATATCCAATAAGACTTCAGAACTACAAGCAATCACATAGCCGTTTCTAACTCCATGAACATGAACTTTCGTGCCTTTATGAAAGCATTGCCCTGGGTACAGAATCAAGTAAGTTACCTTTCCATTTCGGAGGGGAAGATACATGCATGAACCAAACATAGAACTGTATGATACCATCAGAACAGTAACTACAAAAACATCCACAACTCAACCAGCCTCAAGGAACATCAAAGAGAAAACATCAGGAGTAGGAGAGGACCCTGGAGTTGCCATCTGTCATTCTTTGAACTCCTCAATCTGTCCCAATATCTGACTGCATCCTATTTATATCTCTACATAAAAGGAAGTAAACCAAGAACTAAGTTCTCTGCCACTGACACATGGCTTCATTATTTTCATTCAGTCATCCATCAAATCATAACTGAGCACCTACTCTGTACCATGTGCTATTCTAGGTATTTGAATCTACCATAGACCAAGTTTTGTGAACCATGTTTTCTGAATCTCATGTCCATAAAGGACTTGTACTATAGATTTTAAAAATATATACAGTCACAGAGATAGACTTATAGAATTAATCTTCAAAGCATATTACAATTTTCATAACTGTGTTCTGGTTAAAAATACATATACAAGTTCTCCCATTCCCAGTTCGGGAGGGATCCAGGTCTCCTAACCTTTGTGGATTCTGCTGGGCTTTCTGTAGGGAGCAGCAAATAAGCCAGCTGCTGCCCCTGCCCTCATGGAACTTAGTGGGAGAAGACAAACATAAAGGTACAGACTATAGTGGTCACTGCAGCCATGGCAAGGAAGGAGAGAGGCATGACATGAGCCCGAACTACTAAACAGTTTGAATTTTCCCAGTATGGATCTATGTACATACTGCTTGTATAGCCATTATGAACCTCTACATCAGGTACAACATTAAGGGTCCAACCAAGAAATGGATGAGAAGATCAAGTGATAGGCTGGCCCCAAAGGGAAGGCAGTGACAACAGCTGGAGAGTCTGCAGGGTTGGTCCAGGCACACAGCCACACATCATTTCACGGTGAGCACTGTCTTCATGTCTAGTGGGAAGTACTGCCTATTCTGAGCACAAGCTCCTGTCCCTGGGCTCTTTCATGCTCAGTCACCTCTAATCCCACAACTGACTCATGCACAGGTACTGAGTAACAGGATGATCAACATGTTACTCTCACCCTGGTTTGAAACTTGCATTTTCACGGGAAGCAATAAATCTTAACAGCAGACACCATGTGCCTGTGCTGAATCAAAGTTATCTCATCTAGACTGAAATGCCTCATTTCTCCATTGTGTCAAACAAATTGCTTCTTGCCCATTACTCTTAGCCTTACATTTTCATAGATTTCACAGTCCTATGTGGATAGCCTGTGCTAATCAGTCTTCCCTCTAAGGATGGCCAGAATACATACAAACTATCCCAGGACAGGCAAGGGAAATCAGAGCAGATAACACAGAAACTGAGCTAGCACATGATGCAGTCTGCGCAGTCATAACAGACCTATTCAGAGATAATATTCCCTTACACCGTCATTCTTTTCAGTTTTCTGATTACATTTTGAGATATGTTCAGTTAACTGGGCTTTTACAAAACACAGGCACCACCAAGTGATGGATCATCTGATAATGATTTTAATTGGAGCAGTTAGCAACTATACGTGAGGGTATCCATGTGTGTATATGCCCTTTTTGGAGTACACACTGCTGTTTGGATAGGTACAAAGGTAAAACCCACATGGAGAAAAGAAATAGAATGCAACTGTGTAGGAGATGCTAAGAGGGCAGGGGAAAGGCTTCCTGCAGAGGGGAGTGTCATTTTTGAACTCTGCTCGGCGAGATCACTGCAAGCTTGCATAGTAAGTAGGGTTACCAGAGAAAGACACCTGGTTAAATTTGAAAGCTGAATAAAGGGTGAATGATTTTTTTGTAGTGCAGGTATGTCTCAAATAGTTCAGGCATGTTCAGTATGTTTATCTGCTAAGTCAAGAAATCCTAATGGCAGGGAGAGGAGCAAATATACACCAAACATCCTTCCTCCTTTGTCATGAAAACCGTCAATGTCAGCATTGATTAACATTTACAGCACAAGAGGAATGAGGTGAAGAATGAGGTCAGCGTTGTAGGAAAACCCTAAGATTATTCTTCTTCAAACATTCTGGACACGACTGCTTCTTCAATTGTGAGCTTGTTCAGATCACTGTACCACATCTTACATCTTCTGCAGGACCTGGGCCAAGATTTACATGTAATAAAGGCTTTAAATTAATTTTTGAAGCCAAGGCTTTAGCTCAGCGGCGTAAGCATCTGTCTGGCAAGTGCGAGGTCATGAGTTCAATTCCCAGTAACAAAAAATAATAATAATTTTTAAATAAATGAGTACATATGTGGTATGGAATGACAATGGGAAGAAAATTAAGGTAAGAGAGCCAAAACAAATCCATGCATAGTAGAAAATATACATAATTTCAAGACAATTGACAACAGCCAAATTTGTTGCCACATCCACCATCTATGAACAAACTTCTTATGCCAAGCAGGTGAACAACCTCTTGCCCGGGTTAGTACTGCTGTACTGTTTCAAACAAGAGCAAGTACACTAAGTGCCACCGGCCAGGTGAAGTGCAAAGTGAGCACTTGGGACATCAACACTTGCACAATTACCCACTTTGAAAGCCTATACTGAAGGAAGGCAAGGCACTGCAAATGCCCAAAACAAGAACAAGCAGTTCTAACTGAGATGGTTCAAGAAATTCTAGAAGTTGCACAAGCTATGCAAGAAATTATGGCTCTTAGGGCTGCTCTGCATGTCGTAGGATCTGTGTGTAGGCTGAATGTGTGTGTATGTGTGCATGCAGGCTATTAATATAAACATGTTTTTTGTTTTTAAATGGAGAGCTGCAAGAACAGAACATTGAACTCCCACACAATTATGTTGTTCATATCAATCGAACTGGAACTGAACCTTAAGGGAAATTGCTATTTTCTTTGAAGTATTCTAGAATGAACACGTTTACATACAAAAGGAGTATTCATTCCATTTTTGATGTACAATAATTTTTCTTTTGTATCTTTTTTTAAAAGATAGTCTTACCTTACCAAATAAAAAACACCGTTGACCATAGAAAACTTTTAAAATCTAGGTAAACAGAAATATAAGAATCAAAATCACTCATTATTCTTCCAGTCAGATAATGACTTTAAAATTTTCTGTAGACATAGCCACATATCCGTATTTAACAAAAATGCTATCAGACTCTATACTAACAAAGAAATTTGCTTGTAAGCTACAAAGTGTATCACCAGGTGACCAAATATACTCACATAATTCTGAATGCATGGCTGGCTTACTTAAGTACTGTACTTATTGCTAAACATTTAAATTGTTTGCCACTTTTTGCTGTAACAAACTTCTTGATATCCAAATCTGTAGTTAAGGACAGCATCATTATTTCTAGGGGGCACATTCCTAAAGGGAAAATTGCAAAGTCAAATATACACATTATTAAGGCTTTCGATCCATTGCACCTTTTGCCATCTATGAAAGTTGAGTCAACTTACAATCTGATATAAAAGGGTCCATTTTCTCAATTCTTTTTCAAAATCAGTCACCTCAAGGAATCTGTGAACTGACAACTTATATAGACTGATCATACAGAGAAACACATGCAGTAAGTTTTCTTTTCAAAAGAAACCGGTCCAGAAAGCCAAAATTTTAAGAAATTCACAATTAGCTTTTGTTGCAGAGTTCAATGATTTAGAATTTTAATCATTTAAATTTTAAATGAATTAAAAAATTTTAAGCCAAATTCTCAGTCTGTCATTTTTGTGGAACTATGGCTGCTTACCATTTTCAGTTGACTTTATAAAAAGTAATCTATATCTTTTTTTAAAAAATGATAAAACAAGTTAGCCTATTGTAATAACATCCTATTTTACTTTCCTTAAGAAAGGAGTCCAGGAGCTGGGGGTTTAGCTCAGTGGCATAAACACCTGCCTTGCAAGCACGCCGTCATGAGTTCGATCCCTGGTACCGATAAAAAAATTTTTAAAAAAGGAGTCCATAAAAAATGGGGGGGAGGCAGAGATTTAGCTCAGTAGCATAAGCACCTGCCTGGCAAGTGCAAGGTCATGAGTTTGATCCCCAGTACCAAAAGAAAAAAAAAAAGAGTCCATTTCCCTTGACCATAACCAGAAGAAAGTTATTTGGTCAAACAAAGTAAAAGTCATAATGACAGAAAGCACCTTTACCACAGTTACACTGGTCTAAGTATGAATTAGCATGATTAAATGGCTGGCCTCTTACCAATACACCAATACGCCTCCTTGGTGACAAACACAAGAACAAATAAAAGACTTCATGAACCATCAAACAAGGAGAAAAGATACCAACAAGTTTTTAAAATATGGTCTAAACTATATCTAAAAGAAAAAATCTACGATATTATAATAGAGAAGCTAATGAAACAGACACATTTTCAAACACACAGCCCACTGGAGATCCCCTAGAAAGACATCAGACATAGGAAATGGATTTGACCGAAGGAAAAGACAGTTATGGAATATTAATCTCTTCTAATGCTAAGAGAAAACTAAGCCAGCATAGTATTCTGCTTGATAAGTGTCATGCTAAAGTGACACTTCATCTTTTTTTTTTTTTTTTTAATTTGTTTGGACAGGGTCTTGCTATGCAGTCCAGGCTGACCCTGAACTCACTGAGCAGCCCAGGCTGGCCTCAAATATGACAATCCTCCTGCCTCAGCCTCCCAAATGCTGGAATTATAGGTATGCACCATCATGCCTAGCCTATTCTTAATTCTTTTTGAGACTTTAAAAAAATCAAATAGAAAGAGAAAATATCTAAATACAAAATCTTAATTTATCAAGATTGAAAAAAACCTAACTCTTAATCTCTGGTGACCTAGCTTTCATTAATCACAATGCCTATAATTAACTTAGTAAGTGAGGAGGTTTACCTACAGGGTCAGATACAAAAATATTTTTTCCTGAAGGACTATTCTCTTATGTAAGAGACAGAGTTGAGTGATTTTTTTTTTCACTGTTTGGTTCGTTATATCCCCTGCCCCCTATATTAATTATGCTGCAAGATTCTCTAGTGCTGGGGTGGGTCATCTAGGTACCTAAAAAAATGCAATAGCAATGCTTTGTGCACTTAAAAACAAAACAAAGTAAGATAACGATAACGTAAGTCAGCAGAGTCACTCAGAGCTAAAAAGAAAAAAAAAAAAGCTTCAAAAGAAAGCAGCTGTAACCTGGAGAACTGCAAAATGACTAAGGAGAAAACTCCTCCCGCAAAACATTTTCAGGTATATAAAGTCACATGAAAGAGGGTGTAAAATATCACTGTCAACCTTGGGTGGTGCAAATTTTTTTTCCCAGGAAGAAGAAGGAAAAAAAAAAACAGTACCAAGGCTGACATGATTCCAAAATATTCATGGCTTGTGTTCCTTGTGAGTCTGTTAATTAGACACATTCAGCCTCAGCAATGTAACTCACAGAATGCTCACTTGAGAACAGTCACCAAGGAGAGTGTGGCAGTTCTGATCAGGATGAGCAATCCATTTCCTCTAAGCTGTCTAAAAGACGCCAAAGCCTTTGGATTGCCCCCACAGATCCTCTCATACCCCCAGCCTGTGCACAGAGACATCAAAGAAGCCTTCTATGAGATTTCCATACAGGTCTTCAATATCTTCACCCGACACACCTCCAACTCCATCTGGGAAGAGGAATTCCTGACACAAATCAAAAGTGGACTTTCTGAGCAAAAGGAACACCTGAAAGAATGCTTGGAAGAAGAAAAGAAAGAAAGCAAAGACATGCAAGAAATGAAAGCATATGAAATGGAACACTCTGGAGTTCAGGTCATTCAGCAGAACAAACTGGCACTGAGGGCATATTTCCAAAGAATTGAGAATTACCTGAAGGATAAGAAATACAGTTACTGTGCCTGGAAAATTGTGGCCGTGGAAATCAAAAGATGTTTCTCCTACTTTCTGAAATTCACAGAACTACTCAGAAAAAAATCAGGTATCTTTTTAGAATTAAAATTCCATTTCCTTCTGCAAATCTCCTCCTTTCTTCTTCCTTCATCTTCTTTCGTAAGGATGATTGTGCTATCCTGGAATCAGTCCTAAGTTGCAAGGCTGGTAGGTGGTTTAGATTTGAAAAAGTCAACACTCTAAGGTGAGGAAGTTCAGCCTGGGGGACCCATGACTCTTGTCAGAAAGTCTGAAAGACAGGTTGAAAGGAATAAGATTTTCTATCCACCATCTACTGTTTCTTTTCCTTCCTTTGGCCATTTTGTATTGGTTTTGCTCTATCTTTGAAGGTCACCAGACAATGGCTAGAAGACAGGGACTAGAGAATGTTGCAAAATGTAACATTTAAGACTCACTCCTTCACTACCAAGATTCTTTAGTCATACATAAAAGTTCAGCACATTCAAAGAGCTTATTGTATAAGCTCTGCAGAGTCAGAACCCTTCCCTTCCCTATCTCTTGCTCAGATAGGAAAAGGTGCCATCCCGACCCATGTGCTTGTCACTTGTTTTATTTGAAATAACGCAGTTTGAAGAATGGTATGTCATTACTTCAAGAACGAAGATCCAGCCAGGCATGAAGGTGCAAGCCTGTAATAGTAGCTACTCGGGAGACTGAGGCAGGAGAATCAAAAATTCAACTTAGGGAGATCCTGCTGCGCTGGGGATATAGCTTAGTACTCCCTGGGTTCAATGCCCCAAGTGAAGCTCTATTTTGCGTGGAAAGTGGAAATTTGCACAGAGGGCTGAATTAGATGATAATTAAGGTCTCATTTAACTCTTGGGAGCTTATGATTCTAAAGCAGACCATTTGTGCTTATCATGCCTGGTATACACTGTTTGATTCCCACATCTAAAGGCATGGAAAATGCTAGACAAAGTACGTATCTTCTCCTCTCTCTCCTTCTCTCTCCTTCTCTCTCCCTCCCCCCACCACCTCTTAAAATGAATGCCTGTAGTCATATTACAGAAGATCTTTACATTAGATTTTCCCCAGTGAGAAAACTACTTTGGGTCAGTTGAGTAAGCTAGTCATTCTAAGATGTGATATTGTAATACCATTTCTCTTACTTAACATTTATTTACTTATTTTTACTTTTTTGTGATACTAGGGACTGAATCTAGGGCCTTCACAATAAGCTATATCTCCAGCCCACCACCCACCCCCTTTGTTTTAAGACACCATCCAACTAAGTTGCCTAGGAATGAACTTGTCTCCTCCTGCCTTAGATTCCCAGAATGCTGGGATTACAGACGTGTACCATCACAGCCTGCCTAACTGAACTTTCCTTGTATGATTTTTGATCCATTTCATCACTTAGCTAAATGCATTGTTCCTCTTATTGTCTCTTCTCTATTCCATTTCAGGATCATTTACTTTCAAGCAAGAGCTAACCCACTGACCAAGACTACACAAATGAACAAAAGAGGATCAACTGTACCTGGCTCAGCCTTGGGGAGGACCTCTCCTGCTAATACTACTGCACAACCGTTCAGATTCAAGATTGTTCCACGCACAAGGCTCAAAACAATTTACCAGAGTCTTATGACAAAAGTGAAGCAACTTTTAGTCAAAATGTTAGAAGAAATGTTTAAAAGAATAAGTTAAGGATTTGAGTTATTAGCAGAAGGATCCATCAATAAATGAGATAGTATAATGTATTTAGTAAAAGCAACTTGTCAGTAGAGTTGTTACAGATTTTGGTGGGAGAGCACCACAAGTTAGGGAGGTGGGGCACACAAGCTACTAAGCAGAAAATATACACTTTGGTCTTTTGTAAGACTTTTTGTAATAGCTTTGCCTAGCCTCTCCAATGACTCTACTGGGATGACAGCACTTTCTCTAGTAATTCATGGTGCACTCTTGCCAAGTGTTTGCTCTGCGTGAAGGATGAATGGACCAAAGCAGTTGGGAATGTAGCTCGGTGGTAGAGTACATGGCACTGGATTCTAGCTGCAGCAGAGAGACAGACAGACAGAGATAGAGACAGAGAGAGAGAGGAGAGAAAGAGAGAGACAGAGGCAGAGAATCTTTCCAGTCAATAAAAATTGCCTGATTGTTCCAGCAGGGGCAAAAGTCAGGACAGTACACTTTAAAAAGGGCAAATCTGATTAAAAGAAAAAGAATCACTCCACTGAAAAATTAAAAGGTACACAAATTGACAACATCATAAAGGAAGAAATGTTAACACAATATGAAAGATATGTAATCCTCTTTATTAGAAATGCAAAGTAAGGCAGCAATAAGATATCCCCCTCTTATCAACATGGCAGAGACGGAAAACCATGATAATCGAGAGTCTGAGTGAGGTACAGGAAACAGAGTGTCTTGTACACTGTTGGGGAGAAGATGAACTAGTATATATTTATTGTAGGGAAACGGCAATCTTAAACTAGCAATACGCAATATATTAACTAGTGTTAATTTCCTATTTTAAAAATCTGTATCATTTTTATCCTTTTTTATTTTGTTTTTAAAATTAAAAAAAAATTCCAATAAGTGTACCAACCCCATCAGAGTTTCTGACAGCCCTCCTGTGGGGGACATTATGAAACATTTGGATAAGATCATTCACAGCCTTGTTTACAATATTATCTTTTCTCTCTTTGGTTGTTTTTGTTTTTTGTTTTTTGGTACCAGGGATCTAACTCACAACCTCACACTTGCCAAGCAGGCACTTCCGCTGTTGAGCTAAACCCTGGCCTCTCTTTTTAGTTTTCATCTCTCTATTTTCTATTTTTTCTACAATAATTTTTAGAGGAATTTTTTCAAATTCTAAAATTAAAGAAATTACACAAGTTTATCTGTTTCCTTACTTGGGTAGATGAGGACAAACACTGTCCTCTCACTTTGTTCATGATGCCATTTCAAGTTCACAAGCAAAACCCAAAGCAGGTCTGCTTGAGCAGGTCTTTTGGGTTGCTTTGCTGCTGTTGCTAAATTTCAAAGGAATCCTACTTTGGAGAATCATTTTTATAACGCAGTGCTTGCTAAAATACCTTCTAGTATGTCGAACATTTTGTTTTTGATTCTGTTTTTGTTTGAGTATTCTTGTTAAAAATATCCAGGAATCACTGGAGAAAGTTTTCTCTATGTCCATATTCCTGACTTAGCAGTCTCCCCCCCCCCACCATTTGTTTGTTTTTCAATGGAAGCTCAAAAATCCTGTTAAGTATGTAAAAAGGAAGCAAGTCCTGGGCAGAACCCAGTACAGTTTCTACTTTAAAATGTTCAAATGAATACCAGGGGTGTAGCTCAGTGGTAGAGCACTTCCCCAGCACGCAAGACGCCTGGGGTTCAAGTTTGAACTGTACGTGTTTACAGGTGTCACCACATAAGCCTCCTCCTCCCCTGAGCTGCTGTGTGAACCAAGATGGGAGAACAAAAGGACTGTAACCGATTCGCTTTGGAAGAGTGACGGCACCAACAGAAAAACCGAGCCACTGCAAGTCAAGTGCAAGGCTATGAAGAGATACAGGTTCCAACCGGTGCACCAGCCCAGCCTCCCCCGATTCTCTACAGCCCGCGTAGGGGCTGTTGTCTCAGCATGGGTGCTTTGTTTTTGCTATAATTCCTTAGTAATCCACACTTGCTAAGAATCAACGTTAACCTGTTAGCATCTAACCCGCGTAGAGAACAGGACCATATGTAATCCTGCGGTGGGCCCACAGGGGAACTCAGGGCCATGCCAGGCCACCTGTTTGCAGATTTGGAGAAACACGGTTTTGGCCCTATCTGCACCGCGTGTTGTTCCTGGTCTGTTTTTTCTACAATACTAAGCGAGGGCTTAGAATTTAAACTTGGAGCCCGGCCAGAAGTCAGAACTCTTTCTAGAGTGCAGTCCCTCCAGTGCACCTCCGTTTGCAGGCAGTTCCCGGGTTGTCCGCTCCTGTCTTTTCCTGCAGCACTGCCTGTGCTGTCGCCCCCGGGAGCCTGCAAACCCCAGACCGTGGCTTTCTTCCACTAGAGCGGCCCCGACCTCTCCCACCGCGCTAGCTGCGGCCCAGCCACAAAGTCTTTGGCTGGCGACTAAAATTTCTTCAGAACCAATCACCCGACACCTTCGGCTGAGGCGGAACCAAGCACCCTCCCCGGGTTGGCGCCCCGCGCGCCCGGGCCGCGCTCGGAGAAATGCGCCCCGGGCCACAGCGGCCGGGCGGTGGGGAGGGCGGCTCTCCTCCCGCCTCCTCGCGCCGCGGGCCCGGGCGGGGCGGCGCCGGCTCCGCGGCTCCCGGGCCCGAATTCCCTACCCTCGGCGCACGGCGGGGAGGCCGAGGGCTGGGGACGAGCGGGGCTCCCTTCCTCCCCGAGCCCCACCAGATGTTGGAAAAGCAAACAATGAGGGAAAGGCGGAGACACAAAAGGCCCTTCGCCCAGATTCCAGCCAGTTCCGTCGCGCGGTCGCTGGGGGGAAGATTGTGGAAAGGGGACAGGAGGGAATGCAAAGTGGCTCGCCGGGCGCCGGGGAACGGCTCTCACCAGCGCCCCGCAGGGGTCTGGGAGGGTGCGGTTCACCCCAGGCGCGGGGAAAGGAAGGGGCTGGGATTCCAGATGTTTGACAGTTCTCGGCCTAAGAGTTCGGCAGGATTTATACTTCCTTTGTAGCGTCCCTTCTTCTCTCCCTCCACGAAGCCCAGGGAGCCGCGGGGGTGAGCCGGTGACGCGCGGAGTCCCCTCCGCAGTCCGCGCTCTCCAGGCGGACGCTCGCGCGGGGCCCCCCGCCCAGACGCACTCCGTAAAAGTTTGTCTTCCCGCCACCCACAGCCCAGCGCGCAACCTGCAGGCATCTAGGATTCGGGAGAACTTTGGGAACACATGTGCGCCCGGAAAGGACGGTTTTTTCGGCGTATCTTTTAAAATCCGGTTCCCTGTGGGGAAGGAAGTGGACCCTCGTTCCTGCCCGGGAAGTGCGCACCGGGAGCCGGCCACAAGCCAAGGCACGGGCGCGGGTCCCAGCGGGCCCCCACCCCGGAAGCCCGCGGGCGACTGGCGGGCAGCGGGCCACCACCTCCCGCCCCCAGCCGCACCTGCCCCAGGTGCGCCCAGCACCTCTGCCCCCGGGAGCGGTCGCGATCGAGGGGCTGCGCGATCGCGCCCTTCCCCTCTCTTGGCGCGGATTCTTTTCGGAGGTGTTTTACCTTCAGCCCAGGGCCCCGTCGGCTCCCTTCGCCGGTCAGCGGCAGCCGCGCGAGAGAAGATGTGAAGCTCCAGCAGGAAGGGCAGCGCTGGCGGCGCCACGTGCGGGGCTCCGGGGCCAGGCAGCGGGGCTCCAGCCACAGCCGCGGCCGCCGCGAAGCAGCCCCCACAGCAGCCAGCGCGCAGCGCAGCGCAGCGCAGCCGCCCGGCTCGGCCCGTGCGCGGGGGTGCGGACAGGGGCCCCCTGGCGGCCGCCTGTGCAAAAACAACTGCGAGGGGCCGAGAAGTCTGGAGGCTTTTAAGATCATCTTCCCTCCAGGAGAGACAGGGGACATGTGCAAAGGGGGCCCTCAACCGCGCAGAAATGACGCTGATCCTCGGGCCATGGCGTCAGGAAAGACGTCCTGTGAGAAAGGTCCAGAGCAGCCATCTCGAAGGCCCCTAGAGAAAGGCAAATGGCTTACCTTCTCTCAAATCTTCAGGTTGTTGAAAAACGCCATGGGCTGACTGACACAGAACGGAGCATCAGTTATTGGAAAATATTTTAAGTTCCTAGAACAAGCTGGGAGTAATGGAATGACCGTGATCTGTGAAGCATGACTGCAGCCTACCACTTTTCATCCATCAATCTTGGTTTATCTACAACCTTGAGGCAGTAGCTTCTTCCTGCGTAAACTAGGGAAGCAATTATCAACCCCTCAGGATGATTCTGAAGAGTAAACTAAATACAAAAGCATTCTCAGTTCGTGGTAGGAGTCTACACATATGAGCTCCCTGCCTTCCTGAGGAAAGTAATTGAGTCTTGCATATCTTTCCTTATGATAGCATCTTAGTGTATATCAAGTGACTATTGTATTTTGTAATTCTGACCACATATTTTATGGTTTGGAAATATATTCGGTAGAATTTAGGAATACCTGTCTTCCACACATCATGTATCAGCTTTCCCATCCAAATGCCTCTATTCATGATGCCCTCTTTGGCTGCCAAAAATGACAGAGAAACTCCTGCTTACCACAAGGCCTTAACACTTGCTGTGCCCCCTGTCTGTGTGTCTTCTTGATTGCTCAGCTACTTCATCGCTAAGATACTAAATCACTTTCATCAGCTCTTTTCTCAAAAGTTAGAGGCTTCCCCCTTTCAGTCCTGTTTAAAAGCACAACCCTGCCATTGCAACATTCAAGAGGCTGAGGCAGGAGGATTTGAGGCCAGCCTGAGCTACACTGTGAGACCCTGTCTCAAAAAGCAAACAAACAGCACAACCATCCTCTCTTACATACCCATCCACGTTCCTTGCTCCAATTTCTCCACAGAATGCACTGCTTACTTTATTACTGGCCGTATTCACTTTCTGTGATTGCAGAACAGAATACCATTAGCTTAATGACTTAATACACATTTACTGTAGTACTGGAGGTTGGAAGTGCAATGCAACCTTCGCTGGGCTCAAATAAAGGTTTTAGCAGAGCTGAATCCCTTCCAAAGTCTACAAGAGAACTTTACCTGTTTCTGAGGCCACCTGCATTTTTTGCCCTGTAATCCTTGTTCTCCTTGTCAAGGCCAGGATGAAAGATCAAATCCTTTTGTTGCATCATTCTGATCTTTGTGCCTTCCTCTTCTGCTTATAAGGATCCTGCTGATTACACTGGGCCCATTCTGATTTCTCCACATTAATGTCAGCTGACTGGCAAACTTAATTCCACCAGCAGTCAGTTTCTCTTTGCAAGGTAATGTAACCTACTCTCAGGTTACAGAGATATGTTACATAATCCTTGGAGGCCATTATTCTGTCCACATGCACTTACTTTTTTTTTTTACTAAAATGAATGCAAACTGCATGAAACAGGAATTTCTTGACCATGTAATTTACTGCTGCATCCTTAGGTTCGACTGATACATGTGTAGGTGCTCATGCCGATTGAATTCTGTTGTCTCAAGTTCTTATGTTGAAGCCGTGGCCCCCCAGGAGGATGGTATTTGGAGACAAAACTGTTGGAAGACAATTCAAGCTGATGAAGTCATGTGGAGTGGTGGGTCTTCATGATGAGATGAATGGCAAAAGAAGAGAACAGAGACTAAGAAAAACACTAAGACTAACAAAAAGAGGAAGCAGAGCAGGAGGAAGAAGGGGAATGAAAGGCGGAAGAGGCAGTAGAAGGAGGAAGAAGAGAAGGAAAGGAGAAGGGAGGGCAAAAGAACACTCTCTCCATCACATAAGGACCAAAGTAGCTGGATCTTCCCTCAAGATTCTTACAACCTAATAAGAATTACAAGAGAACCACAAACAGAGCAGCACAAAGAAGACTATGAGAGGGGGATAGGGGTTTTGAAAAGGCACAGTAAATTTCTGTGGAGCATTGAGATGAAATCTCAGCTGAAACAACCTGGCAGAGCCTCAGGGAAAACAGGACATTTGCACTGACCTCAAAAGTGGTGGACATGGTCAGAGTTAAGTACGAAAGTCATTTCAGACATAGACACTAAACCACAAGAGTACAACTACAGGAAAGTGAAAAAAATGTGAGATGTGTCCTAGAAACCAAGATTAATCCATCTGGTATGAGGACTAGGCATAGTTAGATAACAAAGGCTGGGCTCCCAAATGCTAGGCTAAAGATCAAAGAAATTTAATGATTGTCCTTCGCAGTTATTAATGGAGAAAATTACCTGGAGCAACTGCCAAAGTAATCTCTGAAGCCATAGCTTAAAAACAGCAGTAAATAAAAGAGAAAATACACTGCCTGCTTGGGTAACATGTTTTCAGTGGTTGTTGACTCTGTCATATTTTTTTTTAAAAGGCAGTTATGGACCCATAATCTAGGTCCAGAGAAAAACCTCATATATTTTAGATCCATAAATTTATAAAAGAGCGAAAGTGCATAGTGAGGGCAGCTGGGCTACTCCTGACCTTTGCACAGACAGGTTTTTACCATTTCCATTTCACAGAGGAAGTGAGTCACTGGGACAGTTAAGTGACTTGCACAATTACAAGACTGAACATTGCCTCTGGTCTTGTAAGTATTCTGTGCATCTTGATACATATACAGAAAATGCAAGGAGTACACACTGGCCAAGGTGAAATAGCTTTTAGGCTGTCTCAGAGAACCCTCTCAAGTTCATAAGGAACAAATCTGAGGAATGTGGATGGCATTTATAAATCTTACCTGCAGAATCTCTCAGAGAAAAGAGAGGGACCAGACTCACCTGAAAGATTCCAGAGAGACAAAGTGACATGTGAAGAAGGGGGTGCCCATCAGGGTCAGAGACACCCATAACTGCTGAGTCCTACTTCTCTGGATCTCAGTGACCTGTCCATTATAAAATTCAAATAAGACTGTATGAAGTTAGCTGGGCATGGTGGTGCACACCTGTAATTCCAGCACTCATGGGCTGAGGCAGGAGGATTTCTCTAAGTTTGAGGCCAGGATGGGCTACATAATGAATGTAAGACCAGCCTGATAGGGAGATCCTGTCTCAAACAAAACAAAACAAAAATGATAGGTAGTTATATGAATTTGACGAAGAAAGTATCTAACTGGCTTAGTACCATGCCTGTCACTTGTTAAGTGTTCAAGGAACACCAGTGATGGTTCTTTCCAACATTCAGTTCTCAGTCCACCTAAGTGTGGCCCCACCTTCATAAGACTAAGAGACCCCAACATGCTACTGTCACCTTGAATCCAGAAGCTTCACTGTCACTCTTGGGATGGCATCTCCTAGAACTGGGCACAATGTTAGAAGAGAACATTTCTCTTCTAACATTGAATACAATGAATAATATTTGCATTCTCTGCCCGGGTGGATGTACATTAATTTCCACCATTTCCATGCACACTGCATATATTTCCTATAAAGGGAAATGACGCTGCAAGGAAAATTCCACAAGATCCTATTACCAAACTGCTTTCTTACAGCTTCCCCTCAGAGGACACCAAAAGGGCCGCCAGTATTGGGAAGGTGCCATCACAGTGACATCATCATGTCTGATGGCACAAGGAGGACCCATGAGGAAGTTTCCTGGCCCAGGCATTGACCAGATGTGGAGAGCAAGGCCCAGGGTCCACATCTGGTAACAAGCAGGTCTTACTCATTTTCACTGAATTTGATTACTTAGTGTCCCTGTGCTTGTGTGGTGCTCAATTATAAGTACTACAGGCAGATGACCAACACACAGTGGGCATTCTCAGAGTCTACCCTTCCATCTCACGCAAGGAGAGTCCACAAATCTGAGCGCCTAGCACATGTTCAATAGCGGGACATACTTGCCTTTCCTTGCTTTGGTTTTGTTTTCAAGACCCTGACTAATCAGAGGGCTCAAGAGACTGTCTCGGTGTTTTATGTGAGCAACTGTGACAACAGGATTTATGGTAATGAACTCTGGGTCTTGGAAATGAAATATATATGACTCCTCCTAAACACTGAAGTAATTAATGGCAATTATAACCGTGACAAGAAGAATGCACTGTCATATGCCTTGTTTCCTGCTACCATAATCTTTACTACTTTCACAATAAGGACACTGGCTGACTACAGTAATCTCCTCTAAAATCTACATTATATCAATCACATTTTTGCAGAAGTAGGACTAAGGCATAGAGAGGTCAGACTTGGGGACCAGGAAAAACTATGGCACTGTTCAAAGCTGTATCAGTGACAGCTGCTCAAGATGGTATAGTTCAGAATCATAATAGACATTTTCTTACCTTTCATTCTACAGGTGTAGAGTGAATGCTCCTTCCCAACTTATTTTAAAATGTTTTTATTGTAAAGAAACTATACATATTGCTTCTGATTTTAGGGTATGTCTTTATTGATCACAGCGACCCAAGGCATCTCCAGATCTCCCTACTGTGTGTGTGTGTGTGTGTATTCAATATGAATCTTTAATGAGTGACTCTTCTCTTCCAGACATAAGCCTGATGCTTTCGCCCTGGCTTAACACAAACCAAATGTGGTACACTGGTGATCTGCTTCAGTACTCTAAAATTATGGAGAGGAATTTACTCATCATGAAATGGGTTGGCTTAGATAGGATCCAAGGACAGTTAGTTTGCCATGAGAAACAGAGTCTAAGGTAGCGACATCTAAAAACACCCACCCTAGACGCCCTGGTTCAGGTCGACAGTGAACCTCTAGTACTATTTGCAACTGGGAAAATCAGACTGTTGTGTGCTGAGTGGGTTTGGGATGCCATGCTCTTCACAAAAAAGAGGGTAGTGTGCCATGGAGGCTTCCAACTTGCCCTAGTTTCCTTTATATTCCAAATAGAAAAATAATGAAGGTCTCCAATAGATTTGATAAGCAGCCTTTCTACTCTTGTTTTCAACGCTCACTACTGTTACCAGAAGCCAAAACAGCCACTAATTCCCAACCACCATTATGGCAAAAGCAGAGTTCTCTTGCATCTCCTCTATTCTCCTTGAATGCTTGAGGAAAAGAAATAAAGGAAATAAACTTCTCTGCTCTCAGGCTGAAGTTAGCTTTTGATGAATTGGGAATTTCTCCAAACCACCCCTTTCCCAACTGGCATTAAAGAAAGAAAGAAAGAAAGAAAGAAAGAAAGAAAGAAAGAAAGAAAGATTTTCTTTTTCACATCATAATTATAGCAATAGACAAAAGTGAAACTGCCATTCATTCTGACTTCCTCTATCCTCCAGCTGTTCTACCTACTTAGGACCCTATTTTCTCAAGATTCCATTTAGTTTGATATACTGGTCAATATTTATTTATTCTAAGAAGCTACTTTACCATTTGGAAAGCCCTTTGGCTGGATAATTACTGAATTTCTAAGTGGCCTCTGGCAAGCCTCAATTATAATAAGTGTTTCATGTCCAATATGAAAGAGGTTTGTCTTGGGTATTGCACAGCACCGAGGATGCTATTTAGAGGGGAAAAAATTTTCAGAAGACCTCCTGAAAACTTCTTCCTTTTGGGGAAGTTTTATTTAATGTTTTTCCTGTCCTTCTGCTTAATCCCATCCTTCCTTCTTTCTCTCCCTCTCCCCTTCCCTCATTACTCCCTTGTCTTTTTTTTCACTTCTTTTAATGCCTTGTTCCAAAGATAATTTATGACAGCCAGCTAACTCATTAAAATTTCTGCTCAATACTCCAGAAGAACAATTCTTCTTTTTATAAATCTGAATTACACTTTCATCTTCTTTCCTTGTATTTTTTTTTTTTTTTTTTTTAGCAGATGCCAAACTAGATTTTCATTGGAAGTTGCCCCTCACTGCTGTTCAGCATCAGAAGCCAAAAGAAAAACAAATATGCTAGTGAGATGATCCTGGGGTTGGAAAGGAGCCCTACCATCCCAAGCCTGTAAGAAAGAGGTGCAGGCTCACAGATCCCTGCCACAAGTTTGAGTCCTGCAGTTTGTTAATGTTGTAATCTAACTCTTAGCGCTGCCATTCTGTTCTGTATGCGCCACGCCCTTTGGCCTTTAGAAAAAGGAGAAAACAGGATGTCCCATTTCCTCAGGAATGCACAGGTGTGGGCCCCCCCACATCTTTGCAGGTTTTTTTTCCCTTTATAAACCACCCCCAAATCTTAGCCCAGTTGCACGGCAGTGTAAATCCCACCCTCACTCTGTGTCGCTGGATACCAGCCTAGATAAATAAATAAATAAGCGCTCTCTTCTTTTCCCTCCAAGAGGTCTTGGCCTTTTTATTCTTTTTGCCTTTTTACAATTTTCGTTTTATTTTGGGGTGCAGCCTTTTGGGATACAACAGTTAATGGCAGAGCCACTATGAGGACCCAGATTTCCTGACTTACTGCACAGGCATTGCCTGGCTTGGGAGTGGTTTTCTGTTGTTGGTGTTGGCCAAGGATCATGGCGCTCTCCTTCCTTTCCCTTCCCCTACTCTCCTGCCCTACTGCTTCCTCACTACACACCCCAGGGCCTGGATCACTGCATTCTTGTTTGTTGATGAAGGAGAAGTCCAGAGGAAACTTGGTGAGCCTAGTCCCTCTTAGCGGGACTGCTCAGCTGACCCAGACTCTAGAGCAATAATAAGTGGTTGTGGTTTTTTGTTATTTGTCTGTTTGTGTGATATTGAGGACCCCACAAATGCTAGACAAGTGCCTCCAGCCCTTAGGTCACTACATTTTGGAGTGGTTTGTTATATAGCTTTACAGTGGCAATAATTACTGACACAGATAATGCAGTGGCCTTAATTAGTAAAAGGATCCTGGTTCCTAAGTAGACACTTAAGAAATGTTTAACAGACTAGAATGAACTGGCAGATTAGTTAATATTTATCAACTGAGGCTTAATTGGTGTAGTCCAGCACATTGGAACACATTACAGCTATTAAAAATAAATAAAAATTCAATGAGCTGTTTAGAATTTGTGCCTTTTTTCATGTGCATTATATATGAGTAAAGAAAGCAAATTTTGTTTTTATCTGCAGAACTGAGATTGAAACTGCAGGGTTGAGGACTGAACCTAAATGTTCACTCATACTGAACATTGAGCTGTATCTCCAGCCCCAAGAAAGCATATTAGAAGGCAGTATGTACCATATAATCCCAGTTTTTGAAAAAGGTGTGGAAGTGCATATAAAATACTTATAATGATTTTCTGGGTGGGATCATAACATAATGTTCATTTCTATACTTCTTTATCTAAAAATTTTTTTCGATTTTATTTTTATAGCAATAAATAAAGAGGTCACAAGAAATCTTTTTATTGCGTGCAAGACACCTGGGGGGTGCTAGGACTTTTCTTATTTCTTTCCCTAATGCACTGTCTGTGTCTTTGAGGACCTCAGAGTACACACAGGGAGAGAGGGCCACACAGTCAGGCTTTGTTTGAAACAAATGAATGTGCTGAGCCTTCCATTGTTCCAAAACAGCTTTGTGTTTCGAAGCTCAGCATGGGGCCACATTCAGCCCCTGGGTGGAAATATGTGATTCTGCTGGCATTGGCAGAAGCTAGAAATGAATCTGGCTTCCCCATATGGTGTGACCCTAGGAGCCTACCAAGGTGACTCTCATTAAACAGAAAGTAGCACGCAATGGCAGCCCTGCCTTAACCTCTCCTGCTGATCTCTGCATTGCTAGCTCACTCGTGGCCCTCTGCGTCTTGTCTTAATGAGGAGCATAGCCAGCAGCTCTTCTCTACACTCTCTTTGACACAAGCATCCTGCCCCACCTGGTGTGATCCAGCAGGCTCCAATGACATCAAAGACCCCATCTTCCGGGCACAATTCAGGTATGTGGACCCAGCAGCACTATCTGAATGAGTTCTTCCCTGGGAATTTATCCATGGACCCTGAGGTCACCAGCCGAGGATAATTCAGGCTAGAGCTCTCTGTGGCTAGATCTTAACTATGCCCCTCTTAACCCACTCCTAAATGTAGGTGAAACTGTTAGATGCAAAAAGGAAACATAAAAGCAGCTGAAGGAAACACAAACAGGAAGTGCTGACGACATGGTTTGAGTTCCTGCATCCCGTAGTGCCTGATGGCAGTACTGACTTTGGAACTCTCAGTTTTAAGCATCAGTAGTTTCCTTTTATAAGTTGGTTTGTGTTGGGCTTCTATCACTTGCCAGAACAAGAGTTCTAATACAGTTAACAACCTGCAGAGGGAATCGCAGAATCATTAAGAGAAAAACTGGAAGGACCCTCAAGGCCATTTGCCTCATCACCTAGGCCCTAGTCCAGAGCATTTGCCCCCAGGTAGAGAGAGAAACTAACACTAACAGAGCATCTATTATGTGCTGCCATCTGTGCTAGGCATTTTTCACATATATCAGCTCATTTAATCCTCCGATGACCTTGGACAATAAGTATCATTTCCTGCATTTTAGAGATAGGTTTGCTCTGAGCTTTTTTGATGCTGTCAATCATGATTTTGTACCTTACGTTCATCCTCCTTACATCCATCAGCCCTAAAAGAACTGATTTCTTTAGCAGTTAGGGAGCAGAGCTTGCTGTAGTACATGTTTGGTGCATTTGTGTTACAGCTCGGAATTTATAAAGTGGCCGATCTTCCAGATATGCAGCACACATCAGGTGTGACTTTGCTGCCTGCCGCAAGACTGTGTCCACAGCTACAACAGCCTGTTCAGCAAAGGATCAAGGTACAGTGCGTGGGCTGCAGTGCGGGAGGGCTCATTAAAGCCATCAGGGAAAACCACGGGGAGAACAAGAGCCAGTGAACAAACGCTTGAGGTGGGTGTTTATGGGAGGCATTCTTTACATTTCTTAGGACACTCAAGCAAAATTTAGCTACAATTGCCCGAGGTGGCCATTTGCCAAATTTGTCTCTGACTTTTCCTCCTTCGCGTTTCAGTCTGCCCAGTTCTCTTACTCCCACTTCCTGAGATCACATCCCACATAAATCAACTGCATTGGAGTTCTCGTCTCAGGTCAATTTGGGGGGAACCTAAAGCAAGATATTTGGGTTCTTGGTAGACTGAAAATGGAGACCATCTCATAAAGTGACTAGGAGGGGAAAGGTTATTTTTATGAGGCCTATAAGGAAACCAGCTCAGGGTCAACCACAGAGAGGCCCTGAAACAAAGGCCAATTCCAAACCAGGAACTCTTTAAGAAATGTATTCCCTTAAGTAGAACTTCCTTTGAGAAAATGTACTCCAAGTGTAGATTATTCATGCTTAGAAAGGAATACATTAACTATTATATACAGTGACTGTTTTTCTTTTCTGAGTAAATCTTTAGTGAAGTTCCCCAAATCTCCCTCCCTTTTCAGGTTTCCCATCTGTCTTGATCGGCTCCACTGGGAAATCTTAGTCCTTGTATTTGCAGATAAGGATCCCTTTTCTCCCTCCTATTGGAGTTAGGTAGGAAATAGCCTTCATTTTCCACCTGGAAGGCAGCCCAGCACGTTAGTTCAGAACATGGCACGTGTATGGCATGCACAGTGGTCAAATTCTAATCAGCTGGGTGACTTAGTCTGTCAAATTTTGCTATAGGAACCCCTGAGATGATTAATTTTATGTGTAAATTGGAATAAAGGACACTCAGGTAGCCAGTGAAACATTATTTGTAGATGTGTCTATGACTGTGTTTCTGGAAGAGATTAGCATTTGAATGAGTAGGACAAGACCAACTGCCTTCACCAGTGTGTGTGAGCCAGTTCTTTTTTTTTTTTTTTTTTTTGCAGTACCAGGGATTGAACTCACGACCTTGTGCTTGCCAGGCAGGCGCTTATGCCACTGAACTAAATCTCCAGCCCCCCCGCCCTTTTTTTGCATGTTCTAATCTGTTGAAGGTCTGGAGAGAAAAAGGCAGAGGAAGGGAAAATTTGCTCTCCCATCTGGTGCTGGGATATGTGCTTGTACACCAGAGTTCTTGGTCATTGAGCATGCAAAATCTGGGACTTATACAAGCAGGACCCCACTACACACACACCCATCCTTAAGCTTTTGTAGTGAGTCACACCACTGGCTTTCTTACTTGCAGAGGACAGATTGTGGAATTTTAGTCTTCAATAATCATGTGGGTCAATTTCTTTCTTTTCTTTTTTTTTTTTTTTTTGTCTTTTTTGAGACAGGGTCTCACTATGCAGTTCAGGCTGTCCTTGAGCTCACTTTGTAAACCCAGGCTGGTCTTGAACTCTCAACGATCCTCCTGCCTCAGCCTCCTGAGTGCTGGGATCACAGGTGTGAGCCACCACGCCCGGCATGTGGGTCAATTTCTGTAATAAAAGTTTTGAAGTATCAGTAGATACAGTTCTCTTATTGGTTCTGCTTCTGTGGAGAGCCATAGTTAAAGCACCTCTGAAAACCAGTGAGTTAAAACTGCAAAGGCTCAAGTTTTGTTTTTGCAACATGCACATCTCGATGGGTGTGGAAGCAGAGGCTCTGCTCCTAGGTCACAGGGAGAGCTAGGCTGGAGGGCGGCCACTATGGCAGAGTAACGATGAGGCTGAGTTCACTGGGTTTTTAACTTTCCCTGCATAAGTGACACGTGTTATTTATGTTTTGTTGGTCAGGAACCGTCATGTGGTCATGCCTTAGTGCCTCAGCCTCAGACAGTACAATCCAACTTCCAGGCTGAAAAAGGAGAAAGGAAGCAAAGGAAAGTATTTGTGGAAAATGTCTGTCACATCTTGACAGTCATGTAACCTATGACTCAGTGTTCTTGTGTGCTGTGGGTATATTTACTGTAAGACATTGTTAGGAGAGTTAAATGTGCAACTGACTATAAAAAGGACCTGGTACACAGCCATAATTTCATAAATGTTGTTAGTCTACGATCCTTCATTTTTCTGAAATGTGTTAAAGTTTACCTCAATCTTTTCCACATCTCTGGAATACTGTAAATTCTTTAATCCCTTTCCTGCAGGCTGTATGTTCTAGCCAGTAAAGATCATTCCCAAATATTTTCTCTGAATTTCTCCAAGTTCTGTTGAAGACAGTATCTAGCATAATTCTCTGTTAAAAGAACCTGAACACCAAAAAAAAAAAAAATTTTTTTTTGTTTTGAAAGTGAGCTATACAACTATAACTGTACTTATTATTCATAGCAAGTATTATTCTGGTACCCAGATAAATTCAGTGGAAACACATGAGAACAGTATGGGCCTCATCACAAAGAATATAGCATCATGAAGCTTGAAAAACTAGGACTGGGTACACAGCTATTATAATACTGTGGGCTCTGTTGGCCAAATATGTTATTACAGTTTCAATGGAACCATTATGTTGTCAACAGAACACATGGCAAGACCTGTACAGGTTTCCTCTGACTTCATGAGAGTTTGTAGACTCTGGCTTTCCCAAGGGAACACAGGAACTGGCAGGATCTGAACCAGAACCTGCGGCACAGGCTGTGACCTCTGCTCCTTACCATCTGGCTTTGGGTTTGGAAAGCCGTAAGACTGTTTCAACCTGTCCCCCATTTGCTTCCACATCAAGGTCACTGGCCCTTGGTTTTATAAGGTATTCATTACTTCTGCAGAATTTGGGCCAGAGACTGTGTCCACAAGTGACTCAGCTCATGTGGACCCTGGTGTTGTTTACATTTTCAGGAAGTGCTGTTGCAGAACTCTATAGAGTTTATGTAGTGAGGTTGTGTATGCCATATGAATTCATTTTTTTTTTTTTTTTTGTCTTTCTGAGACAGGGTCTTGCTATGCAGTTCAGGCTGGCCTTGAGCTCACTTTGTAGTCCAGGCTGGTCTTGAACTCACAACGATGCTCCTGCCTCAGCCTCACTTTGTTATTTTTTAAATGCATTTTTTTCTTTTTCTTTTTTTTCTCCTTAGAGAAGCTCTAATCTCCTCTTGTTCTGTGAGTTTAGGCCTGAAAAACAAATGCTGTTTCTGATGGAAGTCAGAGAAAATGTTTATCTAAACTGGATCAAAGAAGGTTCTCAGCTCTGAACAACAAACCCTTCTATAACCTGACTGCTAGGATAATATATGGTACTGATTATAGGGGCTTAAAGCTTTGATGCTTCTGGAAATCCGTGCAAATGAGTCTCAAACTGCTCCTTCCGATGGCTGTGGGCGGGGGATCCTAAGTGGATATTCATTCAGAAGAAACATCCACTATTGTCAACTGAACTGCCCAAGTTCAGTACCAGGGAGCTGTTAGATACAGTCAGATTGCAGAGGAGCAAAGCTTGTATCTCATCTGGGGTCAAAAGGCATGAAATGACTTATCAAGCTAACGTGTAAATTTTTAATGGCTAATTTAAAAAAATGCTTTAGAACACAGGTCCCTTTGCTTATTTGTCTTTTAAGATAAGGTCTTGCCAAGTTGCCAAAGTGAGCCTCAAACTTGTGATTCTCTTACTTCGTCCACCTGGAATTCCAATAAGGACAAAGTGGTATCTTCTGGAGGGTCAGAGACACCTTTAAGAATGTGATGGATGCTAGAGAAAAACGTGATGAAGGTTATGGGAAAGACCTATCTTTGCGAAAGTTATACATGTGCAAACTTTTGTTTACAATTTCAGTGATATCACTGGGATAACATCCAAGAACTGCTAGGGGGAATCTATAAATCATTTGGCCTCAGAACTTGAGAAACTAAATAAGAGATTAACAGTATGTCTATACTATTTATTGATTCATTCATTCTTTCATAACTTACAGAGTTCCATTTCATAGCAGCACTATGCTGGAAGTGGAGGACTCAATGATGTATATGACAAGGACACAGCTTTGTGCAGCTGTCTACTGGGAAAACAAACTCATAATAATGAGTTAAGTATGATGCTAGACTATAAATACAGAAACTAACAAGAACCCTGAGGGCAATTAATTTACCATGCATCTAATAAAAGTATCATATGCCACAAAATTAGGTATACATTATCATATAAACTATGTTCCTGGTGTATGGAGTTTAAACTCTGGAATAATACACAGACAAAGCTGGGGAGGGGACTTAAAGAACCCACCACCCAATGTCAATCCTGACTGATAAAAGTGCTGAGTTTTAGGCAGTGAGAGCAGCATGTGTACAGGTTCAGTGAAAAGAGCAAGGTAAGCATGGAGAAGACTACATATAACTCATCGGGGCCTACATGAATGGTTAAGGGATATTGGATCCCAAAGGTTGTCACTGAGGGTTTCTAAAAGAGAGTGAAGAGATCAAAGTTTTATATCTGAAAGATCACACTAGCTTTTTGAAGAAAAAGGATTGAGCAGATGGTTTGGGTGGTGAGGGGGTGAAATCACAAACAGAGAAGCTGCTAAATCAGGACAAGAAATGTTGAAGTCTTAATAGTGGCAGTAAAGATAGAATACAGTGGACATTAAAGTGAAACAGGATGAGGCCACAAGACAACACCTCTTATTTACCCTCACTCCCCAGAATGACTTTCATCTAAGACAGCGCTTTCTACTCCATGCAATGAGGGAGGTAGTGATGGGTTCAAGCTGGTAAAATAACCTTGCTACTGAGTAAGCATCTCCTAGAATTATGACTGTAGAAATATTTCAGTTTAGTGATCAGATATGGGAATTCTACATTTAACTGCTTACTGATTATAGTCATGAGAATAATAGCTTAAAAATCATTTTATTGAGCATTAATTCTGTCAGTTACACATCCATGCATTCTGCCTGTGCTAAGCCACTGTCTTTCAGCAACCCTATGATGCTGTCTCTAGTCTTATTCATACTGAACAGATGAGAATACTTAGCTACTGCAAAGAACAAATACCTGTTTAAGGTCATAAAGCTGGCAAGTGGAAGAACAGACTTCATCCTGGGAAGTCCTGCTGTCAGACCCCCTGTTCCCAATGGTTTCATTTGTCCATAGTGACAAACAGAAATATAATCTTTCTCCCTAGAATTCAGTCTGAACATTAAAAATTATTTTTTCCCATTTGTTCTGAATGTTCTGAACAAGCACAATAGTTTCTGTATCACTCATGTCTCGGAAATGTCATAGGAGGGGTACATGAAGCAAAATCTGGGTGTGCTTTTTTGCAGATTTGGACTCAAAAGAAGCAAACAAAACACAATGATGTGTTTAAATAATGAATATTGTTTTCCTTTAGCCATAAGGGGATTGTAAAACTTGAAAAACCATTCAGCTTTCAAAGCATTCCACATTCTCCACCCACAGATACCAGAAGGTGCCAGTTTGAGCCAACTCTGAGTTCAGGAATGATTTTCTAAATAATAGATCAGATTTCTTGAATGTCCACAGTCTAGATGAATATTTACCAATGTCCTAATTATTCTGATGAAAAGTACTTTGCAATTTATCAACCAGCTAATTAAATATTTCAGTAAGGTATGTGAGGTACAAATGCAAAAAACAATGATAGGCTCTTACTACTTCAAGGTAATTTAAAATCCCTGCCTAGGGTCTCTGAAATAGAGGTGTGTGGTGTGCAAAGGCTCAATTCCAATAGACTTTGTCTCTGATTACATAATGAGAATAATTTCCTCAATTTGCAGGAAATTAATTTTTTTTCAGAAGTAAAGAATATAATGCTTATCATACTCATTATATTCATTCAACTGTTTACTGGAAGCATGCCCTATGGCCAGCACCCCAAAACTAACCAATGATGGATATCTAGGAGATCCTGAAAAAGTAGGAAAATAAATAGCATGTCATAAAAGTTATAGTTTTGCTAGGCAGTGACATACAAAAATGGAAAAATACCTTGTTATCTCGCACAGCTAGGGAGATGGACAAGTGAAGGTAAAATACAATAAATCTGACCAAAGAAAGAGTTTGCCCCCCAAAATGTATACATGCTTTAGGAAAAGAAAAACTTGTATTTTAAATACTAAACCTAGGGAGACAGCAAAAGATCCACACAAGTTACTTTTGGCCTCCATGGTTACAAGAGGTGCTCAAAGTGGTGGCTGTTGGCTTCTTACTTAGGAGCACAGGGAACTGCTGTTAAGGACTTGATCACTGAGACTGCTGCACATGCATTTTCAACTTCTGCTCTAAGGGCAGCAGAGCAGCAGGTTTTTTGCAATATATGATAGACTCTAGTGTCCCCATACCAGGGCAACATCACCTGTTGATAAAACATCACCCTATTTTCTTTTCTTGAAGTGGGTACACATTTTTTTTTTTCTGGCAGATGTTGTACATTAGATGTGACTGTTAACCACTTGGTTTTTTCCAGGTGTCACTTCGGCAGTGCATTTACTTATGTATTGACTATCCCAAGCGTTGCTAGGGTAGGTATCATTTCAACCAGTAGGTTCTTATTTGTATGGGATACACTTATACATCTATTTGTTTGTCTTTATTGATTATTTTTTGCAACCTTTTAAATCTAGAGTGTTGTATTCACCTTTGATGTTTGTTTCTAGTGAAATCTAGTAAGTTCTGGGTATTCTTTTTTACTAACCTGGGTTTACTTGCAAAAAATAACATAATTTTGTGCTGCAATCTATAAAGTACATTATATATAATTTTTATACTTCTCTGGAACTCAGTAATATTCTTACAAAACAGACAAATGGGCCGGGGATTTAGCTCAGCAGCATATGCACCTCCCTGGCAAGTGCTGGGTTGTGAGTTCAATCCCCGGTACCAAAAAATTAAATAAATAAACAAAACAGACACATTTGGGACACTGACACTTAGTGGGAAGGAGGTGCCAAGAGATCTGCAACAGGAAAAACTGAAAAGGGAAGCAATGTTAGCATGGAGAGAGGAAGTCTGTTATGAAATGGAGAGATAGAAAAGACATCTCATTACTGTCAACTCTTCCTAATACAGAAATAATAGCACTTGAAAGACAGGAAACTAAAAAATTCCACTAGCAGTCAATGATAATTCTATGGCTGGTATTAACAGAGTTGACCAACATATAACAAGCTATTCTGTAATCAAAGAGCGAGAAAAAAAATTATGAAACACTTACCAACCTTCTGGACTAAACAATATGGAACTCACTTGTTATTTATCCAAGAGTTCAAAAAATCATTTAAAATTTGTATTAGGTCTAATAGATCAAATAATCAAAAAATACAGACTAGGCAAAGGTCAGCCATGACGTCCATCATCATCACCATTACATTTAGTGGGTAGTTACTTTATTGAAACTATACCACCCCACACAAAAGGGAAAGGCCAACCCAACAGTGTAATGTGTGTTGTTCAGAAAAAGAAATTAATGCAAAAAGAATTTGGAAAGACTAGCTACTACTGTCCAGATCGCACTGTTTTGTTGTCTACTGAATGTTTTAAAATACACCATACACAGAACAATTACTGAATAAATTTTGTAAAATTATTTTTGTATTTTCTGTTATAAAAATTAACAAAAATATGCAAGTTTTGGTCATTGTGTAGCTGAGTTGTTAAGTGGTTCTTGGTGATGTAAACTTCTGTTGTTTTGAGAAAGGATCTTGTTTTATAGCACAGGCTGCCCCTGAACTATGTAGCCCAGGCTGGCTTCAAACTGGCAGTGAGCCTCCTGCCTCAGCCTCACAAATGCTGAGATTACAGTTGTATGTTAGCTCACCCAGCTACGATGTAAACTTGACTCACTGAATTAGTGTAGCACAGTTCTGGCTGTGTCAGTGGATGGCTGACATATAGGTCACAAACTGAGGAGAGAAGACCCAATCCCCCCATGGGTAGCACCAACCAACAGGCTCGTGGGGAATAAAATGTGCCTTTATGTTTCTTTGGAGGAGATCGTTTTTGCCATTGCCAGTGGATGTGTCTCTAGCTCCTCCAGGCTTCCAGTGCAGATTCCTCAGCCTTGCAATGCAGACCACACGAACTTACATCAGACACTGTAGCGAGCTCCAGGTCTTCACTTCTGACTGGATCTTCTGCTCTCCAGAGCAGAGACAGACATTTTACATCCTTTCACCCCTAATTCCACAGGTGGCCGCTGTATGCCTACTTTGTAAATTCTTTATATTATGTGTTAAATATGCTGAAAGAGATATTGCATATCTACCTTTATTTTGGCTACAGTCACAGCAAGATACTCATGTATATCCACCTACATATAAGCCTAGATGCCCATCAATTAATGAAGGGATAAAAAACAAAGGTGACACACATACATGATGGAGTACTAGTTAGTGGAAAAAAATGAAACACTGTCATTTGCAGCAAAATGGGTGAAACTGACTGGAACTGGAAGACACCTGGTTAATGAAATAACCCAGACACAGAAAAACAACTACTCAATGTTCTGTCTCATGTGGAAGCCGAAAAAAAATCAAACTGCATGTAGAACACTAATTAATACAAGATGGGAAGGACATGGGACAGGAGGGTAGATAAAGGGAGGCTGGGTTTGATCAGCGCATGTCAGTATGTATGTTTGGAAATACCACAACAAACCCCACAGATATGTAAAATTAATTCATGTTAATAAACATTAAAAATATTAAATATTATTTTATTACAATAAAAATTTTAAAAAGCTTGGAGAAGTTCAAACAACATAGCAGGAATTCATACTTGTGGACTAGAGTGCAAAGAGACCCCACTACTTGCTTGTTCTCTGTCCCTTCAATTTAACAACACCGGATACTAATGGAAACTGGGCTAGGTGCTATGTGGCACTGAAACCATTATAACTGTTGGGGACAAAATCCAACTTGAACATGGCTTGCAAATTATACCTCTTTAAGCTTCAGTTTCCTCATATGTAAGATAGAAATAATACCAGCTTGGTAATTTTATTGTGATGACAATGGAGCAAGTCCAGTGTGCAGGACTGCATTAAGTAAGGGTTAACTGTTTTTGCTACTTTAAGCTAACCCCATTTTGTGCAATTCTACTCAAAACCAAAAGTGTTATATAAAAGTGACATTTACAATCTGCTTAAAGGATAGCATTACAGAAATCACCAAAGAAAATACTGTCTCATTTTTACTTTGTAACATTATATAAAATTTTGGTTTCTTTTTTTTTTTTTTTTTGAGAATCCTTATGTGATGAATCAGCTGTATTCTAACAGTTCATGACAGGGCCATACATGCATAATTGTTCCACTGGGTGGTGGCTGCCCAATATGACAGTCACACATGTACCACTATCAGTGGTTCAAGTAATAAGAAACACATTAAAGAAATCTTTCAACTCAGCTGTCCTGTTTACTAATGAAATATTTTTCTTGGAATGCAAATGTCAAAACTACTACTTGTTTTCTTGATTAAAACACTTAAGATTCATTGAACTTTTACTTTGGATACCTGTACTAGATACCTATAAAAGGAATTTTAAGAAAGAATTTATCTAAGAAATTTTTACATAGAAAATATTAATGCATAACTTGAAAAATCATAATGCAATCTTAGAAGTTAACCAGAAAGCTTAAAAAAGAAAATAAGACTCCTTATAAAACTCCATGATCATACAAAAGCTTTTTTTAATTAAAAAAAGTTCAGATCCAACATAACTGTCAGCTGAACAGGAAGCTAATCAGTATTCCGGTATCACAGTAGTGCTTTGACTGAAGAAATAATGGAAGAGACAAACTTCCAAAGATATTTTATTTAAAATTCTCCATCTAGGAGAAAAGCTATATAACAATGTTTACACATGCTTTAATAACTTATTTCACTGTACAATTTATATTCTATATATATAATAAACCAGCAAAAGAAAACAATTAGCACTTAAATAAGAATGTTATGTAAAAAGCACTAACTGTGAGATATTAAACAGTAGTATCTACATGTATTTTATGACTGAGATATCTGTAGTATAATACTGTCCTCATGTTCAGTGTGTAACTCAAAAAGATGCCTAAATCTTTCTGATTCATGATGTGAAAACTATTATGTGTCCTTCAGAATAGAACATGTCTTTCTTGTTAAACTTGGTAGGCGAGGACAGAAAGGCTCTATCACTTTTATCCTTTTTATAATGTTTTCCCTTTCATATTACTTTCACAGTTTTAAATAAAAATTTATATTAGTGTACACTCCTATAGCAACACAGTCTTAAGCACAGAATTACATTAATCAGGTATTTGATAGCCAAAAAAAAAGCCCAAAACTCATTAAAGAAACCAAAGAAACAGGCCCTTTAATTCTTCCAGTGCAGCAGCCGGGAAAAGAGCACTTCAGTAAAGTCTGTCCTGCAATTCTTAAGTGATGCAGGCAATATTGAAGTAACTTCAGAAACATGGGCAGAATACAGGGGAGAAGACAAGAAATCTTTCTGTTCTCAAAAGAAGATCTTATGTGTGTATTCTCTGATGAATTTTATAGTTTTGGAGTTACAAGACTAGTGCCAAATTAAGCACATGGTACATTCTGCAAGAGGGAAATAAAATGGAAATGACTAACCAGTGAAATCTTAATTTCTTCTGAATAATTATAAATTAGGTTTTCTAAGGGGAAAAAAGGCACAGGAGGTATACATTTTGGCTCAAAAATAATGACAATTATTTTTGAGAGTTGAAAACAACCAAAACAAAATTCAATTTCCTATATTCTTAGATATTGCCCAACTATAGGATATTGATTGACACCAACAAGCAACAAAAAATATACTGTGTTTCACCATGATCACTGGCTACACAGAGCTGGTTGACGCTTCAACACAGACTGAATTCTATGGACTAAGCAGGACAATAATTAATTTTAACTAAAAAATCCGCTTCCTCAATATCTTCTTCCTAAAACTTAAATTATATTCAAAATATTTCAGTTCTTTTTGTGGAACTGAAAACTTCAAATGTCTAATTTTCAGTTGACTGCAAAGGTATTACAGTAATCTTACACACCAAGAAACAATAGAGGATGGAAAGTCAGTAACTAGTATTATATCTATAAAGGCTGACTCAGATTTCACCTTGATACATGTAAACTATGAATCATAAATTTAAAAAAATAGTAGTTGTGGTCAAGTTTGTATCCTATTATTGTATCTATAAAAGATAGCAATAATACTTATTATTAATTGTAAACATAAGTCTCGAAAAGAGCACACAAATGAAAGACATTCAGTGTAAAGATGCACCATTGCCTAACACGGTTCTGGGGAAACTGTAGTGAAACTAACAGTAACTCAACTGCCGAGGACTCTGAGGGTGTGACCAGGGACAGTGATGCTTCCCCACCACTGGCTACTGTAACAGCAATCATGACTGTGATGAAATACACTTAACAAATGACACATTAAAAAGTCATCAGAACATCTCTTTCTTGTACACTAGTATAGAAAGGTCTTCCAAAGATAAAGGAATGCAGGCCTGGTTTAATTTTCTCAGCCAGAGCCATTATTATGTTAAGATCGCCCTCTGCTGTAAGATCAAGGTCTATCTTCAGGTTCCGAAGAGATTTAAAGGGTTTTTTCCCCTTCTGCCTATAAATAACAGAAAAGAAAAAGAATAACAATAAACAAACATTTACAACAGAATCCCACAATGTACAAATGTTTTTCTCCCTTGTGAGGGTTTACTCACGTATCGTCTTCTATGTACTTGATTAGTGTCAAGGCTTTTCTGTGAAGGACGAGGAGGAACTGTGCCAGGAAAGTGCTTCTGAGAGATAAACCAGGCTTCAGATGAAAGACCTGTGGGAAAGTGAGCCCTCTGAACTCCACTGCACTGCAAGCCCCTGACAGTGGCGATGGTGTTGGCCCAGCTCAGTGCCATCCCACTTCCACTGGTCTCCTGACAGAATGGAGAGCGGGGCAGCACTGTGTACAGGCTCACTGACAGGTCTTCAAGTTTCCCATCTTCAAATTAAAATGTACTCAAATTTTGCATTCTACATCAAAATATATTCATGCTTATTTTATTATGAAAAATCATTATATAAATTATTTCATGTTCTGTTACCTAACTTTTTTCACCCAAATCTTCAATAATATCAACACTCCCAGAAGCTAGGCTGTTCTTTGTCTACGATTTGTGAGCACTTGTACATATTCTTATGGAGAACCTGTACTGATGGAGGAGTAAGGAATGGGAGGGACTTCACTTTGGGTTGAGAAACACGGAATTACATCACTACTAGTTATCTTTAAGCTTTGTAATATATCACAGATCACAGAGATTTGGATCCAAAATTTTTAATTAGCATAAAGATCTAAAAAGATCCAAAGCTATACCTTTGACAGTTTCCTGGCCTGGTCTCCAAAATGATTTATGATGACACTGTTACATTAAGAAATAAACCCCATATAATCTATCATTTCCTTCAGCTGTGTCATTGAGACTTTTAATTGAGTAGATATTTTTAAAAAGAGTAACAATGCTATCATTTAAACAGATGTATACTAAGGCTTACAAATATATATATATATATATATATATATATATATATACACACATACACACACACACACACATATATATATATTTTTTTTTTACTTAAGTAAGGCAAATAACATGTCCTTTCCCCTTAAAGCATAGCAAAAACCCCTGGAACTACAGGGTAGTACTGTACTTAAAATTAAAATATTTATTGAAATAGAAAATGCTGAATCTTTAATCATTAACGTATAGGCTATTGCACAGTTTTTTTTTTTTTTTTTTTGAGACAGGGTTTTGCTATGTAGTTCAGGATGTCCTTGAACTCATTGTGTAGTCCAGGCTGGCCTCTAACTGTGGTGAAATTCCTGCCTCAGCCTCCCAAGTGCTGGGATTACAGGCATGGGCCACCACTCCTGGCTGCCCAGAAATAATTTTTTAAAAAATCATTTAGACATTTTAAACAGGGCTAATGCACTAAAAGAAATAAGAATTTAATTTTATGTGATATGTACATGGTACAGGCATTGTAGAACTTCCTTTGTTTTTTAGTGGCACTGGGATGAACTGAGGTACTTGTGCATACTATGTAAATGCTCCCCAGTATTTTTATTTTATTTGTTTGGTACCAGGGATCGAACTCATGATCTTGAGCTTGCCAGGCAGGTGCTTATGCCGCTGAGCTAAATCCCCAGCCTGCTCCCTGGTATTTTAAAAGAAAATCTGTTATATCATTCATTCTGACAATGCCTGGTTTTATGATTACCTGATCCAGGAAGGCTTTTACTAGAGTGTCTCTGTGTAAGACATCTTGGAAAATATTCCTAGAGAGAAACGAAAAGAATCCAAATGTTGAAAAATGATTATGCAGTCTTGTTTTATACAATTCCTCTATTTAGTCAATAAGTTAAATTCTTATCAATGGGGTACTACATATAAATAAATTTATAAAAATATAAATGTATACATTTGGAGTAAGAGAATAGGTGTTTGGGGCTAGGGTACAGCTTAGTTACCCACAAAGCTCTGGATGCAACCCCCAGCAGACACAGGCATGCCGATACATGCTATATGTACAGATATGGAATATGTTCACTCTGACTAAAGGATACATTTGTGTGTTATTGGTGTTTGTCAAGCTAAAATTTAATTGTTTTCTTTAAAAAGCATAAGCAGTTTCCATAAAGACTATGTATGTATCAGTCTTGGAACTGTCATAAAAATAATGTTGGAGAGTCTTAGACAACTAATAATATAATCAACAATTCTTGCCATCTCGAAAAAAAAAAAAACACAAAAATAAACACAATACTATACTACTACGAACTTTAAACAAACCAAAGATAAATGTTAAGAAAGAACATTTGAGTGGGACTAAAGAATAAATCCAGATAATAATGGGCAACATACATGTGCAAGTAACAGGGACTGCTAACCTCCAAAGGTGTTAGCTACCTTGGCCACGAACACTGTGAGCAGACTCATTGCCCACGTGGCATAACACAGTACCTAGGAGGATACAGCAGGTGCTAAACAAACAAAATATAGTTCCCTTCTCAAGACCCACTGTTCTTTTATCATTTCTCTTTCATCGTCTATGGGTATACTCAGGTCAGAAGGGTAAGACAACATTCATTAAGATAAGTGATTTTTAGATTAAAAGACTAAAAACACTAGAGATCATCATCTATCCATAGGACTGGCAGAGAAAGAGGATGGATGTGTGCTAAAGTAGGAAAACACCTCAAATTTTGTAGGCTTAGGAGATAAGTATACTAAACTACAGAAGAAAATTAAGAAGAAAAAAACCCCAGCATTTTACAATTACTGGCTAGACACTGACAGAACCTCCGCTCAGACCTCAGAGAGCAGCTGGCGCTGCTCAGTCCAGGGTTCTGGCTCTATTTTCCTGAACGTCCTGAACATGAAAGAACTGGATAAAGAAAAGTGTTAAAAATAAATACTTCAAGCAACTAAATTTTCATGTATTGTTAGTGGCTGAAATTATTTTTAAAAGGTTAAAATGAAAAATAACTGAAAGGGTTGGGGTGTACCCCATGGTAGAGTGCTTTTAGTGTGTCTGTCTGGCACTGGATGTCCAGTGCTACAAAAACAAACGCTGCCCGCTCAACACAAAAATTTAAAAGTGAATAATACTATTTAAAATACACACAGTAGTCAAATGAGACTATGAAAAACAAAAGTTAACACATAATCTTGTGGTTGAAACATATTTTTGACAATTTTATGTTTAAAACATTTACTTAAGAGCTGGAAACAAAATTTTACTTTACTTATTTATTTTTGGTTTTTTTGAGACAGGGTCTCGCTGTACAGTTCACGCTGGCCCTGGGCTCACTTTGTAGCCCAGGATAGCCTCAAACTCGCGATGATCCTCATGCGTCAGCCTCCCGACTGCTGGAATTACAGGCGTGAGCCACCACGCCTGGCTTAGAAACAAAATTTTAAAATTCATGACATGTTGTTGGGATCAGAAAAACAAGATGAATCACAGTTTGCCAAATTAGCAAAACAAATATATCTATGAAACAAAACAAAACTATTAAATGGTTAAAAATTCATCCTAAATTTCCTCAAAAGAGCAAAAAATAAAACAACAAAAAATGCTAAGTACTTCAAGAAAGATGACAGTTTGTCTATGCATGTATCAATACTACCAATATGTGAAAACTCAGTGACTGTCATTCCAATCTGACTAACTCATTTTCTGAAGCCAATTCCTCTAGAACCTTCTAAGCAATCAATCAGCATACTGGGGAACAAGGAAAGGTGGGGCTCAAATAAATCACCTTTTCTGTACCTACATACATATGCTGCACCATAATGTTCCGGTTTTGTACTTCTGGTCAACATTTTCCAGTGGCTAGTGGCGTTCTACATGTCTGTTGCCTTGAATCAAAATTTTTCTTAAAAACACAACAAAGGGTTGGTTGGGCCAAGTCAACTGATGGATTACTGTGGTTAGCATTTTTTGAGTATTTCTATGTGCCAGCACTAGGTTTAAGTACTTTTAATTGATTCCAGAGAAACCTAATAGTATATTACAATTCTTTTTCTGATTTTAGAACACCAATGAAGTATTTTCTTGAAGTTTTTGATTATATATACATAATCACTTTTTCCTAATTGTTCCAATAATCAACATTTAATTATCATCACTTCTCTGTTTATTGATCATTCTTTGTGGTAAGAAATGAGTCATGGGGTGTGCTCAGAGCAGGTGTCCTGAAGAATGGCTTCTCTGTTTACAACACACCCGACAGGAATCTAGGATCATTGTGGCAGGGGCACAAAACTTGTGACCTCTCTTTGGAGCAAATGTCCTACACATGCACTCCATATGCTTCCACGAGGCTTCTGGATAGCAATAAGGTGACGAGGCTCAGGAATGGGGAGACTATAGCATTTAGTGGGGGAGAGAGACATTTTGAGTGTATCCATAGGTGATCTGTTGGTAGTCCTAAAAGTAAAGACTTTGAATTCTATTTTCAATAAATTAAAAAAAAAAAGTCACAAAACACAAAATGCAAAGTGAAAGAATGATTTCTCTTAACGTATTTCACCAGTTTAATATATGCAACAGTGCTGGATATCCAGTGTCAGACACAGGCACACTAAAGCATTCTACCTCTGGGCTAGACCCCAACCCCTCAAATTATGTTTAATTTTAACCTTTTAAAAATAATTTCAGTCACCAACAATACTTTTTATATTCATACACAAGAAGAAGAAAAAACTCAGAATTACTTTAGTTTAGTGTCTGTTCACAAAACACTGTAAGTATTATAGGGTCTAGGGCAATCTGATGGATCACTATTACTCCCAGAACTTAGTACAGTACCTAGAAGCTCAATATATTTTTAAAAAATAATACTTAAAGGTGAGTTTTACTCTATTTTTGGAAAAACACAATTATATTTAAAACACATTTAAGAAAAAATGGTTGATTAAAGTTTTCTTTTAAAGCACTATTATACCAGTGAGATTTCTTTCCTCTTAAATATACCTTGCTTTGTTTTTACCCATCAAAGATACAGTTTCATACTGTGTGACAGTGATAGCAACAGGCAGAGAACTACATACAGGTCAGGAGTGAAGCTTTCGTCCGTGTAGATGATGGTGTCCTGAGCCATATCTTCTTCTGAAGTGGCTCTCCAGAATGCTGTCAGCTCTGACCTCATGTATCTCCGCTGATTGTAGATATGTTCATGACAGGGTGGCATCTGCTTGACAGTATTGACATCCACATCTATGTGTGTGGTGGGGTATGGAGCGTACATGACTTGTCGGAAAGGTAGTACAAAGCTTCCAGTTGAATCCTGTCAAAATGAAAGGAAAACACACTATTATATATACCATAAGACAGGAAGAATTTTTTAAATTAAAAAAACTTGGCTTTGATTTTATTCTATGAAATTTATCATGATTGTGTGTCAAGTGTTAATGATAAGCAGTATTTAGCACTGTAAAAAGCGAAATGTCAGAAATAACCTAAGCACCCAAAAAGAGAAGTGCTTACATAAATAAATATAGGTTTATTATTTAGCTTCGGAAAGTAAAATTATTCAAGCTTGTATTTTAGTATATGTGCTACCAAAGTGAACACTGAGCTTGTATTGATATTGAAAGAAATTTATAATATATTGTGGAAAATTAAGGATAGGATATGTAGTGTACAATCCAGCTTAGGGGGGTTGAAGCAAAGACATGCAGAATTAAGGAAGGAAGGAAGGAAGGAAGGAAGGAAGGAAGGAAGGAAGGAAGGAAGGAAGGAAGGAAAAAAAGGAAAAAATACACCAAGTGTTAATAGTGGTAATTCACTGGATCAAGAAATTGAAATTACTTTTTTTCTTGATTATTCTATTTATTTTAAAATCTAAATTGTACATATTATTTTATTTATTTGTTGTACAGAAGTAAACATTTACTTCTAAGTATAATCGATTGGGTTACCATGTAACATATACTCACTGTGTATAGGTACTATGCTGTACGCTATGAATAGAGGTTTGAGGTCATTTATGTTTTTCCACTTTTTTAATGCTGTGATAAGCATTTCTGTACCCACTCATTATCCTTTCCCAGTCCCTTCTCCACACTCTTCCCAAACTCTGACAACCAGTATTCTGTTCTGTTGCTAGAAGACCAATTTTTGGTTTCTACACACAAGTAATAACATACAGTATTTATTGTTCTGTGCCCAATTTATTTCTAACATAATTTTCTTCAGTTTCATCTCTGTTGCGGCGAATGACAAAATTTTATTTTCTATGACTAATATTTCATTGTATATAATACACTACATTTTCTTTATCCACTCATTCATCAATTGACATCTAGATTGATTTTATACCTTGGCTATTATAAACACTGCTGCAATAAAATGTAAGTTCAGATGTTTCTTTGACATACTGATTTCATCTTGAGTATATACCCAGCAGTGGAACTGCCAGGTCATATGGCAGTTCTAGTTTTTTGAGGAAAACTCCATAATATTCCCACCAACAATGTATAAGAGGTCTCTTCCATGTCCTTGACAGCATTTGCTATTTATCTCTTTGTTGGTACTCATTCTAACTGAGGTAAGATGATACCTCAGTTGGGGTTTTGATTTGTATTTCCCTGATGATTAGTGATGGTGAGCATTATTTCATGTATTTCTTGGTCATTTATATTATCTTCTTTTCAGAAATGTCTGCTCAAATCATTTTAAAACCAGATTTCTTGGGGACTTTTGGTTTGCTTGTTTTTTGTTTTTGTTCTTTATATATTCTGGATATTGACTCTTTAATGAATACTTTGCAAATATTGTCTCCCATTCTGTAGGTTGTCTCCTCAGTCTGTGATTCCTCATGCTATGCAAAAGCTTTTTAGTTTAGTGCTCCTGAGTTTAGCTTAGTTGGCTAAGGCCCCACTCTGTAAATGTGAGGTTGTGAGTTCCATCCCAGAGGCAGCAAAAAAAAAAAAAAAAAGACTACAAAAGCTTTTTAGTTTGATGTAACTTCACTGCTAGTGTTTGATTTGTTGCTTATTCTTTTACAATCTTAATCAAAAAATCTTTTGCCACAGCAATGTCCTGGAGCATTTCTCCTGTTTTCTTCTAACAGTGTTATAGTTTAGGGTCTTATATTTAAGTTTGTGATCTTCCTTGAGTTGATTCCATATACGGTAAGAGATAGTGGTCTAGTTTCATTCCTTTGCATATGGGCGCTCAGTTTTCCCAGTGCCATTCACTGAAGAGACTTGGTCAACTTTCCTCATTGCTGGGACAAAATACCCAACACTTCCAGCTTAAAGGAGGAGAGCTTTACTTTGGCTCACGTTTCACTCCAGGGTTGTATGGCTACAAAGGAAAGAAGCATGGCAGAAGAGCATGATGGCAGCCGGGAAGCAGGGAGAGAGTGAAGAGAGGAGCTGGGGGTGGAGACAAACCTTTCAAGACACTGCAGCCAGTAACCAGCCTCTTCCAAACATTCCCTGCCTCTTAACAGCAAGTCAGCTATATAATCCCATTACCTAGTCACCTTTCAAAGGTCCTATCCATGATGGCATGAGGTTTTAAGCAGACAGTGAGTTATAACCATAACACTGTCCTTTCTCCAGTGGACATTCTTGGTGCCCGTATCAAAAATCAGCTGGCTGATTTATACTTGGATCTACTTCTAGGTTCTCAGCTTCCTTTGTCTATGTGTTTTTTGCTGAGGACTGTTTTGATTCTTCAGGGTCTTTCAGGATTCCATACAAACTGCAGGGGTATTATTTTCTATTTCTGTGAATAATAGTATTTTGAGAGAAACTGCACTGAGTCTGTATATTGCTTTGCGTATTAGGGACATTTTATTTATTTATTTATTTATTTATTTATTTATTTATTTATTTTTGAGACAGGGTTTCACTATGAGGCTGACCTTGAACTTACTTTGTAGCCCAGGCAGGCCTCAAACTCACAGCCATCCTCCTGCCTCAGGCTCCCGAGTGTTGGCGTTACAGGCATGTGCCACCATGCTGGCTATTAGTGACATTGTAAGAACACTAATTCTTCCAGTCCATAAACACTGTCTTTCCTTTTTTTTTGTTATTTGTAATTTCTTTCATTAGGATTTTGTAATTTTCATCATTAAATTCATTCCTAGGGCTTTTTTTGGGTTTGTTTTATAGCTATTACTCTTTCCTGATTTCTTTCTTGGCCATTTTTTATTAATACATAAAAATGTTATTGATTTTGTATGCTGAATTTTGTGTCCCCCAACTTTACTGAATCTATCATTTTTACAGCTTTTCAGTGAAGACTTTTAGGTTTTTTCTTTTATTATACATAAACTCTCCAAACAGGGATAACTTGACTTCCTTGTTATTTGAATGCCCTTTACTTCTTCCTTTTGCCTTCTTTCTGGCTAAGACTTTCTAATACTAGATTGGATGAGAATGGTGAAAACAGAATCCTTATCTTGCTCCTAATCCTAGATGATTTTCAGATTTTCTTTGTTCAGTATGATGTTTATTGTGGGTCTATCACATGCATCCAATACCTAATTATTTTGGGGCCTTTGGAGTAAGTTTTTTAAAATTCTGATTCATTTTGCTACACCTACATTCTCAAAACAGTATTCATTGTGACAGATTCATACAATCATTGGGAAAGCTATTTTTTCTTGCTTAATTATATATTTAAAATATTCTAATATTTACTAGAAATGCACATTTTTCATGTTTGTGTAAGTTTATATACTGCTCAAATTTTATATATTTTCAAGATACTTTAAATTTTTCTATAAATGAATATGCTATACAAACACAAGATAGTAAACAAAAAATTCAAATCTGTTCAATAAAGAGAAATGTTTCCATTTACAGATGCCCTGATTCAAGCAAGAATTGAAAACAAACAAAAATCCTAAGGCTAAACATTAACTATGGAATGATCTGGAAAAGGATATTTGTGACATTTCACCTATGATATTAATTATAAATCCAAAAGATATACTCTATGCTCAGAACTATGTAAAGGAAGTCAGTTTGTGGGCACATAAATAAGATACATTAAACACTATAAAAATACTTTTACAACTCTTAGCTATTATTTTTAGCAACTGGTTTCACACGTGAGGAATGGGAAGTATACCTTTAGCAGACCTTGTACAAACAGTCCTGACTCATACTTAAACGGTGATTCTGCTTCACATAATCTGGAGCATTTTCTTTCCGCTGGAGTTAGAAAAAGGCATAATGTTCTCACTATCTGAAAAGAAAATATTTTAGCATTAAAATATGAAGTCAAAGGTTTGCTTATGAAAGAAATTTAAGTAGATATTTTTATTGTTATTGTTAATAAAATAATCTCAAATAGTAAATACTCCTTAGTCACTGGAACAGTCTATGAGATATAACACTTACTGCTTTAAAAGAGGACTTTTTGTAGCTAATTATTAACTGTAAAGCATCTTAAACCCTGTAACATTTGAGTATATATTGTGATTCAGGTGAACAATACAATATATAGAGTTTCTCAAACTTAATTGACTATGAAATCCTTATTTCAGTGGGGAATAATGATGGAATAAAATGACTGATTGCATCTTTACCCAGTAACAATTCTTTTTAATGCAAGCAAACAACTTTAAAGAGAAAAACTAAATGCATTTAAATTAGACAGAATCACAGCTTCCTACATTCAAATCCCATTGTAACAAAAATTAAGGGGTGTGGAACCATTCAACAAAAAGAGAATTCTATTAAATTTGATTTAAAATAAGCCAGGTGTTAAGTAAATGGTTAGAAATCTCTGAATCTCTAAAGCCGGTAGTGGTGGTGCACGCCTATAATCCTGCCACTTGGGAAGCTGAGGCAGGAGGATCACTGGGAGTTTAAGGCCAGCCTGGGCTACAAAGTGAGTTCAAGGCCAGTCTGAATTGCATAGTGAAACCCTGTCTCAAAAAGACAAAAATAAAATAAAAACAAAGAAATCTCTGATTCTAACGATATATTTGACCTACAGATCTATTAGGAAAAATAAAAAGCCAAGTACCTACAGAATTCATGCTATTTCTAGAGTTATTATATTAAAGCAGTGGCTTTTCAACTAGTACAGTAGTAACTGTTCTTTCAAACTAAAAGATAAAAGGTAAACTATTCAATCTAAAGAGAATGAAAGACAAGAACAAAGTGTAATAGACACAGCCTGACCATGGAGCACTTTTCCCTTCATAAAGCAGACTAAAAGTCCCACGGAATCCTCAAGCTTTGGGGAATATAAATGGCAAGCCATTTACTTCTTACATACAACAGTATACCTTAGAAAGGTATACTAATCGCTCAAAAATAGTTATATGAGAAATGTAGTTTTTGAAAATTAAAGGTAATATAGTTATTAAAGAAAAATAAATAAATAAATAAAATCTTTGTGAAGCAAATAATCATCCCTAACACATTTCCTTGTAAAACAGTAAAAAAAAAAAAATAAACTGATAAACACATAAGCACTTATTCTCTGGATTCTGTCTAGATAACAGTGAAGAAAAGTGCAAAGTCCCTTAGTTAATTACTTAATGCTTAAAAACATAACTTATTATTTCTTTATTAACTCAAGTAGCACTGAAGAAAATGGCCAAAAACATTATCAAAGAAAGCATTATCTCTACTGACCACTTAATAGCAACAGCTTCTTGAAGACACAGATGTGTATATGTGTGTTGAGGGGGTGGTCAATGTAACAAAAATCAAATGTAACAAAAATCAAAAACCAAATGTATACGGCTATCTTTACATTTATTAAACATTAAACTGGGAAGTAGATGACAAACATTTAAAAGAATGATTTTACAATATTCTCAAAATCATTTTATACACTGATGATACTGGTACTTATGAATTGTCAGAGTGAAACTGGTAACTGAATTTCTATTTGTAGTTTACTTCAAACTCATTTTTGCCACACAGTATCATGGTAATTTGGTAAGACTATTTTGCAATCTTATGCTATTAGGCCATTTCAAGAACTACAACTCATGTAGATGTTAATCAATGACATATTAGGAGTACTAAAAAGTCAAAATGTCTTCTCAATTATAAAGTAAATTACCTTATTTACTTTCTCTGCACTGCTACCTACAACAACAGAACAGCCACAGGTTTGCAAGTGTGAGCTGATGGCACTGCAGGTAAAAGAAAACAGACTAAAAACATTGCTGCAAAAGACTTCACAAACTGAAAAAAAAAAGTGAACTTCACATAACTCCAAATAGCTTTACCTGCTGAACATCAATGGGCATAATGCTACTTTTATTGGTATTAAAAACCTCCTCATTTCTAAGAGGACTGCCATAGAACTTGTCTCACTTAAGTCTTAGGATAACCAAGTTGGTTTGTAAATATCACCTTTTTATAGCTAAAGAAACTGATGTGTAAAAAGGTTAAGCAATTTAAAGGCAAATGAGATTCAAAATAATATATGAAGGTGACACTAGTGAATTCAGGACTAACAAACTTCTGACTCAAGTTATTAAGACTTTTAGGTTAAACATTTGTGCCTCTCATATTTCATCATGAGCCTAAAGAAAAAGAAGTAAACATCAGGTGAAAACTGTGTTCATCTACTTCTCACTTTTAGAAACAAAAATTTGTGATAATTTGCAGTTGTAAAAAATATTGAAGTACAAGATGAGATAAATGTAGAACACACTAACACACTGGCACTCAACACATAGTGGCTATTAATATTTTCACTTTCCTTAGAAATATAATTAGAAAATGTCAGCTATGGAATACTAAGTAATTTTATGTGCCAGGCACTGTCCCAAGTACTGTGCATGGTCTATCTCATTTAACACCTGTAGCAACCCTATAAAGTAGATTCTATTATTATTCCCATTATACAGATGAGAAGGTGGAGGAACTTTCCCAGTTCCAGAAGGTAGAACTGTTACAAAGCAGTAACCAAAGTGTGATTTTAGAGACCACTCTAAACTCTACAGTTAGATCAAAAAGATCAGGTCAAATATGAATAAGTTCCATTTTGAGGCCTAAGTACTTTAAGCAATGTAATTTGAAAAGTCTCTTAGTTTTAGCTTTAATGGGAAGTAACACAGAAAACCAGAACAAAGCACTAAGATTGTTTGTGTGGGTACTAGGGAAACTCAGTTTCTTTAAACTGCAAAAGGGGTAACTGTAGATTTATTAGGCATATGAGTAAAAAATAGCATGTATTAAACAACTTGAATATGTAATGCCGTCTCTAAATTATTCTGAGTAAGCAGGTATTGTAATATTTTCATGCCTCCAAATCCTGTCATAAGGTGACAAGATTTTTATTGGCTTTAGACAGCATTTAGGTAAAGAAACAAAATTCTTACTTGAGAAGAAAGCCTTCATGACAGCTGTCACCGATGTCATCATCATTGAGTACTGTATCAGCTATCTAAAATATACCAGAAAAAAATGTTAATCTGGCTATACCAGTGTTGAGAGAACACCTTTAATACCTAAGTTTTCTGAAATCTAGATTCAATGAAAACACATTGCCCTCATTTCTGAGCATCAAGAATACCCATAAAACAATTTCTATGCCTTATCATAACTTGGAAAAGAACAAACATGAAACCCGTAAGGCTGGCTAAGCAATAGTTATTACAAGAATAACTTCCTCTTCTCAGCTATCAGATTCAGAAAACCAAATTTAATGAAAAAGTCATTAAATTTTGTTTGGTCATAGAAAACTTAGGCTTATATGCTCACTTGTTTGTGGCTAACACTTCATATGAATAGTACAACAAAAGAAATACTACTAAAATGAGAATATCACTAGTAAACACAAAAGTAGAATTCAAGGAAACTGGTAACGGATACAGCTGCCCCTTTAAGATCTTACATCTATTTCTTCAGGAACACTATGTGATTTCATAGATGAAAGCAGTTCCATCACAGGAATGACTTCCCCAGTAAGCATTGGAATAATACTCTGACCCTGTACAACAAAGTAAAATAAAGAAATTCACATAATACAAGACAAGCTGGACAATAAAAAATTCAAAATGAAAGCAAAAAATAACACCCTTTGATAAGAACACTTGGTAATCTATTGAAAATATACTACTCCAAAATATTTATAAAGTATTTTCATGCTATTTAAACTCACTCTCATTCTTTCAAGAATAATCTTCTTTGGTGAGCATGGAATTACTGCTATCATTTACTGTTACATACGTGAATTAAACTACCATATCTAATTTAGAAAGGACCTCCTTTTAAAGGTCACCAATAAGTTTCCTATTTAAAAATAAGGACAGTCAATACAGGTGTGGCGTATACAGGTGTGGCGTACACCTGGAACCTCAGCACTCTAGAAGGCTGAGACATGAGGATCACAAGTTTGAATCTAGCCTGGGCAAATCAGCAAGACTGAGTCAAAATAAAAAGGGATGGAGATGTTGCTCAGTGCAAGGTACTGGGTTCAATCCCCAGTACCACCACCCCCTACAACAACAACAAAGGAAAGTCAAGCACAACAAGTCTTTGAAATCCTTACATAACTTACCGGTAAAGCTTCAACCAATACCTACCTCTCCCCATTCAAATAGGGTACAATCTATCCAGATACAAATGACAATTGTCACATATAGCTCAAGAATCAATGAAACATAAAAGGTTTCTTTAGAGATCCTTTGAACTATTTATTATGTCTCAAAAATATAATTTTGAACTTAAATTTTTCTGGAGTCAAGTTTACAACCCAAACATAAAATGTTTCAAATATAGGTGAATCCTCATTTATCCTTTAACCCCCATCACTTTTATGACCAACCTAAATATGTAAACTTTTATTAGAGATCAAATGAAATCATCAAGTGTTTATCAATTTTCATATATATATATCGCACATGCTAGGTGAGCATTCCACTACTAAGCTGTACCCACAGTCTTATACCTTTTTTCTTTGGTACCAGGAAACAAACTCAGGACCTTGCATTTGCCAGTCAGGCACTTGTGCCACTGAGCTATATCCCTGGTCAATGCTTATCACTTTTATCTAAACATATTTTAAAATTATGTAGTTAATTCGTAAGTTTTCTTGGCCTACTCAGAATTCACAAAATAATTTTATTCAAACTCTTTGTATGTATCTTCAAATTAGAACTTCTGTCATACGAGTCATTTTTTGAGCAATTAACAAAGCCCCTTGTCATGTAGGTTGCTTAATTTGAATATTTTATGCTGCTACCTTTGAAAATTCTATCCAAAGCCACTGATGCCTTTGCCTAACATAGAGAGGTTTATTATTTTTAAAATTTCATCTTATAATAACCACCCAAAATAACTCATTGTTTTTGTTTTTAAAAGTAATTGTTGAAATGTATGTTTATAATTAACATAAAAAATCCAACAAAGATAACACATTTGTGTTAAATTTCCTTGTTAACTGACTTTATCAGATGACAGCTATAAGCATTCACAACTAGCAAGGACCAAAGTTGTTTCAGACTATTGTATCATTTCCCTCAAGCAATATTTATTGTTCAATATAAAGCTATTTAAAACATGCAAGAGATTTGAAAGAACTCAATTATAAGGCAATTTGCATTTTAGAAAGGATAATCTGGGATTGCATCCAAGATGGACGATTGACAGGTAGCATGACAGAGAACCTCTCTGTGAAAAACTCAGATGCTAAAATCTAATACCATGGAGAAGACCAGATAAAAGGAGAAGAATTCTCATGACCCAGGAAGAGACTGAGGAAAAAGAAAAAAAAATAAGAAAAAGAAGAAGCATGGATGGAGGGCTGGAGTTGGGCATGCTTGGGTGTGTCTTAGTCAGGAGATGCACGATTGAGCTGAGGTTGCGGCCTTGCCGAGAACGGGAGTTGGTGAGCTCAAGATCCTTGGCAGGAGGTAGCGCTGCCACAGGGAGTGAAAACAGTGAACCGAGCTGCACGGAGTTTGCTGGGAACTGGGTTTCCCAGAGTGAGATGAATGGCTTGGCGACATATTAGAGTTGGGCAGGACAGGCTTGGGTTGGCCACTGAGGCAGCATCAGTCAGCGGCTCTTGGCCCAAAGCGGATTGGTGGGATTAGCTTGGGCTGGGCCATGCCCCTGGTCGGGATCCAATAGCCAGGGACAAGGCTGTCCCAAACTTGTGACATCCACAGGGCACACACAAACGTACTAAAGACACTCACTGGTTGACTGTCCTAGAGGGGAGGGACCAGCCCACATCACCACTGCCTGCACCTCACAGATCAACAGCAGACTGGAGAGGGCAGCACTTTCCTAGCCAGTACACTGCAGAAAAACTGTAAGCAATACAAAAAGGTCCTGAGACCTCCACCATTCACATGTCTGAAAGAAACCAGAAACATGACAAGCCAGAGAACAACAAAAAGTCTCCAACCACCGACCCAGGGAAAATAAGTCCAGGAGAGGTAAATACAGAGGAGATTGGGGGTAGCAAACATGCAATATCAGACATGGCCTCATTGGAAATAAATACTTCCATGACCTCATCGACGAATTAAATCTGAAATTCTAACTCAGATGAAGCAAGATATAAGAAGATTAATACAAGAAATGCTGGGTGGGCTAGGGATTAGCTCAGTGGCATAAGCGCCTGCCTGGCAAGTGCAAGGTTGTGAGTTCGATCCCCAGTACCACACACACAAAAAAAAGAAATGCTGGGTAATCCTCAAGAAGACACAAATAGAAGAATGGAGGAACCCAAAGAAAGGAGAGAAGCCTTTGATGAAGAATATAAACAAAATGTAGAATACATGAAACAGATCCAAAGAGAATATCAGGAAATTAAAAACTCCATTGAAAGCTGGCAAAACTTAACAGAAACTAAAGACAAACTTTCAAAACTTGAAGATAGATTTGCAACGTATGATCGCGAAAGGAAGGATCTCTTAAAAATAACAAGGAACCAGGAAGCAATGATACAAAGGTTAGAAGACAAGAGGATTTATAATTTAAGAATAAAATATGTGAACGAAAAAGCAGGGACAAATACAAATCAAATAAAAAGACTATTCACAGAAATAATTAAGGAAAACTTCCCAAGCATAGGAAATGGAAGTGATGTTCAGATATATGAGGCATGCAGAACTCCAGCCAGCTACAACCAAAACAGATCTACACCTAGACATATAATAATCAGGATCCCAGAAATCCATCACAAGAATAGAATATTAAAAGCAGTCAGAGAAAAGAAACAGATTATCTATAAAGGAAAACTCATCAAAATCACAGCGGACTTCTTGATGCAAACTATCAAATCAAGAAGAGCTTGGAGTGAAATATTTCAAGTCCTGAAAGAAAATAACCTCCATCCCAGACTGATGTACCCTGCAAAAATGTCTCACAAAATTAATGGAGAGACAAGATATTTCCATGACAAAGAGGAACTGGGGGAGTTCGTGACCACCAATCCAACCCTGCAAAGAATACTGAAGGACATTCTAGAGAGAAGAAAATCACCAGGATTCCAGGAACAATGGCAGAAAGGCCTCAATGAAAGGGGCAGACAGTGGAATGAAGGAGAAAAGTAAACAACAATGACAGAAAAATAGCATAGCAGAGATGAGGCAGAGAAGATTGGCTATATTGCTGTTTTGTCTTGACTGATTTTATTGTAATCTGGTATGCGTGAGAGTATCAAGTCTGAGAGTAGAGGCAACTACTCTGAAGATGACAAGATTCAAACCCATTCTGGTTTGATTATTAACTGCCTTTGAAGTCCTATAATGTCTCCAATGTTTGGTTTTTATTAATAGTGCTATGTACTGCTAAGTTTAATTATACTATGCCTGACGATATAGACAATTTTATTGAAAATAATAAGAGACATCATAGTAACTACCATAGATCACCTAGTATTGTGGTTTTATATGTCCTTTTCATATTGTGTTTCTCTAGGAATTTGTATTGTTGACTTGTTTTGATTTGTTTTTCCCTCTACTATAGAAAGGGTAGGTATACATGTAGAGATTTATACATGTGCAGAACTTCTAAACAGTTTAGAAAATTGATTATAGTTATTGTAAAAAAAGAGAGGAAAAGAGAGTACTCTAAAGGATATAACTGCATGCATGTTTAAGAGTGTAAGATTGATAACCAATAATACTAAGTTTTTGTTGGATAGATGAACAGAACCAATTGCAGTCTCACTGTTTAAATGTCCACTTACTTTTGTAACTTGAACAACTACTTATAAGAGGAAAATATGTAATTATCAACTAGTGATTTCTTACTGGTTTTTTTTTTTTGAAATTTTGTATTATTTCTACCCTCTTTCTGTTTCATTTTTTTTTCTTTAAATAAAAAAAAAAGAAAGGATAATCTGGAGACAGTATTCCTGTTTAGGTTTAGGCACATACATTATTTTGGAAATGGAATATCAGACATTACATCACTTAAAGTGAAGGATGGCATCATCTATACTCAACAAGTCTTACAGAGCTGAATAAAGAAAAGACTATAAAAGAAAGTTCTCTAGGTTTCTTTTCTTCCTTGTGTTTTCTTTTCCTCTGAGTATGATATTTTCCCTTGAAAGTCTACAGTCTGTCCCAATATACTTTCCTCCTGACATAAGGGTAGGACAACATTTTTAAGACCCTTTAAAAGAAAGGCAGAAATTCATCAATAGTAGTCAGTCTCTTAAGTACAGGTTTTTGGTTTGAAAAAAAACCAAAATCCCACCAAAAGCAACACTGTATTTGCTCCTGTATTTTCTTGTCTTGAGATAATTTAACTACTCTGTAAGGACCAGGTTAGAAGTTGGTGAGTGACCCCATTCCTGTGACACTGCTTACTGACTGAGCAGACCCGTCCCACTAGGTTTGGAAAGCGATTACAAAGGTACGAACGTAATAATCTTGTAAGGAAAATCATTTTACAGGATTCTGTATTTTCCCTGTATTTCTTTGTTTACTTAATTCTTCAGATGTAAGATACAGAAATCTTCACCCATACCCTTCTTCATAAACTCCATATAGACTGTTCAGCTTCAGGCCCACTGTTGAATTGTTATGTCTTCAAGTCCTGAACAGAAGTAGCCATCTGTATTCTGTATTTCTGTATCTTCATGTACTCATGTCTTCACTAAGTTTTTGTTTTGCTTTGTTTTATGGTGCTGGGGATCAAACCTAGATTCTTTTGCAATGCTAGGTAAGCGTTGTCTCCTGGGCTATACTACCAGCCACTCAGACATACTTAAAAATTGTTTTTTAAAACATATTCCTGTCTTAATCATGCTAAAGAAAACCAGAAAAAAGGCAACACAGTTATGCTTAAAATACTGGAGTTTTACAAGAAGGAACAATGAGGGAAACTGGCCTGTAGGGGATTAAAGCAAAGTTAAAAACCCTTTCTCCACTAAGAGAGTCCCAGTTTGAACTTTTCTGTCCTACACTGAAACAGCCTTTGTTTAATTTCTACAAGGGAAGTCATACCCTTGCATTCATGCCTCTCAGACTCTAGTTCTGTTTCCCAAGATCATTCAAAGTCACTGGACAGACATGATACATTTTTCTAAGGAGTCAATATTATAGAAGTAAGGTAAGGAACATCACTAGCAAATTTGAATATTAAAACAAATAGTTATATCATGGAATGAAAGTAAACTGCATGACTTTTAAAGATTTCACATAAGACTTTAAAGAAATATTGTGCTAGAGCTGTGCTGTATGTACCCTCAGACAGATAACTTAGGAGTACACTCACTGTGCTATTGCAGCTATTTCTATGAAAATGTTTGAGAAGCAATACTTTTTAAAAAATCACATATGCACTTCTTTTTACTGTGAACCAGTTATCTCAAAATTATTCTTAAAACTGAGAAAAATAGTTATATGTAGATGCAATTATCATTTTCTTTTGTTTACTTAATTCTTCAGATGCAAGATACAGAAATCTTCATCCATACCCATCTTCATAAACTCCATATAGACTATTCAGCTTCAGGCCCACTGTTGAATTGTTATGTCTTCAAGTCCTGAACAGAAGTAGCCATCAGCCTTATCCAAAAATATGCCACAGAAATGATGGTACTTAATAGTATGTGATTTGCACTTTACCTGATCTTCCATCCTCTCTGAGCCTTCTAAGACAATCTTCTGGACATTTTCTTGTCTTTCCTAAGCAAAAGCAAATTTATATTTTAAAAATACTGTCTGACACAAGCTTATTTTTTGATGCAGACATGTCACATAATTCAAAGGAAAAATACTTTCTGCTATAGGAGAAAAAGGGGAAGGAAGCAGGAAATGAACCTAACAAACCCATGTTCTTCAACACTGCACAAAATAAAATCAAAACAACCTTTATTTTGTACTGAAAAAGATGATTTAGCAGAAAATAGTCAACACCTGTAGTTTCAATAAAGGAATATAATGATGTATATTTTGAATCAAATGAGATTAAATTGAACCTGAGAAATATAGAGCTTATTAATTTTAAATGATTTTCATAAACATAAGAAATTGAGACAGCTGATAAAAACACTATTAATTAAAAAATTACTTTCCTTTACAATGAGTTAGAAGCCTTATAAAATTAATAATGCTTTAATGGATTCTGTATTAAACTGGAATGTAAGAATTAGATCTGTTTTCTAGATATTCCAAAAATACATCAAAATGTTAACATCATTTATTATATGTTAAATTACAGGATTTAGTGGAAAACAATTCCAAGCTTAGGCTTAGGCCCCTGGGCTGTGGCAGTAGTAGAGAGCCAGTAACGTGAGTAATGAGGCTCTACAAAAGATCTTCAACTTTTAACATGATTATGGGTCTTTAAGGAATTTCTTTTACATGACCCGACTGTGTAGTGCTAGGTCCTGCACACAGGAAACAACAGAATGCTGTGTAGGGGGGCCACAGTACAGTGGTACTTCAGCCTTCTGTCCCTGACACACAGTCAAATCAAAATCTGCACATATAAAACATTATATGTAATTGTGTGAGTTGGTAAGATGCAGCAACTACCCAATTATGTTTCAACTTACCTATACATGTATGCTCATATGAAGACAGCTTATTATTATTAAGCAGACATGTAAATTTTCTTATTTTCAGGGTGTTTGTGTTATTTATTTTTTTGGGGATACCAGGAATCCAACTCAGGTCCCTGAACTTACCAGGCAGGGACTTATGCTGCTGAATTATATCTCCAGCCCAGACTTGTGTTATTTTGTATAGTTTTTTATATAGGAAGCACAAAATATATCAAATAAATTCATGATATTGCTACAATTACATGTATGACATTGCTAATACTAGAAATGCTATAAGAATATATAAAAGGAATTTTTACTACTTAGAAGCATTAACTATATTATTTTATATGTTACTCAAGACCACCACCCTTTTCACTCAATGCTACTCAGCCAAGCCAGAATGTAGGAGACTCACACTCCAGCTTAATCTGAAAAATTAAAAGGTCTTCCTCTAAAAACAATTTGGTCCAATGTCTTCCTCTTACAATGGAAACCTGGCAAAGAAGTTAAAGGGACCAAAGGCTACATGGCTGAGGACTTATGAAATAACTGCTACACTACAGATAGGTGCATGCCACCACACCCAGCCAAATGCAAATAACTTCTTAAAACTGATATAAATGTATAAGAAAATAAACTTTCATTGGCCAGGTTAGCATGACATATAAGTTGAAGAACCACTCACCTTATGCATCCATATTCTTCCTTTCCGAATAATGTGTGTTAGTCTATCAACACACACTCTGTGAAGTGGAAGGTAGAAACTAAGTTCCGTCTGTGGAAGTATAATCGACAGTCCATAAGTACTTCGATCTCCGTTCCAGTTTCCATCAAATATTAAGGAAACAATTATTACTCCTTTTTCAGACAAAACAAAAAACTTTACATCTATTGCCCCACTCTCTGCATTTCGAAGAATCTCTCCATTTAGGGTGTGGTTGGCAAGAAAAGTTATTTCTCCATCACTGAGAAGTACTTGTTCTGTCTTTGGAGCCCAAATGTGCCTGACCCTAGGACCAAGAATATTGTCCCAGTAAGCAAAGGTAGCTGCTAACAAGGGTGATTCACCACTTAAAGCAATCTCTGTCTTGGCAACGGCTGGAGATGGTGGTGGGCAGAGAGTCGACATCACTGCAACCCAACTCTACATCATCCAACGCTCCAGGGTTAGCTACACAGGGACAGAAGAAACCAGTAATTAGGGCTAGCAATTTAAAGACATTCAGCCAAGTCCCAAATGACTAAGGCACATGTTATATCCTAAAGCTTGTACCATGGGACCTCATTCTTTCCAAATATCCTGACTATGTGCTCTTCTACTAAAAATTTCATCTCTATATCACTGGAACTGAAGAGGCAAAAAATGAAGGCTCAGCTAGAGATGCTGATAACTTCTTATAAGTTGAACTGTATTCCCCCCAAAAAGGTATATTCAAGTTCTAAATTCTTGTATAACACATGACTTTATTTGTTTATTTATGTTTTAGACTTTATTTAGAAATAGCATAATTGACATGGGCTCATACTAGACTGGAACAGGTCTGAATTCAAAGAATGGTGGTCTCAGGAGAGAGATCTGAAGGTACACAGTCATATAAATACAAAAGTCAGAAATTGGAATTATACAACTACAAGCCAAGGAATGTCAAAGATTGCTGATAACTGCCAGACAGGAAGAGGCAAGGATGGAGACTTCACTAGTGCCCTCTTAGAATCATGCCCCTGCTGACACCTTTACATTAGACCTTTCAACATCGTCAAAGAGTAAACTGCTGCTATTTAAGTCATCTAGTTTGTGGGACTTTGTTGCACTACTGTATTCCTAAAAAGTGACACCACATCTGACAGCAGCAGAAATACCTTATACCTGGAAGGACAATTTAAAAAAAAAAGGCAAGTAAAGAGATCTAAGATCATGAAAACACGGCTCTGGAGCCATAACAAAAATGAATAAATGATCCTGTTTTTCCTGATGAGCTTTCTGGGTGTCACAGTACTGACACTCAATACTACTGTTAATTTTATTTTATTTTTTAGTTTTTGGGTTTTTTTTTTTTTTTTGGTAGCGGGGATTGAACTTACGACTGCACACTTGCAAGGCAGGTGCTTATGCCTCTGAGCTAAATCCCCAGCCCAGTTTTGGCATTTTTGAGACAGGGTCTCTTTATATAGTTCAAGCTGGCCTTGAACTATGTAACCCAGAATACTAGTGTTTAAAATCCTGGAGTTTAACTGAAATATGACAATGAAGATAAACACATTTAATATATTAAGTCCCTAAACAAACAGTGCTAGGAAAACTGATTATCCAAATGCAGAAGAATTAATGTAGATCCATATCTCTCATCCTGCACTAAAATTAAATAAAATAAAAAATACACCAAAGAGTGAGCTACTAAAACACAAACACTAAATCTGCTAAAAAACAAAATAGGTAAAACACTTGAACACAAAGGCATAGGCAAGAACTTCCTGAACAGAACACTAGTTGCACAAGAAATAATTCCAAGAATTAACAAATGTGATTAAATCAAATTGCAGTTTCAGTGCCATGTTGGAACTTAGGGTGCTAGGCAACAAAGGAACCTGCTGGCCTCCCTGGTAAGCAGCTGTGGCTCGAGTGAGTGGCAGGTGACCCACGGAGACAATCAGCCAGACAGCGTCTCCCAAGATCCCCTTCATGTTGGAACTTAGGGCACAGGGCAATAAAGCCACCCGCTCGCCTCTCTTGTAGGCAGCTGTGAGCCTACCGGTGCTCAGGCTGAGAATCAAACATCCCATGCCCCCTCTACCCCCTACTTTCGTTAGCAAATGGGAGCCAGAGGTCTGAGCATCTCTTGGGAAGGTGATGGAATGCAATATAGTAAATATGGGGGATTTCCTTCTACCATCTCTTTGAAGGCCAACACTGTTTTCACTGTTTTGCTTTGTTCAATATTCTGTTTTGATAGGTTTCATAATGTTCTGTTTTGGTTTGATTTCACTATACCTGATTGAATGGACAGCTATTGTGAAGATAACAAGATATACTATGGTACCTATTACTGTTATCCTGGTAACCTGCTGTGAAGTTCTGCACCAATTTTACTGCACTGTCTCGATTGGCTTTGTTCTGTCTTGTCCTGTTGTATTTTACTACCTTCAAAATTAAAAAAATATTTTTTGGGGGAGGGCCAGGGATTTAGCTCCGTGGCAAAGCCACCTGCCTGGCAAGTGCTAGGTTGTGAGTTCAATCCCCAGTACCAAGAAAAAAATGAAATACAAAATTTAGGAGATTTAAAAAAAAACTGCAAAGTTTCTACACAGCAAAGGAAACAATCAGTAGACTAAAGGCCCAATATATAGAACGAGAAAAAATTTTCACAGCTAATCTTTTAGAGGACTAATATCTAGAACATATAAAGAACTCAAAAAATTGGACTGTCGGGGCTGGGGATTTAGCTCAGCAGCATAAGTGCCTGCCTTGCAAGTACTTGGTTGTGAGTTCGATCTCCAGTATCAAAAAAAAAAAAAAAAAAATTGGATTGTTATCACCAAAACCAAAAAGCCCAATTAAAAAAAAAAAAGGGCAACTGAAATGAACAGATATTACTCAGAAAGAAAAGTACAAATGGCTAACAAAAACACTCAAAAATGCTTTGGCTATTACAGAAATGCAAATAAAAACAATACTGAGATTCAATCTTACTCCATCAAGGACATCAAGGACACAAAAACAACAAATAGTGGCTGGAAGGTAGTAGGAATATAAACTATGGTAGAATAACCACTACAGAAATCAGTATGCAGATTCTTTAAAAAAAAATTAAACTAAAAGTAGTAATCCCATCTGACTCAGGTATACCTCTTCTGAGTATCTTCCTGAAAGAATTAAAGTCATCATATTATGTAATACATGCATACTCATTTTACAGTAGTACTATTTATAATAGCTAAATTTTGGTAACAACCTTGAAGCCTATCAACAGATGAATAAAGAAAATATGGTATATGTATACAATGTAGTATTATTCAGCCATAAAGAAGGATAAATTTCAGGCATTTGCAGCAAAATGGATGGATCTTGAAACTATACTGTTTAGTGAAATAAATCAGACACAGAGAGTTATATATCACATAGTTTCTCTTGTATGAGAAAGCAAAGTATAAAAATTTTAAAGGGCAAAATAAAAATAGTTGATTGGAACAGGGAGGTAGATATTATGGAGATGGGAAAGGGGTAGAGGGGACAAAATTGATCAAGATATGATATATATGTACTAATTTCCCAGAACAAATGTAATTACCATATATCACAAACTTACACTAATAAAACAATACTAGTATAAAGGAAAATGTCATATTATTAGAAAATAAAAGCCATCAGGGCTATAACTAAATTTAAAAAGAGAAAGCAGTATAGTATTTTATCATTGCAAAGGGTGTTCTATATTAAGTGGCTAAAATAAAAATGCTTCAGTTAGAACACATCATAAACAAAAGGCATGGATGCACCCTGTTCCAACTTCTCAATCTACCAAGAAAACAGACACACAGAAAAGGAAAACCCACAGCTAACCTAGAACCTAGGGCTCAATTTATGTATCTTAATCTACTCAAACATACCTCTCTGAAAAGATGCCTTCTATATTAGTGTAAAACTAACTATTCTTAACAAATACTGGAATTGAAGACTTGTAATTAGAAACAAAGTAAAAAAAATTATGACAAATCTTATTTAAGCTAAATAAAACTGTGAAATAATAGTAATAATAATAGTCTATGCTTGTATGATGGCTTTGGGAGGTAATATTTGAGCAACGAAATTTATGTCAAAGTAAACCATTTTACTTAAAAAAAATTTATCTACATCTTGTCAAAAAACAGTTCAGAAGAGTTGGGGACATAGTTCAGTGGCACAGGGCCTGCCTCGCAAGTGTGAGGCCCTGAGTTTGATTCCTGATACCAAAAAATAAAAATAAAATAAAGAGTTCAGAGTCTGATGAAAAGAATCACATTTTTAGAGCATCAGATGAATATTTTTATATTATGACTACATACAGAATCTGGTAAAATGTACAACTGTACATATGTGCACAAATAGTTTAATAGAATTTTTACATGTGTACTTTTAACCTCAAAAGTTCCTTTAAGTAATATCCACTTTTTAATAATGTCAACAATTTTAGGAGTGGACAGTGGACATAAGCTAAGTACAGCTTGTTTAAAACATTCACTGTTTTGGATGCAATTTAAACAATCTGTTTACAATGACAGAATACAGGAATGTAATTTGAATTGAAACTACATTGACGCTACTGCTGTCACCATTAACAACAGCAAAATAAACGCTAAGACGAAGTAAATACACAGTGATAAAATTATATTGTAGATACATTTCTTTATTCTTTTTGGATAAAAAAGGCAATATTACAACTCAAATAGTCCATCACAATATTGAAAATAGAATTGAGCCCTAAAGTATGAATGAATTATGGGATAACCTTTTACCTGATTGTGAATACTGAACTATTTTAGGCCACTAATTCCAATCAATCTCATTCCTAGTTCTGTGTAATTAGAAAATGAAAGATAAGAATCATGTTAAATTGTTTAGCTTTAAATGCTGCCAAAAGAAATATGGTAGTTACCCTTATCGCTGGGAGATATGTTCCAAGAATCCCATTAGATGCCTGAAACTGCAGATTAGTATCTAACTTTATATAAGTTATCTTTTCCTTTACATATATACATATGATAAAGTCTAATTTATGAATTAGGCATAGTAAGAGATTAACACATTATGCTGTAAGAGTTATGTGAATGTGTTCTCATTATCTCAAAGTAACTTCCTGTCTAGTACTCACCTTTCTTTTTGTGATGATGAGAGAGAATGCAATGCCTACATGATGAAATGAAGAGAGGTAAATGGTATATAAATGGTATGTAATTTAGCTTTGGGCTACTACTGACTTTCTGAGGACAAGTCAGGAGATGTAGCATGTGTTTAAAGTGATCCTAGATCTTTGAACCATGGTATAATCAATGATTAGATGTCAGGAGCAGACAATGCTCATGGTTGAGGATCCTCCATAGTTGAAGGTTTGTTTTGTTTTTTTATCACACTCTTTTAGAAGAACACTGTAATTCAAAGATTTTTCTTTTTAATTAATTGAAGTATTGCAGCAGAGGTTGTAATCCTTTAGATAATAGCGTATTCTACCCAAGGATTGTAGCCCATAATTTTGTACTTTTAATGTCTCTGCAATTTGAAATACTTCAGCAAATTTCAGAAGTGTCCGTATTGCTGGTTCTGCTTTGGTTGCTTCTTTTGCTCTTCCTCTTTCTCTGTAGATTATTAAACAAGTTCTTTCAACTCATTTGTTAAAACTTCCCAATAGCCTTTCATAAGTTTTTCCACTTCTTTGTTAAGCACACAGACAAATCCTCTATAAACTTAGTTTACAGCTTCTCCAGTGATTTTTGTATGTTCAGTCCAAACCTATTCTTGAATCCGTGTACCTGTCCCTTCCTTGTAGCAAATGACTTGTCACTTATTTCAAAAGAACTCTTGTTAAAGTCTTTGTATAGGCCCACTGCTTTTTAGCACAACACACTATCTTCAATCAGAACATACTTTCTGTTCTGTCTTTCACCAACAAACTGAAAGCCTGTTCTATCTTAACTAACACTTATGTACTGCAGCTATAATTCTTGTAATGAGGTGTGACAGCAAGACTAGCACAAAATATTTTTCCTTCTTCACAATTTCACAAATAGAAGATTCACTCTTACTGCAGATCTCAGCATCTTCCCCATCTTTCCTTATTAACTTCTACCTTTTCACTTAAAGAAGTACTTTATAGTTTCTCTTTGGTGTATCTGAATTGTCAGCACCACAATGCCTGTGCTTTCACCCATTATTAAGAAGAGTAAGAGTTACTTCACCTCAAGCACTATAATCCTGTGATAGCTGATCCGATAACCAAGCTGGCAATTAAGAGATTAACAACAGATAGGTAGCATATACAGTGTGGATACAATGGACAAGGGATGAATCATGTCCTGGGTGAGACAAGGCAGACAGGTACACTTTGTCTAAACACAGTACACAGAATGGCATGCAATTTAAAACTTACAAATTATTTCTGGGACTTTCCATTTAATCTTTTTGGATCATATCTGAATGTTGGTAACTGAAATCATAGGTGAGGGGGTGGTTCTAACCTGAAATAAACGGTCACAGACAAGTATAATTAAGATGCTTGAAGTTGTTATCTTTGGTGAGGAAAATTCGTTAGTGGCAATCCCCAACCCCATCAGTTCAAAACCCAGTAGACTATTATCTAGTATATATACTATGTAAATACAGCACTGGCTACTTTAGAAGGTTATCAAACAGCCATACAGTCTTTTGAGGGAAGCCAGGATCCAAACTGGGTGAGATGATGGCTTACCACTCCCATAACAAAGCATAAGTTTACCCAATGTAATTCCAAAAAATAATCCAACATGTAGACATATCATTATATTAATTGCATTTCTATCCTCATAAGGCCTTTCCATCTTGTAACCACATTTTTATTTCTCCCTGACCTAAGAGAAGTAGCATCCTAATCTAGCCTACCTTCCAAAACAGAGGCTGCCCAAGCCCACTTTATGAACAGTGACAACAGACTATTTGCAACAGTTTCTAAATTTCCAACACAAGGCAAGTCTCAGAATTTCAAGGAAGTTCACCATATCACTATGTGGTCATCTCTCACATGTCCAAATTTTTCAGATAATAAGCAGGTTAAACTACAATACCTTGAGCTCAATTAACAGAGCCCAAGAGCAGGCATGAAACAGGAATCTTCATAGGTATTTGTATTACTTTCTTCCCTGAACGCAAATTTTGAACTGCCAGCAAAGTCAAATAAAGCAACTATTTTATTAGCTTCTAAGTGGTATAAAATCATTTCCTAAACAGATAAATCTACATGTGGTCTGTAATTTCTCTGATTTTTGTTTCACAAATATGAAAAGCAGAATCATCTTGAGGGCTTTCCAACCAATTCCCGTGTTTTCAAGAGCAGCAGTGGTAGGAGGTGATGGTTAACATTCCCCGTGTAACAACAGCATCACATGTCCCCTGTTCAAATGGTTTTACTTTCTGTGGTTTCAGATGTTTGTGATAAAGTTTGGCCCAAAAATTGTAACAATAAAAACTTCTAGAAAACATTTCATAAAATTGAAATAGTGTGCCATTCTGAGTAGTGTGACTGAACCCTCATACTGTATGCTTCATGGATGTGAATCATCCCTTTGTCCAGCATATTGATACTACAAGCACTATTTGCCCATCTGTTATTTATTAGTCCTCTTAGTTATCCAATCAACTGTCCAGATAGCAGAGTGCCTATGTTCACATATGTCTTATTTTACTTAATAAAGATGAAAATACAGTAAGATATTCTGATGGATTTTATATAAATTTTATTATAGTATTTTGTTCTAAATGTTCTATTTCATTAGTAATTATTGTCAATTTCTTACTGTGCCTAATTTATAATTTAAACTTTATCACAGCTCTGTATGTAAAGAAAAACAGTACAGTTAGGATCCTGTAGTACATAACGTACTGTAGGTTTCAGGCTTCACTGGGTCTTCTTACATATCCCCTAAACATAAGGAAGGACTACTGCAGTTTACGTTTCTGTGATCTACCCAAATAAAAGTTTTCCAAGGTCTTCTAAAGAGCCTAACGATATTTTCCAATCCTTTGACCCTTTGGTACAAAGTAGAAGTAGTTCTAGACAGAATGTGCATCCTTTGTACCACCAATGATGAAACAGTGCGAACAGGAATTGATTCACTTCCTACCACCAGACAGCTGATCTAAGAATCTAGCAATCTCTACGCGTCTGAAAGGGTCAGACATTGGCATAGGCACAACTTTCTTCCTTTTTCTGAACGCTGACACACACTGTGCAATCAGTGTACTTCTCTCTTACAACTGATTATCATCATTCAAGGCTGCCCAAGTCAGAGTGGTCACTTCCTTTTAATAAGTCTGTGCAATCTCTGAGCTGTGAGGCAACCAGGTCTTGTCCCACAGAATAGAGTACAATCTGCCCTTATCACTGCCGCCCACTTTTACAAGATATCAGCACTCCTCAAAAACTTCTGAAATCCTGCAGGCAAGCAGCAGGTCCCCACACCCATCCTCCCTGCGCTGGCTCCCTGTGGGACCCCCGCGTGCACCGCGCCGCCTGCCTTCGGGCTCCCTGCACGCCTCGGCCAGGCCTCGGGCGCCCGGGGCTCCTTTCTCTGGAGTCCCCAGCGGCGGTCCCGCTGGGTCCCGGGAAGGGGCCGGCTCGGAGACTGCGGACCCAAAACTGGGCCCCTCGCAGTCCTCGCGCCACCGCGGCCGCGACGCCTGGCCCTCCTGCAGGTGACCCCACCAGTCGCCAGGCTGGAAAGCCCGCCGGCTCCAGCCGTCAGGACAGCGAGTGGAAAAAAGAACAAGGCGAGCTCTGAGGAGAAAAACCGCAGCCCTCGCCCCGCGACGGAGTGCTGACCCCAAAGCCGGCGTCCACCCGCTCCTCACTCACCTACTCGCCGCCGCCGCCGCCTCCGACTCTGCCGCGGACGCAGGGACCGCAACCGCAGCCCCGCCCCCGAGCCTGGCCCCGCCCCTGGGCCCGCCCCTGCTCCTGCTACCCGGGAGCTCCCAGCTCGCCTTGCGCTGAGGGGTGGGAGGGGTCTGCGTTCTTTTCTTCTGACCAATCTGTATCCGATCATTCCTAGATCACCTCTGGCGAACGCTGTGACAACAAATGGAGAGCAGGAAGGGCGGGGGAAAAACGCTGCTCCTAGACGCACTCCTCTCCTCTGTCTAGGCCCCGCCCCCAGAAGAGGGAACCGGGCCGCAGAAATGGCTGACGCAACCTGCGCCATCTTTTACGTGGGCGGAATCAGTCGCCTCTAGACGCAACTCCTTTTCCTAACGGGACACCGTAGGTTTCGTCTGGGCTCCTAAAACAGCGTGTGCCAGCTTACGTAATTTTTTTTTTTTCAAGACCTACTATTTAAAGATGCTGGCGAACCTGTAAGGTAGACACATAGTGCAAGTTTTAATAGGAAAAGCTGCTGGCTCCTGGGAAAGCAGAGCAAAGTTGGTAGTTGTAAATGGTTTTGTTCTGCGCTCCTGGGAAAGCAGAGCAGAGTTGGTAATTGTAAATGGTTGAATCTACGTGAGGAATCGTACTTCGTGTGTATGTAAGATATTTCATGAATGAAATTTTTTGCCTTGACAAATTTAACTCCTTCCCAAGGCCTGTTAGGTAATCTTCCCATGTGTAGTCAACATAATTTGGTCTTCAGTACCTGTAAACAGTTTCTCAAGGTCATTTCTACTAATTGCACAATATGCATAAATTCTCTCAGAATTGTAACCATTATGTTTGATAACACTTTATGAAGTTTTTTTTTTTTTTGGTTGGCAAATTACATTCCAGTTTTCCACTGTAGGTAAGGAACTAAACATTTTTTAAGTCCTAAAAATCAGGTAAGCATTTATCATTTGCAGAGAAAAAAAAGACTATACAAAACGCTTCTCTTGAATCTGCACTCTATAACAGATCCCTTACCACTCACTATTCTATGCTTATTCACAAAGTAGTTACCAGTTAGCAAGTACTTAACAGTATTTTGTGTATGTTCCTCAATCTATTTAAAGGATTATACTTCGTTTGTATGTGGAATTGAAACAAAATTTTGAATACGTGTAAACAGTAAAATCATGATTGGGATACTAGGGCAGGAGTGGATGGAAGCGGTAGACCTAAGGATACTAATATAGACAGCCAAGTTAGGTAGAAATATTGTAGGCAGTTAGGGCGAGGCCCTCCAGGGAGTCAGTGCAAAGGATGAAAATACATTACACTTGTGGCTGGAGATGCATCCATTGAAGGCCAGGCCTCAAGATAAAAGATAAGTAACCAGGCCTCCATGTCTCCCCAAAAGGTAAGCAATATTCTGTAATTTACATTATAGAAAATCCATAAAGTCTACATAGGCATCAGTCACCAGGGTGGGTGACTGGGACCTCCTGACTCATTTCTTCCAAAAAAGATGTGCGTTCTTTTCCCGAACGCTTGCTATGTGACTTGCTTCCCCACTGGATCAATGTTACCTAAGCGTCTATATTTGAAATCTTGTTGGTTGATTGTAATTTTTGTCCTACATTGCACCCACATTATAATTTTGCTAATCTTCTGAAAAATGGGCTCTGCTGCATCCTACTCAGGACCCTCTTGTCTCTGAGGAGTTGTCTCTCCCTCAAAGTTTCCTACTCTAACTCTGTTGTTCCTTAGAATTCATTCTTTGACTTTGGAGAACATGAGTTCAATGTGTTGACTATCTAGCAGGTTGAAAGTTATAATATTTCTCTGTATCACTAAGTTATATTTGTGTGAAAAGAGTAAGTCGAGAGACCAGATGTGCAACATAAGGAAAATAGTTACTGTTGTATACTGGAAATTTGCTTTTAAAAACAAAAGTAGATTTTTATGCCGAGTACAGTGGCACACACTTACAATCCCAGCACTATGGGAGACTGAGGCAGAGGATTACAGGTTTGACCCAGCCTGGGCAATTTAATAACTTAGTGAGACCATTTCTCAAAATGAAAAATAAGGACTGAGGATGTACTTCAGTCCAGAGGTCCTGGGTTCAGTATATCCCTTCCACACATTTCCAACACAAAAGTAGGTTTTTAGGAACCACCACACAGGAAAAAGGTAACCATGAGATGATGGATATGTTAATTTGCTTAACTGTAGTAACTTCCTTATTGTATGTATATCAAAGCATCTTTAAGGGATCTCATTTTGTTTCAATAGAGAAGGTAATGAGGTTCCAGGCCATTCAGTTTTTTGCCCAAGACCACCTACTTAATTGATTTGTGCCAATTTTGTGTTGTTCTGCAACCCACTGGTGGCTGAGGACATCATTCTGGTACCAGAATGAGGAAAGCTCTTCTTAGATAGCATCCGTGGTGTTTAATACTAGCGCCCCCATTTCAGAATGAGACTGGGACTTTAATTAAGTACCTCAGAAAGTAACAACTCCCTAGTTTTTTCCTATTTCAAAATTTTGCTTAGAGAATGAATTCCACTATCCACAACAGGTTTCTGATTTTCTGTAGTGTTAACACTAGAACTGCTGCGTTTTGTAACAGAGAAATAAAACACCAAGGTCTCAGTTCCACATGATCATGAGAAATAAGATCTTTTAGTTATAAAAGTGGCTCTGTATATATGATGTTTAGTGGCCAGTGAATATGAATCCTTTCCCCCACATTTAACTGAACAATTATTTAATCTTTCTGTAGCACTACAGTCACATGTATGTCTTTCATTGGATAGGGAGGAAAAGCAAAAAAAAAAAAATCAGAATGGAAACAATAATTATAATATAGTTTGGTGCTCTGTAATACTTAGATTGCCTGAGAGTGTAAAATAGGACTTCTAGTACATATCCCTTTTTCAGGGAACCAAAAAGAAAATGATATTATCTAATATAATTTTAGCTGCACCAAAGAGTGGATTGGGAGGACTTTGACTTTTATCTCCTTCAAATTGTATTCACCTGCTCAGATAAGTTATTCCAAATAACAGTATAATCCGGTGAAAATAAATTTTTGGTGAAGGAATATTTTTTCAAACAAGAATCATATCCCTCTACTTCCAACCAGAATGACACATTTACAGACAATATGTAGAACTTTTTAAACTATCTACATATGATGATCAGTTATACAGAATAGCTCTCCAACTAGGAAAACAGTAGAGCAGATTAAGAGGTTGAAGTCTAAAATTTGAGCTGGTGCAAGTACTATTTCTGCTTTTAATTATGAAAGTTTGGGCAGTATTTACTTCTGTGTGCCTTAATTTCCTCAGCTGCAAATGCATGCATAATAATTTCTCAAAGACTTATTGTGAGGCTTATATGCAATCAAGCAAGCTAAGAATTTAGAAGTGTGCAGGGCTGGAGATTTAACTCAGTGGCATAAGTGCCTACCTGGTAAGCTTAAGGGTGTGAGTTCAATCCCTGGTACAAAAAAAAAAAAAAAAAAAAGAAAGAAAAAAGAAAACAAAAGAAAAAAAAAGAATATAGAACAGTGCATTCAGGAAGTAATGGCACTAATGCACTGATCTTAATTTTAGTATCTACTCCAGAATATTTCAAGCTATAACCAATGATATAGGCCTTTTAAACTATGCATGTATCTATAATTCCAGTAAATATTTTATCAGAAGCCAGAGAACCTTGCTGCTGTGTTACAAATGCCAGCTGTTGTCAGGAAGTCTTTTCTCCACCCTCTATTAGTGTTGTTCCAAAAATGTCATATGTACTGCTTCAAAACTGGAGTGGAGGACTCAGTGATTATTACCAAGATTATAGCAAATTAGATTTAACTGTGACTGGTGTGTAAACAGTGTGATGTTGGACACAGATGAGGAATGTTACTATATAAACCACGGAACATTTAATGTCTTTTAAGTGATGAAAGTTTATGTGATTGCCTTCATAATTGCTGACTTGTCAATATGCACTTTTTATGGTACATTATCTTTTGGTTGGAGTGTGAATGAACCAACACCACCTGAAGTGCATCAAAGTGGAAGTCAGTGGTTGCTGAATATGTAAACAACTTTATATATTCATATAAAGTCAGCATAATACATGATTTAAAAAGCTCCAATGAATCTCTGTCTGGATCCAACCCTATAGTTCCAACGATTAACAATGTGGGGAACACTGCTGCAGAAGAATGTCATGTATTTCAATCCAGCTCCTCCAGGGAGTTATGATTCTCTAAATAAGAAGCTAATATTCTTCTCAGTCAGAGGAATCCTATCTTCTACTAGGTATTAGCCCCTGTTCCTTCCATCTCAGTGCTCTAACAATGGTTGTAAGTAATCCATGGTCCAAAATAAGCGTGGTAGAGTGAAGAGTCTATAGTTCATTGCAGCATCAAGAAACAACATGAAAGAGAACAAGATGCAGGAAAACAAAGCACTATCCTTCTGAATCTTACATAAGATTACTAGCTTGTAGAGGAGGAGAAAATGTGAAATTGTATAATTTCCTTAGAGGAAGAACAATTTGGAGCTGTACCTTGACAGACAGATGTGATTCGGTGGACTTCAGATGCAAAAAACAGTCCACACTGTTGGTTGTGGTTCTGCCCTTTGTGCCTCAAGCTCTGAGGACCTGTGCAGATGGGCCCCCACACTCTCAGCACCAAGGGCACATCCTAAATCCAGCTCAGAATGCTTCCCTGAGCACATCTGTCTAATTTTACCCTATTTGCAAATCCCGACATTTTCGAGGTTATATTGACACTTCATTGTGCTTACTGATATGGTGCTTTGCAAGCAGTTTCTTTCATTATTTTCTGTGAGGTATGAAATAACTGCCCTAAACTTTGTCACTTGCTATTTGAGACTGAGACTTACATGCTTACAATTTCAGTTACTGACTTCTTTGTTGTTTTAGCAAATATCTGTTTGATCACCAATGCCAGCTGGCTGATCGACATTTTACTCTCCATACTTTGGAAGTATTATCTTTAGGTCAGGCTCCTCTGATTTGACTCCCTCTTTTGAAAGTAGCTTTTCCCCCTTTTTTAGCATCAGAGTCACTCTGTGTGAGGGTCAGGCTCACACTGGTTTAGGTGCTTAAGAAACTGAGTGGTAGCTACAGTTCTTTTGTCATCAGTCTTGCCTCTTTCTTCCCTTTTTTCTGGTATTTCTTTTTTTTTTTAATTTAAAGAGAAAAAAAAGCATGTAAAGAGTAGAGATAATACAGAATTTCAGAAAAAAGATAAACAATAAGGAATCGCTAGTTGATAAATTACATATTGTCCTCTTAGAAATACTTTTTCAAGTTACAAAATTAAAGCACACAAAGTAGATAGTCAAACAGTCAGAGTGTAAACAGCTATGCATGCATGAGTCTCTACATGTATTTCTATCCTTTCTGTATTAGAGGGAAAAAACAAAACTTTGCAAGACAAAACAAAACAAATTCCTATAAAAACATGAAACCAAAAACTCGTATAAAACCACAGTGCAAGGTGATCTACAATGATTGCTGTGTTGTTTCTTATTATCTTCAATAGAATTGCCTATATCATCAGGCATAAATGAATATAGCAGTATAATTTATTATAGCAGTACATAACAATATTAGTAAAAATAAAACATTATAGACAGTATAAAACTTCAAAGGCAGGTAATAATCAAACCATAGTGGATATTCTAGTGAATCTTGTCATCTTAAGTGCAGTTGCCTGTACTCTCAGACTTTATACTATCAATCATAACAGCTTTGAAAAAAATCTATCAATACAAAACAGCGATCCAGCAAACCAGATTTGATTACAATCAGTCATGGTAAAACAGTGTAGGTTTTACAGAGCTTTAGATTGACTTAATAGGAAGTTAAGGATGATTACTGCACTATATCCTGTTATTTTTGGGATTACTGTTTGTACCCTCAAATCTAGTACAGGCAGAATGACTGGAACAGAATATACATCTAAGCAGAGTAGTGTGAGTAATGTGGGTTTTAAATCCTGGTGCATTATTAACAATGTAGTGTGTCAAGGCCATCTATGTTAAAGATTCTAGTTACCCTTCTCTGCCTCATTTCTGCTATGCTATTTTTCTGCCTGTTTGTCTACTTTTCTCCTTCATTCTAGTGCCTGCCCCACTCATTGAGGCCTTTCTGCCACTGTTCCTAAAATTCTGGTATTTTTTTTCTCTCTCTCTAGAATGTCCTTCAGTATTCTCTGTAGGGTTGGATTGGTGGTCACAAACTTCCCCAGTTCTTCTTTGTCATGGAAGCATCTTGTTTCTCCATTAATTTCTAGTGACAGTTTTGCAGGGTACATCAATCTGGGCTGGAGGTTATTTTCTTTCAGGGCTTGGAATGTTTCACTCCAAGTTCTTCTTGATCTGATGGTCTGTGTCGAGAAGTCAGCTTTGATTCTGATGGGCTTACCTTTATAGGTAGTCTGTTTCTTTTTCTGACAGCTTTTAATAGTCTGTTTTTATATTGAATTTCTGGTATCTTGATTATTATATGTCTGGGTGTAGCTCTGTTTTGGTTGTAGGTGGCTGGAGTTCTGTATGCCTCACACAACCGAATGTCATTTTCTTTTCCCATGCTTGGGAAGTTTTCCTTAATTATTTCCATGAATATCCTTTGTAATTCGCCTGTATGTATTCCTGCTTCTTTGTTCACATTTCTTATTCTTAAATTGTAGATTCTCTTGTCATCTTCTAGCCTTTGTATTGTTACTGCCTGTTGCCTTGTTATTTTTAAGAGATCTTTCCTTTCATGATCATTGCAAATTTGTCTTCAAGTTTTGATAGTCTATCCTTAGTTTCTTTCAAGGCATTTTGCCAGCTTTCAATGGAGTTTTTAATTTCCTGGTAGTCTCTTTGAATCTGCTTCATGTATTCTATATTTTCTTTATATTCTTTGTCAAATGTTTCTCTTCTTTTTTGTGTGTTCCTCCCTTCTTCCATCTGTACCTTCCTGAGAGATGCTCCCTGAGGGCATTTCATTTATTACTCTACTCATATCTTGCTTTACCTGATTTAATATTTCAGTTTTGAGCTCATCTACAAGGTCCCAAAGATATCTTTTAATGTCCATTGAAGCCATGTCTGCTGTTGCATGTTTGCCGCCCTCAGTTTCCCTTGTTTTTCCCTCTCCTGGATCAGTGCTCTCAGGGTTCTGGGCTGGGGGCCTCCTCCTGCCTCTCTCTCCTGTCATGGTCCTGGCTTTCTCCACACAGGTTACAGTGCAGGTCCCAGCCCCCTTCTCTGTTGGCCATGTTTCCTCTGAAGCATGCTGGCCAGTGACCTCCGCCCTCTCCTGCCTGCTCTTATCACTGAGGTGCAAGCAGCGGCTGCCTATGCCTGCCCCTCCCCACCTGGCCAACCAAACTGCAGAGGCCTTCCCCAAGTTAGTGCTTGCTAGGTGCAGGGAATCGATTTGGGATGGCTCATTGGGTCCCAACCAGGGTCGTGGCCCAGTCCAAGCAAATCCCATGAATCTGCTTTGGGGAGGGAGGAAACAACTGAAGTCACTGTTGCTCCCAGTTCAGGCTCCCCCTGCCAAATTCCAACATGTTGCCCATTTGATCGTGCCCTTCCCGTGGTGGGGGGGTCCCAATCCCAGCACTGACCGTGGATTAATGAAGCTCCCTTTGCTGGCTCCGCTCTCCATTGAGCTCACCAACCGCCGACTTCAGCGCTGCTGTGCTTCCCGTGAGTGGTGGCAGGAACGAGTTTGGGTGGCTCTACCAGCCACCACAGAGTCAGGCTGTTGCAAACTTGGCAGGTTGCCACGAACAAAAACGCTGTGTCCTGTAATTTCTAGCTGTTTCAGTTGTAGTCCTGATGTATTTGACGAGCTTTTTTATATTTTAATTCTTCCTGTGTCAAGAGGATCCATCTCCCTCTGTCTGGGTCTCTCCAGGGTGTTTTATTCTGGTGTTTGAGTTGTTTCTCCCGGGAGGCTCTGTATATTATTGCTCACTGATTGGCCATCTTATCTTCTCCCCTTTCTGGTATTTCTTTAACTTGTTAGATAAATTTTGCAAAACCAGCTATCTGTAGGATAATTAAAGTCATTAAGTTTTAAAATGATCCTTTTTTCTTCTTTAAAATTATCTTGACAGACTTGGCCCTTTCTCTTCCATATGGAAATAAGGACTGACTGGCTTGTGAATTTCTACAAATAACTTTTATGATATTCTTACTGGAGTAGCACTGAATTTATAGGACTGTTTATTTTTCCATTTATGAAGGTGACATAGCTTCTAATTACAACTCCTCTTATCCTTGTTAGTTAGATTATGGAGTTTTCTCTGAAAAGACACTTTCCATCTTTTGTGAAATTTTCCCAAATTGTATTTTAATGGTGTTATTGAAAATTATTTTTTCTAAAAAATTTTATTTTCTAATTGTTGCCGGCATTAAGCCATCTATTTTTTTAACCTCATATTTGGAAACCTTGCTAAATATTCTTATTGGTTATCAGTTTAAAAACAGAAGAGCCAAGACCAAACCAAAAAGTTACTAGTCATTTTACTTTCATGTTCTTCAGCTATCTGTAGCTTCCTGTTTTCTACAGCATCCAGGTTTACAGACGCCAGTGTTTCTCCACAGTATGGCTCTGGCAGAATTTCAGGACTTCACTCTCAAGTGTCCTTTTCCTTTGTTCCTGCAGAGCCATGATGGTTCACCTCTCTGTGATCACTCACATAGCTTATTCAGCCTGACAGACCCTTACCCCTCACTTTTGTGTAAGGAAGTTTTATTACCTTATGCTGCCTTCTTACATGAAGCCTTGCTGGATTTTCCCAGTTCGAATCAATAAATCATTTCATTATGCTCCCTTAACCTCCACTAGTAAACTATTAACAAAACCCAAACTCCTTGATGTTGTACCTTACTTTTTTAGGACACATAATGATAATCTCATATTGATAGGCTTAGTGTAAGTTGTTAGAGATGGTTGTTGATATAATATAGAGTTTAAAGGCATAAACTTTGAAGTCAGAACAATCACTTTGTTGGTCTGGTGAGTTATTTATTCTTTTTTTTATTTTAAAAAGAAAAAACCGAGAAAAATCAAGAAGCAAGCAAACAAAAATACAACAAAAGCAAAATAAGAACAACAACGAACAATAAAGTAATGTAGGATTTCAAAACAAGATGATAGAAATTTAACAGTGGCTGTTATAGTCCATGTTATTATCTTTAAAATAGTTAACCAGGTTACTTGATACAGGAATAAAATAAGACAGAGCAAAATATTGGATTTCAAAAACAGAAGGAGATCCCTCACAGTTGCTATAATGCATACTGTTATCCTCCAAATAGATGCTCAGACTGCCAGTTTTAGGCCTGTGAAGTCAATCAAACAATACAAGCATTAAATTACTGTTTTAATATCAGTTGCTATGATGTTGGCCTGAGTTCCTCTGAATCAGCCACTTACTTACTGAGTGGGGGCAGGTAGCATTGCTCTTGTCTTCCAGCGTGCATGCCACCTGGCTCTCAGGAGGGTGTGGGTTGACTTCTTGATTCTCCTTCCAGCCCATATGCTTCACTGGCTCATGGGAAGGCATGGATTGGCTTAATCATTCTTGAAACTCAACTTCTTGCTCCAGAAAATGGGTTAAATAAGATGGGTTAAATGAGATGAAATATTTACCTTGATGACAGCCCTTTGGTAATTGCTCAGGTTAGTGTGTATGACCACCTGCAAGGTGTTCAGTTGATGATTGTTGAACCTGCCCTTAGTTTGCAGATGAAGACATTGAGAGAACAAAGAAAGAGACTTACTGAGGATTATATTTTTAGTTTGGGGATGATCTGTAATAATACTCTGTAACCATGCAACAGTAGATGGGAGCTCTTTGTCAACATAAGGCACGTGTAAGTCAGTCTTCTCTTTGGATTGAAACCTTTCAGAGAGCAAAGACATTATTTGATTCACTTTTGTTTACCATTTGCTTTCAGTTGTACTGATTGCCTATGTAAGATTTTCAATAAATGCTAAATGCTATTCAATTTAAGCAAGTTCCCAGAAGAAACAAGACTAGATTAATAAAATCTTTTTAATTAGTATTATAGGTGTTAACTTTACAAAATTTTACTAAGCTCTAAATATGACACATGTGCAAGTGATATTAATAAGAAAAAGTTCAATTTGAACATTTTTACACTTTTAAATGACAAAGCCACAGGCTTTTTAATCAAGCTTTCTAAACAAAGCAGAACTTTTATACACTGCTAAGCAAAAGAGATAAGAAATTCAGACACATATTTTTAGTATTTTTGTTGCTGCTGTTCAGGCTGGCCTTGAACTCATTATGGAGCCCAGGCTAGCTTTGAACTTACAATGATCCTTCTACCTCAGCCTCCCAACTTCTGGGATTATGGGCATGTGCCACCATGCCCAGCCAGACACATATTTTCTTTTTTCTTTTTCTTCTATTTGTACCAGGGATTGAACTCACGACCTTGCACTTGCCAGGCAGGCGCTTATGCCACTGAGCTAAATCCCCAGGCCAGACACATATTTTCAACCTGTAACCTGTTACTGTATCGATAGCATTTATCACCAATTTAAAATTTGGTTACCAAGAGTATAAAATACTGTCTCTGTATAAGAAATGGAGTCTGACAAGTTGTTTCAGCAAAGAATTCTTTATGTGACAGCAAGCAATTGAGTCATATGTAACAAGTCTGTTTTTCTCTATAGTTTTTTTTTATTTTGTATTGGGAATCGAACTCATGACTTTGTGTTTGCCAAGCAAGCACTTACGCCACTGAGCTAAACCTCTAGCCCGTCTGTTTTTCATAACATAAGAAAGAGTGGATTGCTATGTTTTTATCTCAAAATTTGTAGATACTCATTTAAATAGTTTACTTGGAAATTATAGACTGTCTATCCTGCATATTTAAGATTTTGAAAAATTTTGCATAAATTCAACAGGCATCCATAATTTAGTATAGGGTAATAAACTAGATAGAAGGGAGGTTAGTTATTATTTTTAAATGATAGTGTTCTCTGAAAATTTATTTTTCTACTCAAAAATGACTGTTTGCTTTTCTGTATTTTGCATGCAGAAATATACAAGAAGAGTTTGTGTTTGAATATTGCCTGTCACAGTCAAGATTATCAGTTGCTTTTACAAAATAGTGTTTTAAGAATGAAAACACTACACAGGAAATAACATAAGGTTCTAATTCAGATATACTTTTCCTACTAATAAACTGCACATTACAAGTCAAGAGATATACACTTTTCTGAGCATAGAGGAGAAAAGAAAAGTGAAAACCAAGTGGTCCGCTTGATGAATAACACATATCTAATACTATTCTAGTTTTGCTAAACCAAGATCCAATTATCTCCCATATTTCTTGAGTTTTTACAAACTATCTATGAATGTAAATAGAATTAAAAGAAAAAAGAACCTAAACAAAGAAAGGAAGGAATTAAATAACGAAACAGAGTTTCAATCCAGATAATGTTTAATGCCCAAATGTCTTATGCAAACAAACAAACAAAAAACAGGTTCAAATGGAAACTTGATATAAGGCCACTTGCACGCTGTCTAGCTCAGTTTGTAAAGTGCTTGTTAAAATTATCATACAGCACCTTTTGCCCTCTAAGTAGAACTCCCAGAAAATATGCTTGCCACGGAAAAATGCAAATTGGGTTATGCGGTAATTTTATACTCTAGGGATAGATTTTTTTTCATTTCACATGTTAGAAAAGGTTCATTATTATTTATAAAGCAGAACAAACCTCAAAGCCAATCCATTTTCAGCCTCATTGTCACTTTCTGCATTCCAAACACCACTAAATTCCTGGAAGAGTAGGCTAATTCTTTCCTTGCAGAGCCTTAAAACTTGCTTGGGGTATTACTACCTTAAACGACAGCACTTTATTTAAAGTAATTCTTATTCTCCCTGACAAGCATTGCACACACCTTATTCTTATGTGGCCATACTTTGATGAAGGTGAAGTAGGCTCATTTCTTACTTTTTGTGATTGAATTTTGTTTCTTTGAATATCTTGGTCTTATAGTAATGGAAGTTGCTAAAATACTTCAGAGTACAAGCTTAGAAGGCAGTTATAGTATTTACCATATTACATGTTTATGTTGCACTTTCCAAACTGACTTTTCAAGTGCATTTAGTCAAAGAGATGATTAAATAGTACATCCTATTTTGTAATGCCTAGACATTATAGCTAATTAATATTTTAAATGTGAAATTGATAAAAGTTTGTTTAAAGTCAAACACCAAAAAATAACCACCCTCACTCCTGTCTGACTGAAGCTGTGTGAAGCAGAGTGCTGCTGTATCTCCTGGGAGTGTGTCTTGTCTGCAGGTTCTGGTGGCAGCGAAGCCAGTGTGTTGAAGCTGTGAGCCTTTCCATCTCAGCATAAGAACCCTGGCAGTCAGAGCTTCAAGGTGCCAATGATGGGTCAGCTCCGGTCGGAGAGTGTTCAGGGATGGTTGGCTGAGCCCCAGAGGCCACTCGGGTATTCCATGCTCCAGACCAGAGTCATGACTTAAGGAGTTCCTTAAGCGTGAGTTTCCTCTTTCGTCACTGTGTAGTTCCTGTGCCCTGTAAAGTGTTCAGAAAGTGAAACCCCTTGGTAAGTGTAGGATGGGAACAGAAACTTGCAGTTCCTCTTCTGATTCTAGCCAATCCATGCAGAGAAAATATCTGTGAAAACTGTCAGAGGGGAAAGCTGCTGAGATGATACAAGATTTTAAATTGGAAAGTAGTGAGAATTAAATAGCAGGTTTTAATTCAACTCTTATTTCTGCATCCTACTTCTGTTTAAGAAAGGATTAAAGTTCACTGAGGGAGAGTATCTACAAGAGGTGATAAATTTAGTGAATGCTAAAACATTTCTTACAGTAAAGGGCACATTGCCAATAATCCCCTTCGAAACCACCCCTTTCCGGGTCTTACCCGGTCACTCTCGCCCCTTTCCAAAGTGTTCTGGAAGTCTTCTTTTATGAATGTCTTCAGTATGATAAAAACACAGTGAGTGGTGCAGCTTTGTGCTATTCAACAAGAAGGCTGGCTTGTGAAACTATTACAGTGTGTTCCCATATACCCTGGTGGCTCGTCCCCAAAGTCAAAAAGACCATGAAATGTAAACATTCTGAATCGATTCAGGTCGTGGAAGCAGTCGTGACAGTGCAACTAAACAGGGAAGAGGACTTCCAGAACTGCTTCAGAAAGTGGCCAGCACAGTGGGATGAATGTGTACCAGGAGGAGTATTTTGAGAAGGATTAATGGTGATGTGTCTTTTAGTGTAGTGAGTTTTTAAAAATTTAAAATCCTCATACTTTGTAGTCACATTACATAATTTTTCAGAATTTTTCACAGATTAGTAATTTGGTGGAAACAGTGGGATATGACCTTACCATTCTTTTTTCCTGCTGCCTTTGGTAAGATAAACACACTTAAGGCAGTTCAAAAGTAGCTGACTTTTTATGAAAAAGTTAGTACCCTTTTGCTAGGTGCTAACCTGAGCACCCCAAAGCCTTTCTGGACTAGTTCACCCAGTGGGACATTTTCTATTTCTGATCAAGAACATTTTTCTTGCAGTATTTAGCTATTACTAGACTTCTTTCAAAATTCAGAAACAATTTTTCATCAACTGCAAGGTGTCTGGATTCATTGTTTGTATGATGATTAATTCAATGGCATAGTTTAGAAGTTAAGAAAATATAAGTGTATACTCACAGTCAGAGGAGTCCACCCCTAGGCAATCTGGAGCAGTGACTGTTAGTAAGTCTCTGTCTTCTTGTGTTCCTCTGGAGAGGTAAACTTCCACTTGCCACCAGTAAGACAAAATAAACAGAATTTACCAAAACACAGGAAGTTTTCAATCAGGAAGTAATTGCCTACTTCTGACAGAGCATTATTGCAAGAAACTAGACAAACTTATACTTAGGCCTTGGGTTGGTTTCTAGGGCTAGTGTAACAAATTACCATTACCTATGTAGCTTCAAACAACAGAATTGTATTCTTTCACAATTCTGGTAGCCAGAAGCCCAAAACCAAAGTATTGATACATCTGTACTTACCCTGGAGGCTGTAGGAAAAAAATACTTCTTTTTTTCTTTTTGTATCTGTGGCAGTTCTCAGTCCTTGGCTACCACATCACATTAGTCTCTTATTACTCCAATCTTATTTCACTTTTTCTCTTTTTTGTTATGTGAACGTTTGCCTTTGAATTTAGGGCCCATTTGAGTAGTCTGAGATAATCTCATCTCAAGAATCCTTTAACTATACCTGAAAAAAATTCTGTTTCCAAATAAACTACCATCTCTGGCTTCCAGGGTTTAGATGTGGATGTTTTTGTGGGGAGCTGCTGTTAAATTTGCTACAGGAATTTTCTCCTGGAGAATACAGACTTTACATATTGACACTGATTTACTCACTCTGGAAGTGGGAAAAGATACCAGGACCTGTATGTCTTTGTTCCCATCTTTAACAGCCACCTCTCAAAGTCAGTGGTGCAGCAAGCAAACTTAGCATATCAGGCAATTTAATGCCCACATAGAAGTTGCTAGGTACTAGCCCTTCAAATAGATGTCTCTAACGCCCCAATTTTGACTGGTTCCAGGACCGTGTGTCTTCTTCTGCCCCATCTCTTTCTCATCACTTGTCCCAAAGCCATTGCCATCCACTGAATGCTTTGTCCTGTGCTGTGGGTGCATTGAGGAAAGGATTTATTGATCTCTTGAACTTTAGAATCCTGCTCCAAGATGGAGGAACCCAGCTTGTACACCCATCTGCTAACCTAGGGGACTTACTTACTGAAGGGAATCATTCCTGGTTGTGGGCGTTGCTGTAGTTTGGATCTTGAATGTTGCCCAAAGGCCCTGTGTTAAATATTAGGCCCTTGGGATGGCACAGTTGGACAGTGGTGGAACTTTTGAGAGGTAGATCCTTATTGGAGGTTTTTAGCTCACAGGTATCTTTCCCCGGAGGAGGCTAGTGAGATCCCAACCCTTTCTCCTTCCTTTTTTTATTTCCTATCCTTATGGTGAGCAGTTTCATTCTACCACATGTTTCCACCAGAATGCTGCCTTGCCACAAGCCCAAAGCTGTGGGGCCAACTGATGATAGACCAGAACCTTCTGTCAACTAGAATAAACCTTTTCTCTTTATAAATTGATCATCTCAGGTACTTTGTTATGGTGCTAGAAAGCTAACACACGTGTCTTTAGAGCAATAAAGTTCTGGAGCCAATGATATATGGTAGGACAACAGATTTATAATTGCATAAAAACTATTTTATATCAAATAAATATCATTGCAGTACAGAATCAATATTTCTGATATCCTTGCTTAGTGTTATTCTGTGGGAATGACTAGAAATTATCATTTATATAGAGATGTGCTCTATTTTGATAATGTTAGAAAGCAGATAATGACTTTGGAACATAAAGATTAATGTTTATAGGGTCAACACTTACCCTCTAGTCAATATAATATTAAATTCACTCTACCTGAAGTATAGTCTACCCGAAGGGAGAATGAATTTCTGCTTTTGGTCAACAAACAATTTATTATAGGAAGTTCTATGTCTGTTACATTCATTTATTATACTTCCTTTTAAATTGAAAAATATAGCAAATATACAGAAAACTGTATTCATAAGTGCACAACACAGTGAATTATTAGAAAGTAAACACAGCTGAGTAATTACCATCCAGGTCAAGAAAAATAACACTGCCAGCCTCACTTTCTCAGGAAGAACCCTCAAAGGCCCCTTCTCTGTCACAACCCTGACCTTCCTCACCAAAAGTAGTTGCTACCTTGACAGCTAACTTAATTAGTTTTGCCTGTTTTGGAATTTTATGTTGCATATATTCCTTAAGCCTTTTTAATCAAAGCATCTGGAAACTATTCCTCTTGTGATATCCCATCTCAGAGGTAGAATAATTGTTTCTTTGTAAGTGTCTGTCGGGAAGATGAATAGCTTCCCCCATATGTCATTGTCGTAAGAACTTATTTGTAATTTATGTGAAAAGTCAGTGTGAAGGGTACCATTATGACCTTGTGACCTAACACACTCAAACAAATGAAGTTATTAAAAACTAAAGATAAACAAGCACTGAAATTTTCATTTTGTGAATTATCTGATTCTCCTTGCTTTATTCTTTCTCTCATGATAGTATGACTTTAGCCTTTGGGATACAATAACATTTTCTTGGTTATTCGAAATGTATCTCTTTCTTCTTGCTTCTTTTTTGTTTGTATTTCTCCAACACAATATCTCAGTATTTAATAGCTTTGAAATACTTTAAAACCAACACATGTAAAGAAATTTGTATTTGATGATACATTTCTAAAATTGTGATTGATCTCAATTTCCATTAACACATATGAGCATTATATTTACACAGTTCTAGGAGGGGAAATCAAGTGTGTGACATCATAAGGAAAAGGAAAGACCACACAGAATGTGCAGTCAGGTGTAAGGCACATCTCAGTTTCAGAAACGTTAAAATGGGTGTGGGTGTTGCATCTGAGAATTCAGGAATCTTACTGATGTTTTTTGTTGATGATTTGGGCCAGAAGTGACTTGATACCTTGTTTTTGTTTTTTAACACAGGAAGTCACTCTGGACATTTTAGTATGCATCAACTGTCACTGGAAGTAAGAAAGTTACTTTTTCAAAATAGTGGGGACATTTGTACATCATGTCATTTCAGAAGTTCTGCAAAAACTCTACTCTCCCTTACATGTTTGTACACTGTCTGCTCTTCCTACCATTTTAAGAATTCCATATTTTGAGTTAGTCCTTTGAGTACTGTGGTATCTTCCCAAGTGTTTAGGAATGGAAACTGGCTCCCTGGTTTCTCCTCTAGCTTTTTTTCAGTTCATTTGCATGGCTTAATTGTATATGTTAGTTAATTGTATTAAAAGCACAGATCCTGACCTCGAGGAAGTGCAGGACCAATACCTTTTAGTTTCCCAACTGTGATCTCAGTTTACTGAGAATAGAAAACACCCTCAAAATCTGAATGCTTGGTTAGCATAGTGGGCATTTCCTCAGTGTAGAAGAAACCCATCTGGCTGAGTAAGACTTTATTCTGTGTCTAAATGTGAATACTGTCTCTTTTGCATGAGGTTTAAGGAGGTGATTAGTAAATTTCACTTGCTTAAGATTGTCTGGCAAATGGATGCATTTTATGTGTTACCATTTGCCATATATGTGCAAACATCTGAGCTCTAACTTTTTTTTCTTTAAATCAACCTTAGTTTTTAAAATGTTATTTAAGGGAAGATTTTGTATCACTTATATAATAGAAAACCACAGTTACTTTCTATAAACAAAAGAGATAAATGTGAAATAAATGTGTACCTTTAAAATCATTTCCTACTTTGAGAAATGACTTGGAAGAATGACTTTGGGATTTGGAATTGGAATAGACTTGTCATTTCAGCTAAGCTACTTCAAAGTTCTTTGGTTTTGGAAAAATCACTTAACTTCATTAGCTCCCTGTATTTTCATCAAAAAAAGCGAAAGGGGGATGATAATTTCTACTGCAAAAGATTATCATGGAGATTCGTAATAATACTTATAATCTTTGTATTTTTGCCTTTCCAAGTGACTTTGGATAATCAGGCTGCAAAGGTTTCTCTTATTTTTAAGATTAAAGTCCAAACAAGTATAGCACATGGGACTTACCTCAAGTGTAAATGGCGATTTGTTGGTAGTGGTTCCCAAATCCCTTTATTGAGAAGGTTGCTTTGACTATGCTGTGATTGATTAACAGTGTCTGCTCCAAGCAAGGGAGGAAGAAATGCTGGTGCTGTGAATGTGCCCCACTTAGCTCCTGTTTAAGTCACCTCAAATAAAATATACTTAAATCTCTTTCTATCCTGAAATGGCCTCCTAAAGTGAAGCTTTCTTAGGTTCTTGCTCTATCACCACTTTCTCACTCCTCTGAAAAGACTCACTTTGCAGTCCAGCGAATTCTTCTTTAGCAACAGAAGATGGCAAGGAGAACTTGTGTGACTGAGGTTGTAGTTCTATCACTTTCCTTGCTCTGTGACACAGAGTGCTGTTCTCATGAGGACGCTAGAGTGAAGGTCTGTGCTCTAGTTGGTGTGAAAGTTTCCCTAACAGCTTGCTGAATGCCAATTTAGTCAGCTCCACAAGTAGTTGTAGCAATGGGGAGTGCTACTGATTGTGACATAGTAGGAAAATTATGGTCTAGGAAAGACTATTGATGACATTTCCATTTTTTTCTTGCTTACATTCTGAAATGAACCAATAAACAAATCATTAGCACACAAGCAAAATTATTTTTCTGAGGTTTTAATGCTTTGTCCTAATAGGAAAACAATACTGTAAGAGGAAACTTCACAAGGAATGCTTTGTGGAACTTAACTTTTACATGACCTTTGAGGTCAATAGATTCTAAAAGCTGACATCAACATTTCTAATATTTGTCCATTATTGTTTAATATGATAGGTTAATTGTTGCTTCAGGGAGTTTGGATTTGTTCACTTCCAAGAAGTGAACAGAATGCTTATTATTTGTCTTATTACTTCTCTCTAGAAATTGTATTGCTCTTATGATGCACAAACTACTCCTTAGTAACTTTTATTACTAACCCATAATTTGATTGGCTTCTCTTGAAATAGAGGGTACTGGGAAGTTGCTCAGGATACAGATATCATGCTGATGGGATCAATTAAAATGAATTGTAGCCCAGGGAAAGGTACTTCGTGAAGCATTACAATGTGACAGGATAATTTAGAAATAATTGCTTATTTTGAGACCACATTTCATAATCTTGCTCACCCAGATGTTTGTGACAGTCACATTATGGACTAATATAAAGGATGAGATAGAAAAGACAAACATGATGTTAAAGAAATTGATGTTTATTAATGAGCACTTTAGTATTTCAAAGGCCTTTCAAAAAAAGGTATGCTCTTTTATAAATGACTAGACCTTTCACTCAGATGGCATCTGAAAACTTTTTTTCTCTGATACTGGAAATTGAACCCAGGGCTTTATCCAGCCCCATTTTTTATTTTATTTTTTTGTTTTTTGGTACCAGGGATCAAACTCACAACCTTGCGCTTGCCAGACATTTATGCCACCAAGCTATATTCCCGGCCTCCCATTTTTGTTTTAAGACAAGATCTTGCTAAGTCACTAAGCTGCCCAAGCTAGGCTCAAACCCATGTTCCTCCTGCTTCTGCCTTTCATAGAGCCACACACCCAGCTTTAAAGCTTTCAGGTTTTTCTATGCTTCCGCCTTCTTGTATTTTTCATTCTCTTACTCTCATGTCCATTAGACATCAGAGAGTCTGCAGGCAGTAGCATTTGAAAATGACCCCAAACCCCCCAACTTTGACTAGTGGTCAACATTAGGATGTGTATGAGACTGTTCTTTCTTATATTTTGAGTGTCTGAGCTGTATAATTCTTGTAATAGTATTTGGGAATATGAATATGTAATTGTATAAAAACCTTTTAACATGATGAGGAATTTAACTAACTCATTTTTGAATTTTTCTCACTTAAATTGAGCTTTCATCCCAAATCTCCTTTGCTCAAATATTTTCAAGGGTTGCCTTTAGAAGACTGAGGAACAGCAGAGCTCCTGCCTAGCTTTCCCTGCGTTACTCTGCTGTCTGTATCAGTCTGTTCTCTGGTCTCACACTGCATCTTCTCCTCCCTCTGTTCCCCTGCTTGCCTTGTTCTTTGAGCTACATTTCATCAACCTAATCCCCATGTTTTACTTTTCTTTTTCTGTTGCTCCAAAACAGGAAGTCTTGTTCAAGATCTGTTTCTTCTCTGGGGTCCAAGTTAGTCTATACACCACTGAAGTTCCCTGGCCTTGGAAATACAGTTTTAAAGCCATGCTATCCAACATAAATAAATGTAAACTACATATGTAATTACATATTTTTCTAAAAATGAACCGAATCTTGATAATATAGTTGACTTAATTTAATATATTCATATTATTTTATATGAAATCAACTTAAAATGATAGATTATATATATATATATATATTTTTTTCTTTTTTTCCTGAGTCTTAGAAGCCTGGTTTATATTTTATATCTACCATACACCCCAGTGTGGACTGGCACCTTTCAAGTCCTCCGTGTGGCTACTCACTGTTGACTGTAACAGTGACTAGTCACATTCTCTTGCTCTCAAACATGCACTTCTTTATTTAATATCTTTCTACCTAAGGCAAATTGCAAATAAGACCTTGGGAATGGAAGTCACACTTGATATGTCTGTGTCTTAACTGTTCATTCCCGAGACTGCAGCAAGCAGTAATTGCCTCTTGATAGGTTGGAAGCATTAATTCTTCCTGTAACCTCTTAAGCACAGCACATTTACTTCCAATACAGTTATCACTGTGCCTGAAATTTTTTTTGTATTTCCCATATTTATATTATGATTCAGTAACCATATAATATCTATTTTGTTAGATTTGAACCTTAATGAATATGTTACATACGAGTGTGGGAAATAAATGTCTATTATTTGTAGTACTGTTGCACCAGAATTATTTTCACAGAATACAATATTCACCAGACAACTCAGGCAAAATAAGATTTACAGCTGAAATTAGTGGAAAAATTGCTTTCATTGTCCTTTTTTACTTTCCTAACAGGGACCTGGCTAACAGCTTATAAGTCTCAGGGTTACAGGACCCAACCATGAAACAGAGGCTCTGAAATTGGATTATAATGGCAAAAACACAGTTTTACAATTTGAAACCAAAGCACTAGGCTAAGAATAGCTTATAAAATAGCAGGGGTGGGAGGAAACCCTAAAGAGTTCAGAGATAGGTGAAGGTACTGAAATAGAGGTCAAAGATAAAAAAGTCAGCAAACTCTGTCAGTATTGCTAAAATAGGATAAAGCAAATCCAAGCCTTACCTAACTCCACAGTTTTATGACCAAAATGCTGATGTTCCTAGCCCTCTCATCAATTTATTTAAATGCCAAAGTTCTCCAAACAGAAGGCTGGTTTTGTAATTTTAGAACTATGCCATTAAACAACAAATCAAAGTCTATAGTTTTTCCCCTCAAATAATTGTTACAGTAAAGTTACAGAAATTATTTCCATATGATCTAGCACTTACAGATCTTTCACTCTTTTTTAAGAATCTACCAGTCAGTTTTTATTAAGTACAAATCCATTTATTTAATTTTAATGCCAACTTGTTTCTATTTCCTAATGATGAATATCCATTTTACTTCCTGATAAAACTTTCTCTGCAAATAACAGCAAAATTTTTTGCTCTCAGAGTGTTTAGCATGGCTTAATTTTACATTTTAAAATTGCCTCATTAAAAACCTTTGGTACCTTCATATGCTACTGGATTTTGGCAGCAGGGTCTTCATATCAGTGAAAACAAAGCTACAAAGGGGAACCCATATTACTTCAAATAAGGGGTTTGGGTGATTTACCATGATCTCAGGAGGAAAATTCTGCCAAACTTCAGCCACTGTTGTTTTTTTCCTTCAGAGCCTGTGTGTGCTGCCAGTGTCCTGGTCGGATCTTTAGTCCTGAACACAAGTCTGGACATATGCATGCTGACTTCCGAGAGGCTGAGAGACCTCTGTCTCAGTACACCCTCATTATTTGCAAGATGATGTCTGAAATTCTAGGATAAAAGCACCCCTCCTGTTGCTGACATAGTTTGTCAGTTGGCATGGAAATATCCAGAGTGGAAGACTTTGCTTCCTAGTAATACAGTAACTGCCTGTGTTTGCACAGTATATAGAAGTCTTCAGACCAGTCCAGCCTGTGATGTTTATTTTTTCTTATGTTATGTTTGCTTTGATTTTATTTATTGAAGTCTTATTTGAAGTATTTTAAAGCATAATAAAAATTGGAACTGGTATTTGGAACACTATTGATTTTTATTTTCTAGTCATTCATTCTGTTGTATTATACAAGAATATTGGCCTTTTATAGGTCTTTTGTAATAGACCATTTGAGAAGCAGTAATTATATTCTCTGGTTTATGGTTGGCATCCTATCCTCTCTACCCTCTTCCCAACCTTGGAGTAAATTTGTAAAAGAAGGAAACACAGAGCTCTCACGATCAAAGGGAAAAAGGAGGGGGAAACAGTTAAAACCAATGCCCACCTTCATTATCTTGCCTAAGGCTATTCCCTGCACATGCTAACAGTTCTACCATTGTATGAGCTTTTATTGAATGTATTTTATGTTCATAGCACTGTTCTTAGTGCTAAAAGGGACAGGGGTTGTTTTTTATCTACCTCTTGAGAAATCTTTAGTCCAGCAATGTACAAACTTGGCTGCTGTCTATCAGGAGCAGATGGAAAGCTTTAGAAATACTATAGATGCGGCGCCCTTTTCTGTCCATGCCGTGTTC
>PVLA01004105.1:0-187725 GCA_004027455.1 Hydrochoerus hydrochaeris | reverse complement strand
AGGGGAGGGAGAAGGAAAGCAGATGAGGGAGAGGGGCTACACAAGGAAGGAGACATAAAGGAAATAGGGAGAGAGAGACAGAAGAGAAATGAGAAAAAAATATACAGAAAAATCAATCAATAAACAGATTTGTTTTAAGGAATAGGATCACACAGTGAGCAGAGTTGAGCTGTCACATAACCTACCATTTGCAAGCCAGATGCCCAGTAAAATTATGGCTATAATTCAGTGCAAAGGCCTGAGAGTTGGGGTATCTTGTGGTGTAGAGGACAATAAGGGAAAGAGGAATATGTTGTCCCATATTCAAGGATATCAGTAAGACAGAAATAAAGGTTAGTTTTCCTTCAACTTCTTTTCTATCATTGCCCTCCACAAATTCAATGAAGCTCACTCACACTGGGCAAACAAATCTGATTTTCTGAGTCTATTAATTCAAGTGAAATCTCATACTGCCATGGCCACCTATGCACACTCAGATAGTTGTGTACCCATGACACAAGCAAAGTGATGTATACATTAATTAATTTTCTGCTTAGGAGATTAAACAAATCACAGAAGATTCCATGCAATACAGTATATATAAAACTGAAACAAGGCAAAACTCAATCATATACATATTATTTGGAAACAATATAAAACACATCAAGAAAATTATTGTCTCTACATGTAAACTAAAGTATCTCTTTAGAGAATTTCAGGGAGAACAATATCCTTAGGAACATATACACTGGGGAATTCACATGCACTGATAATTATGAAGCAATGTGGAAAAACAGGATGTTATGTAGGGAAAATTCTCTCAGTGACTTATGGATGCTACTTACATTTCTCACATCATAGATAATAAAATAAATCTGGCTACTTTTTAAAAGACTGCTGATAATGGGGTATTTTTACCAGCCCTGCACTGACTGCTGCATGGTATAGCTATCTATAATACATTTCAATTTGCTAATATTTAGTTATATATATATTTGATGAGTAATCACTTCCTCATGTTGATAAGTTCCTTAAAGAATATTGCATTTATGCCCATCACTTGGACACATTTCTTTAAAACTATTCCTTCTGTCTACTCCATATATTTTAGTGCTTGCCTTACCAAAGAAGATGCTGGTATCATATATAATTGTTTATTTTTTCATACAATATTAATTGCATTTTATTAACAATAAACTTGCAGATTTAAAAATATAGCTTCATTTTTAATTACTTAAACATTTCTAATGGAATTTCATGCTGTCATCTATACAATGCAAGTAAACTAAAGATCTGGATAAATGGAGAAATATACCACATTATGACCTGGATCACAGCAAAGAAGCGATGTCAGTTTTCTCTAAATTGTATTTAAACTGACAGAACCAATGCAATTCACACAAAGGTTTATGCAGGAATTTTCTATACATGTAACATTATACCAGAATGTGTGTGAGTAGCTACGATAATTGTGAAAAACAGAAAAGTCAGCCTACCTGTTTTTGAAATATTAGATAGCTACTGTAATCATGACTTGGTATTGGCAGAAAGATAGACATAGATGAATGTACAAAACAGAAAACTCATGTATATACACAAAAATTTTGACAATGACATGAAAAGAATTTATTTATTTATCGATTGATTGATTGTCTTTTTGAGACAGAGTTACTCTATGCAGTTCAGACTGGCCTTGAGCTCACTTTGTAGCCTAGGCTGGTCTTGAACTTGCAAAGATCCTCATCCCTCAGCCTCCCGAGTGCTGGGATTACAGGTGAGCCACCACTCATGGCTATGAAAGGAATTTAATGTAGGAAAGCTTCACCAAATAGTTATGGTTTAGGTTCAATCTCTCCCCCTCCCAAATTTAGGAGACCTACACAAGTTTTTGAAAAATTGATTTCTATTATACAAAAAGACAAAGATAAGAGTTACATAGATGGGAAGTATATTTCTGAGCACTCATGATATGTTTAAATAAATCATTTTATTTAATCTCAGTATAATCCTTTAATTCTTAGACTTGCTACAAGTTGCTTAAATGTAAGAAATCTGTCATTCAATAAAATGTTTAGCAGACACACTGAAAATCAGTCAATCAGCTTAAGGCTTGAACCTCCGACTCCATTTTTGTTGACTGTAACTAGCATGTACTTACCATGACAGGGACATCATTTGAAGAAAAATTTTGGAAATGTCACATAATAGAGTCTTTATTTTTATGTTTTTGTATTATCCCTTGCTATGATCTCTACTACTATGTGAAATTCATTTCCACTTGTTAAATTGTATCCCACTGGTCAAGGATACAATGACTGTCCCCACAGATTGTCCTTTGAAGAATAGGTTCCCTTGCAACTCTTGCATTAATAACTCTTATGAAACCTGTATCACATGTATAGCAGCTGGAGGAGTCAGCAGGCCCCCTTGAACTGTAGCTGCAGTGACCTCTGAATCCATGACTGAAGTTGAAAAAGCAAAGTGAAAGAATGTTAGGAGACCAATTTTATATGCTGCCTTTCTTGAACTGGAGGCCCACAGGCTCTTGTCACAAAGGAAAACTGACACTTTTGGACTGTTTAGCCTGCTGTGGATGGGGGCTTGCTGCTTCCTGAGATACTTCAAGTCATCATCCTCCTACTGCAGTATAAAATACTTAGATTCTTTTCTTAATCAAGACATATTTGCAATGTATAATATTTACATTAATTTTAGAAAATTGCACATGTATATGACATTCTTTATTTTTTAAATCCTTTTATCCCTCTCATTACTGTCTCTCCTGCATCTGATCCTCTTCTCCAAATAGAAAATTTTACCTTTGTGTTTCCTACTTTCTTTTATTTTAATTATATTTTATTTCTCATGTATGGGAGACCATGCAATATAAAACTTTCTGTGTCTGAGTTATTTCACTTAACATTATCAAATCTCATACATTTGTCTGCAAATAGCACAATTTAGTTCTTCTTTGTGATTGGGTAATTTTAGATTGTGTGTATATAACATATTTTCTTTGTACACACATTATTAATGGGCATGTAAATTTTTCCAGATTTTAGACAGTGTAATTTGAGCTGGTAAAAACACATTCATTAATGTATCACTGTAGGACTGTCTTCAATTTTTTGAGAATGTAATCTGGATAAGAATACCTGAGTAAAATATAATTGTTAGTTTTAGCTTATTTAGAAAGCTCTGTAGCAACCTCCACAGTGCATGCCTAGTTTACATATCCACCAACAATGCAGAGGGGTTGCCCTATCTTGACACCTTCATAAGCATTCAATGTTTTAGTTTACTTCATATTCATTCTGACTTAATTGAAATGTAATCTGAGAGGTTATTTTATTTGCATTTCCACAATTGCTAAATATGATACAATTTTGTATGCTTACTAGATATTTGTAATTTTTTGAAAAGTGTCTACTTGGATGATTTGCCCATTGTTTGATTGCCATTCACTTGGAGGTGCTACTTTTTATAATTCATTATATATGTTCATTATTAATCATACAGCAGAACAGCACCTGTTAAAATTATTTTTCTCATTCTGTAAAATGACTTTCAGTATTATAGGTTATTAACTTGCCACATAGAAGCTTTTTAATTTGATGAAATTCCACTTATGTGAGTATTTTGTGTGTTCTTAGAGTTCTGTTTGGGAAATCCTAGGCTATATATATTTATGTCTCCAAAAGTTTATCACATGAGAGGAGCTAAATATGGCCAATCACTGAGCAACAAAATACAGAACCTCCCTGGGAGAAACAACTCATATGCCAGAATAAAACATCCTGGAGAGATCCAAATAGAAGGAGATGGATCCTCTTGACACAGGAAGAAACTAAAAAGAAAAAAGCTGGTCAAACATGAAGTCTCAGGGCTACCATTCACTTTCATCACAACCCACAGAGCCGCCTGAACTTGCTCCTGCTGTGACCCACTACCATGACCCACAGAGCCACCCAAACTCACTCCCACAGTGACTCACAGGAGCCACAGTCCCACTCAAGTTGGGGGTTGGTGAGACCAAAGGAGAATGGAGCCAGCCAAGGGACCTCCATTAATTCACAGTTAGCACTGGGAATAAAAACTCTCCACAGGAAGGTTGCGACCAAATGAGTGACATGTTGGAATCAGGCAGGAGGAGCCTGAACTAGGAACAACAGTAACTTCAGTTGTTTGCTCCCTCCCCAGAGCAGATTTGTGGGATTTGCTTGGCCTGGGTCATGCCTCTGGCCAAGACCCAATAAGCCATCCAAAACTGATTCCCTATGCCTAGCACACACTAACCTGGTGAAGGCCCCTGAAAGTTGACTGGCCCAGTGGGGAGGGGCTAGCATATGCAGCCCCTACCTACACCTCAGTGACAAGAGCAAACAGGAGAGGGCAGAAATCCCTCACCAGCATGCTTCAGGAGAACCATAACCAACAAGGAAAGGGGCTGGGACCTCCACTATACACCTGTATGGAAGAAACCAAAAACATGACAAAAGAAAGAAACAAGAAAAAAACCCCAGCCCAAAATCCTGAGAGAATTGATCCAGGAGAGGGAAATACAAAAGAGACTGAGGGCAGCAAACATGCAACATCAGACATGGCTTCAAGGGATATTAAAAGATATTTTTGGGACCTTGTAAGTGAGCTCAAAACTGAAACATTAAATCAGGTAAAGCAAGATATAAGTAGATTAATAAAAGAAATGCTAAGTACCTCTTAAGAAAATACAGACAGAAGAAGGGAGGAACACAAAAATAGATAGAAACCTTTGATAAAGTATATAAAGAAAATCTAGAATACATGAAGCAGATTCAAAGATATTACCAGGAAATTAACAACTCCATTGAAAGCTGGCAAAACTGCTTCAAAGAAACTAAGGATAGACTATCAAAACTTGAAGAAAAGTTTGCAATGTGTGATCATGAAATGAAAGATGTCTTAAAAATAACAAGGAAACAGGCAGTAACAATACAAAGGCTAGAAATGACAAGAGAATCTATAAGTATAAGAAACATGAGCAAAGAAGCAACAATAAAAACATGTGAATTACAAAGGCTAGTCATGGAAATAATTAAGGAAAACTTCCCAAGCATGGGAAAAGAAAATGATATTCAGATATATGAGGCATACAGAACTCCAGCCACCTACAACCAAAACAGAGCTACACCCAGACATATAATAATCAAGATATCAGAAATTCAATATAAAAACAAAATATTAAAAGCTGTCAGAGAAAAGAAGCAGATCACCTATAAAGGAAGGCCCATCAAGATTACAGCAGACTTCTCAACACAGAACATCAGATCAAGAAGAACTTGGAGTGAAGTATTCCAAGCCCTGAAAGAAAATAACCACCAGCCCAGATTAAAGTGTCACTAGAAATTAATGGAGAAGCAAGATGCTTCCAAGACAAAGAGGAACTGGGGTAATTTGTGGCCACCAATTCAACCCTACAGAGAATACTGAAGGACATTGTAGAGAGAGAGCAAAAAAACACCAGGATTTCATGAACAGTGGCAGAAAGGCCTCAATGAATGGAGCAGGCAGTAGAATGAAGGAGAAAAGTAGACAAACAAAGGCAGAAAAATAGCATAGCAGAAACGAGGCAGAAAAGGTTGGCTATAATCTCTAACATAGATGGCCTTGATACACTAAAAATAAAACATAGGCAGGGTAGATCAGGAGGTAGGGTCCATTGAGATGCTCTGTTTAGGAACTATAATCAACCTGAGAGAGGGTTTATGAACCAAAAATCAAATATGAGAAAACAATTCTCTATGTGACAGGGAGCCAGGTAGAAATAGGAGCAACTCAACCACCACCTGCAGATAGGTTGGAAAGACAGGATACTTATGTGCAGTAGAGAACTACTCAGATATAATGAAGGTTTTTATAGGTAAAGGAATACAACATGAGATCAAGTCCAGGAGTGAAAAGGTTAGGTAACCACTTAAGTAAAAAGCAGGTTGCCCCCCAATATAAAAACTGAGGGAGTTGGTGCAACCCAAAATGCACAGCACCCTGTGGGAGTGAAAGGGGAGGAATAGTCTAAAAAAAGAAAGCAGAGGATATTGTTAATAGTGTATCAGGATTTAAAACCCACATTACTCACACCACTCTGTTTAGATGGATTATATTCTGTTCCAGTTTGTCCACTTTTACTAGATTAGAGGGCACTGACAGTTATCCCAAAAATAGCAGGATCGAGTATGGTATTCATTCTTAATTTCCTATTAACTTAATCTGAAGCTTTGTATAACTTACACTGTTTTAACATGACTGATCTTAATTGAATCTGGTTTGTTAGATTGCTGTTTTGTATTGACAGGTTTTATTCAAAGCTGTTATGATTGATAGTATCAAGTCTGAAAATATAGGCAACTACACTGAAGATGACAGGATTCACTAGGATATTCACTCTGGTTTGATTATTACCTGCCCTTGAAGTTTTACATCATCCACAATGCTTTATTTTTACTAATATTGTTATGTACTGCTATATTCAATTATACTGCTATATTCAATTATGCCTGATGATATAGACAATTCTACTGAAGATAACAAGAGACAACACAATAACCATTGTAGATCACCTTGTACTGTGGTTTTATATGATGTTTCATGTTCTTATAGGAATTTAGTTTGTTTTGTCTTGCTATGTTTTATTTTTCCCTCTAATACAGAAAGGATAAAAATACATGTAGACTCATGCATGTGTAACTTTTTACAGTCTCACTGTTTGAATGTCTACTTTGTATGCTTTAATTTTGTAACTTGAACAACTATTTCTTATCACATGTTATCTTCCAGTGGTTACAAATTTTCTACTTTTATATCTAGATTTTAGATGCACATTTGTTTTTATATTGCTCCTGATTGAAATATATGAATTTATTAATGTCTTTCACAATAAATCTCCCCTTCAACTTTACTCATGGTTCATTTTGGACCAAAATTTAACCTTTTCCAATATTCTTCTGTTTTCAATTGTCATTATTACTGTAAATCTATTTAAAAATTGTCAGTAGGTCCACGTGACAGTGTGGATATATTCCTGCCTTGGCATTCCTCTGTCATGTCCATTAGTTTATGGCTCTTAAACTCAACTTTCTGAAAATTCTTAGGCCATGGACAAAATATACTCAAATAATTAGCAAGAATGTAACATGCATGACATCTAGTCCATTTTCCAGTGGTGTTGTATATGAATTCTTTTGAGCCTGATCTTACCATCTATATTCTTTTGCATTCTGTTTCAACCTCTAACTAGAACTCACCTATTAGGCTTGCTTACAACATCCTAGTGCTTCTTCAGTGCACTTCTCCAAACCTGTACAAAGATCTGGATGAAACGAGACCCATAAGGGTTTGGAACCACATGGTCAAGTCTTGGTCTTGGCAATGAATCCATTTTTTAATACTAAGTTCCCACGTTCTTCTCATCCCTGATGTTCTGCTTTCAGCAGTAATGTTGTGAGCAGTTTGTCTCTACCCACACTCTTCTGCCTACATGTTTCTGGCTTGGGTGCAAAAACCATGGACTGAACCTATAGTACCATAAAAAAATAAACCTAACTTCATCTTAGTTGTGGATATTGTGTATCATGTCTTAACAACTGGAAAACTGCCCAACATAATAAGAATAGATATACTGAAGTTTCAAAAAAAAAAAACACATGAACTTTGAGTTCAATAAAGGAGAAAAATCATGCATAAATTACTACAATGAAATTTTCTCAGTGTTGAAATAAGTATATCAATAATGACAGGAAGCTAAGGACAGGCAACAATATCTTTGAAACCTCCATTTGACCTCTAGTAAGTACCCAAATCTTAATGTGATCTAAAAAACTTCTTCTGAAAAGAGGTGTTTCTTCCAAAGTTTTCCTTACTCCCTCACCATCAGAAATACATAATTATATACCTATTTGCTTAAACTAAAATAGGAATCACTTCACTTGAGTTTAGGATCCTTTCACATGACAGATGCAGTATATCATGTCATTTACCTTTCATCCATTCCAGTTTTTTTTCCTTTTGAATGATTCCTTCTTATTTTAAAATATCTATTGTACATTGTGGACTTTAGTTAATATTTCAATTTCTCACATAAGGGAGATAATATTAATCATGTGAGACTGTTTTTAATAATGTGAGACTGATTTCATTCACTTACAATTGTGGTCTCAAATTGAGGAATGCAAGGAGGGTTCAACATAGATAAATCAACAAATATAATGAATCATGTCAACAGAGCCAAAGACAAAAATCACATGATCATCACAAGAGATACAAAACAAAGTTTTGATAAAGTCCAACTCTCATTTATGATAAAAAGCCTACCTAAAATTGGAATGGGTGGTCTTTATCCTAATCTTATAAATCTAACTAAGATAAATGAATAGCCTACATTATAATCAATAGATAAAAATTTGAGGCTTTCATTCTAAAGTAAAGAACAAAACAAGAAGGCCCACTGTCACCATTCATATTCAATATAGTTCTGGAAATATTAGAGCAACTATAAAACTAAGAGAAATAAAACATTAAATAATAAAGGAATACATTAAATTATTATGTCTCCCAGATGATATGATACTCTACATAGAAGACACCAATGAACTCCACCAAAATAATTATAGATTTAATACATGCATTCATTGTGAACACAGAATTGAAAAATATTATAGAACTCAAACAAGCAGCAGGGGTAATTTGTTTTGGTAACATTCAAATATTAGATACTTGGAATCATTCACCGGGTGACAATTTCAGCATGTGCTTGGCTGATGCTCTCTAACTGCTGAGAAGCCCTTTATTTGAGAAGTGGCAACTGAGTGTAACTCTCATCCATAAAGTAAGAGTTCAAAGAAGTACGTTCTCATGTCACTTTTGAGAGTATTAAATATTGGGCTGTATAGTTGCTTACATTTGGTGATGAAGAAGCTTCTGAAGACCCTCCACTGAACTGGGAAAAGTACCTCAAGCATTGTGACCTAGGCTACCAGAAGAGTAATGATGTACCTGTGTAATATAATGTTTTTAAGAGAAATTCTAATGTGACATTGATCTGGATTTTGTGTCAACTGTCTGTTATTACATGACCTTGGCATGTGGCATAATCTTTCTGAAGGTCAGTTTTTTAATGAGTGAAATCTTGATTATATTTAAAGCTCTCTAAGTATCATTTTTATAATATAGAAGACAATGTTTTTCCAGTACACATCATAGATTTTAGTATCTAAGGAGTCTTAGTAATTATTAGGTACAGTTATACTGTAACAACAGTAAAGAAGCTGATAAAAAGTACAGGTAGGAAGAGAACTGAAATAAAAAAAAATAGGCTACAATCCAAGGTGAGCCAAACATGATGATACACATTTGTGTTCCCCAGCTACACAGAAGGCTGAGGAAGCCAGATGGATTGATCCCAGGAGTCTGATGTTAGAATGAGTAACATATTATACAAAAAAATTAAATACATAAATAAGTGGAAATCCAAAAATTTCAAGGACAGCATCAAATGTGGCTCCCCAGAGAGATAATAACTCATTCACCAGCTGAACATTTCAAAGTGTAGGATTAGATCTTCCTACATTTTGCAGAGCCACTCTCATTGGAACTGATCAGCCTACCCCAATTCCCACAGGAGTTTGGAGTTCTCCTCTTGAAAGAACAGTTGGTCTTATACTGAGAAATTTTGATCTAAATTTAAAAGGAACAACTGTTTTGTCTAGTGTGATTGATGGTGATTGTCAAGATGAGATAAAAGTTCTTGCATGTGCTATGGATCTCTGGATTTTTGGACAGGGAGACAGTGTGTCACAGTTGATTTTGTTACCTGTAGAGATGCCTTCTTTATTTAAGTATAGACAGCTCAGGAGGGAGCAAGACCCTTGGAGCAAGACTACAAAAAGAGAAATTTATTTTACACTGGAAGTGACTAAAAACAGCCCTATGTTTTATAAGTATTGATGGAAAGTACTTGGAAGGTCTAATAGACACTGGTGCAGTGTGTCTATAATTGCATTAGAACAATGGTCTGCCATGTGGCTGACACAAAGGGCTCCAATGTCCCTTATTGGACTGGGTACCCCTCAGCATGTGTTACAAAGTGCCTCACTTTTGACTTATGAGGGACCAGACCAACAAAAAGATTTCTCTTTACCTTATGTGGCAACTATTCCAGTTAACTTGTGGTGAAAAGAGATTTGTTACAAAAGTGGAAATTAGTGCTAACTAGTGATTCTGATTTTAAAACCAAACAAACAAGTTCCAATTTGGAAACTGAAGAGATAGATTCAGATCCTAAAATTAAGAAAATGATGATTAAAATGGGACATCACAAAGACAAAGAAGTAGGGAATAACTTACATGGAATCAAAGAGCCTGTTAAGATTACACCTAAAAATGACAGGCATGGTATTGGGTATCAGTAGGTTTTTTTTGACAAAGACCATTGATGCTTCTTCCCCCACCACAGCTCTGTCTTACAATGGAAAATAAAGGAGCTTGTTTGGGCAAATAAATGGCTCCTTTAAAAGGAGAAGCTAACTCAATTATGTAAATTAGTTGAAGAACAATTACAGCTAGGACATTTAGAAAGCTCAGTTAGTCCTTGGAATACTCCTGTCTTTGTTATTCCAAAAAAGTCAGGCAAATGGAAATTTTACAAGATTTAAAAGCTGTAAATGCTGGCTTTCTTCCTATGAGGGTGCTGCAACCAGGACTGCCAAATTCATCTGCAGTTCCCAGAGACTGGCCTCTCATTATAATTGATTTAAAAGATTGCTTTTTTAACATTCCTGTTTTTTCCCTCAGATAGACTATATTTTGCCTTTTCCATGCATTGTTTAAACTTTAAAGGACTAACACATCTAATAATGTGGAAGTGGATTATGCTTATGTCTTAACAGGTGAAAGATCCACAAAAAATACACAGCATTTGTGAAAGACACAACCAATGCTGGAGACAACCTTATGTGATGGCTCTGACAACCTGGGCCCAGAGAGACCTGCCTGACAGCCAGAGAATCGACTGCCAGCTCCCCAGAGAGACCAGGAGAGAGGACAAGTGATACAATGGAGTGACATCCAAGCAACAATTCATGAGGATAGATATATAATCACCAGAAAGGGAATTCCACCAACCCTGAAAATCTTTTGGTTGCCTTAATGACTCGGCTGGCATTATCTGTATGTATAACACTTGCCTCAGGAGTTGAGTATTGGATTTATGTCCCTAATCCAACATTACTCACAACATTACTCACATCCACTACTTGGGCAGATTCTCTACCTGAGATTTATCATGAGCTGGACAGGTCTGGTCCTAAGTTAGATGCCATCCCATGTCCAGTCATCCATATTGATATGCCAGACAAAGCAACAATTAATTATACTTCACAGGGGCTGGGGATTTAGCTCAGCAGCATAAGCACCTGCCTTGCAAATTGTTCAGTTGTGAGTTTGATCCCATGTAAAAAAAATCATACTTCACATGTTGTCTTTCCACCACTATGTGTTGAAGATGCTACAGTTCAGTCAAACCATTGCCATGTTGCTCACCCACAAATATGGGTGGGATACACTGTAGAGCAATTGGTAGTTATCACTCTGGGATCTACACCTACCCCAGGAAATGCAACAGATTTATGGAGCCAAAGTTACCTATCTGCTCTGTAATTAGTCCCTTACAGATTCATGAAGAAGCTGTTTGGCCTTGGGCTGCTTGTTGGGCCAATGCAGAATTTAAAGGAAAAATAGGACAATGTGAATTTATAGATTGGAGCCCATGGGGAGGATAAAAAATACAGACCCATGGCTGGCCATAAATTGGACATGCTCAGACAATGTTACTAAACAATCTCTACCTGTGCAACATGTAAACTGGACTGGGTTAGGGCTTATTACCCCTATGCTTCACTTAATCTATTGTATACAAGTAGGACCAATGCAACAGTGTTTCTAAACATTGGCTTTACCTTTTATAAAAGGAGCATATGGACAGGTAGGGATTTTAAATCATGTGAGAGAGAAATTTTTAAATTAAAAATATTATAAGAGTATCCAACTTACTATTTGCATTTACAATCCTTATGTATTCATATATGGCACTGTGTCTTATAATGTGGATTCTTTCAAATGTTCAAATTGTAACTTAAGCCACTGTATAAGGCCAGGATCTGTTTATGGTCAGACATTAATAATTAAGGGTAACATGCCAGGAGTTTGGATCCCCATAAATCTCAGTGAAGCATGGTCCTACTCTCTGACATCACATTTGCTACATACAGTAGTAAAACATCTGACACACAAGACAAAAAGAATGTTTGGTTTAATTATTGCAGGAATTGTTTCTCTGGTTCTCCTGATTTCCAGTGTTGGAGTTTCTTCCATGGCCATCACACATTCTGTACAATAGAAGATAACTGGACAAAAACTGTAGATAAAGCATGGAAAATACAATGTAATATATAGATGCCAAATTACAGACAGAGCTTAGCATGCTGGAAACTTCTGTGTTATGGATGGGAGATCAAATAGAGAGTGTACAACTAGTACAAGGATTAAAATACCATAATAAGGCCACTCATTTCTGCATAACTCCCTTGCTTTATAACAAATATATGCATTCTTGGGAGGATATAAAGAAACGTGTAAAAGGAGTTATCCATCAAAATGTTACTATGGATATTGATGCTCTCCAGAAGGAAGTGCTATCAATGTCCCAACAAACCCCAAAAATTGACAAACAAATTCAGGACAAATTTTTTGATGCTGTAGATCAATTAAATCCATTCAACTATCTGAAGGCACACTTCTGGCATTATGTTGGTATACATAGAGTAACCTGTGTTTTTCTCCTTAGTCTATTCACAGTCTGTTGAAGAGGAGCCAAGACAGGCCTACTCCTAGATAGCATTCAAACATGGCTTACTCTCATCCAGCTATTGTTACAAAAACAAAAATGAGATGTTGGAGACCACTATGAAGGGGCCCTGAGCAGGATTTAAAATTAACTAATTGGCTTTCTATATTCAACTGTGAGTCTGTCCAAGTCTCTGCCTCTTGCCTGGCAATGGGAGCTGATTCACAGTAAGTGAGGCCTATAGTGGCCTGTGAGGCCAGAGATACCTTAAAGGGCAAGATAAGGCCACAGCTGTGGATACTTGGCTCAAACATCAATTAAGTAGATAGAGACTGCAGCTACAGGAATTATTCCTATAGTCTCACTTCTACTATGTCTTCATGATAAGAGAGTTCTACTGAATTGACTTGATTCATTACTTGGAGACATCCATGAAGTGAATCCCAAGGTCCTGCTCATTGCCTGAGCTTTCCTCAGTTTCCCTGCCCTATGTTATTGGAACTATTAAAAATTGGTGATCCAGAGAAGTCTTTGTCTTAGCCCTCAGAGTCTTGAGCTCAGGTAAAGGATTTGACCCTCCTGGAGCCCTAAAATCATACCACTTGTCTCATTTTATTAAACCTTTGCTGTACATTTGTTTGGGAGATTGGGGATTTAGGTCAGGACCCAATAGAAGGTGAAAAAAGACACAGCAATGGAAGAGCCATCTCATTAACCCAGGTGATAGAGATAGTGGCATTTGGTATTTTACAGTATTGGAAGTGACAAAAGATGACAAACATGGGAAAAAAGTTGTAGATATGGCTGTTGAAACAGATGAATGAAGTCACATAGAGATAATGGAATCTCTATCTGAAAACAGTTTATATGTATTAAAAACAGGTATCAACTATACAAATCTGTACTGAACTTACACAAAGTTACTTCAACAAGTTTTGTGTTTTACACTGTTGTGAATGTGGAAAATATAGTTACTTAGCCATGTTTCAAAGAACCTGTTTAAGTGTAGAATGTAAGTATATGCCCACAGATATTACAGTCCTCATTATCATCACACATCACCACACATAAACAGTGAGTCTGGAAACAAAATCTATACCTGATTTACAAAATAAATATTAGGGATTTTTTAAAAACAAGGGTTAAAATGTTAGCTTAAGAAGCTGCTGTTCAATTTTTTTTGATCTTATATCAAAGAGACAGCAGCAGAATTTTAAGAGACTAGCATGTTGAATCTGTATGTGATTTTTATTAGCATATTAATGGATCCAAAACATGAGTATAATTCACATTCTAAATGAAAATACTAATACAATGCAATTTCAAATAATTAAGAATGTCTAGTTCATAATAAATCAGTCATGATATCCACATAAGCTTGCTTACAATTCCAAAGGGCATACACTCATCTTTAGTGAAGGACAGATGTATCCCTAGATGTGTGAATCACAAGCAGCACAGAGGAGAGGCCTTCTGCTTCCCAGAGATTTTGGTTCCCTAGCTACATAGTTGGAGTTCCTTTCCAGTGGCATTTAATGGACTTTTTCACCAAAAGAGAAATTAAACCACCAGCTTAAGATTACTTCTTTTTAAGAGACATTTAGAATAGAGTAAATGTAATACTTTTGATTTCCTCATGTAATACCATACATTAGAAATAATCTATGTTGTTGCTTTGGAAAAAAAATTGTTTGCAGAATGGCAGCATAATAACACGTTTAAAATTTTGGAAATGAGCCATCAAAGAGTAAAAAATGTATTTCTAATTTTTTAAAGTTTCTTTGAATTTGGCTTAAATATGATTCAGTTAGTATGTGCTGTCATAATATTTTAAGACTTAAAATTTGTAGCAAAAAAACCCAAAACAAAACAAAACAAAACAAAACAAAAGAACAGACTTCATTATTCCAGCCACTGTGTTAGATATGAGATCAATGGAAACCAACTTGAAAGTAAATACCTTGCAATATCACCAAGACAGCAAAGATAAGGGAAACTTGTTCACACATAACATTTTTTTTTAACCAAAGCTACATTGTCTTCAACACACACTGGCATCATCTTGAATTAAACAAAACTAAGTATAACCATAAGACTGAAAATACCCCATTGTACAGTATGTTTTCCCTTTTTTGGTAATAGATGTACATGATACCATCTCACTGAAAATTTTCTGTATCCATCAGGAAAATATTTTAGATTTTTTACCTGAGTAATGTTTCAGGTATCTTTTTTGTTTTGTTTTGTTTTGTTTCAGGTTTCTTGCAAATGATACTTGTCTTCAAGTTACAAGGAAATTCACTCGAGCCCCATCTGTCTCAGTGAGGTCAATATATTGCTTTTTAACTCAGATAACTGATGCTGTCAAATACTGCTTTATTCACAGAAATCACAGGCTACAGATTATTTCAGTTCTCATATCTAGGTGCCTACTTGTTTTCAAATTCCTCAAGGGCCCAGGAGTGATCTCTTATACATTGCTTAATGGCTTTCAGTTTCCCTGATACCATGCTTTGAAAATATCACACACTGTATTTTTCTTACTGCTTGGGAGCCTTTTCTATCATCCTGGCCACGACTGAAATGTTAGCTCTTTCCTTCAGGGTACCCAGTACCCTCCAAAGATGGCAGGCACAATGGATTTGGAGTGGAAGGTGTGCTGTGATCCTAGCATAGTCTGATTTCCATTTCTAAACCTTCCCAAAGGGGATTTTGGTTTAGTGAATTTTTCTTACTGTTTGCCTTCACATATTTGGCTTTTTCTACTGCTCCTTCCCGTCTATCTGCTTTTCTCTGGTCCATGTGTTGGAGCTTCTTCCCTCACTACCACCACCTAATTGGCTGTGGTGACTCTGGTTGTTTTCATTTTATTTTTGGAGTGTTCATATCTGTTTTGTAGAAATTAACTTTTGTATATGAATCTTTGAAATGAAAACTTGCTACACATATTAATTATAACAGGTTTTTAATGAATTTAGAAGAAATTTTTACCATCCTAATGTAAAGATCACCATACTTTTTTCTATTTAACCTAAGGGGCATTTACATTTTTCTTGTCCAGTTACTATGGCTAGAATCTTCAATATAGCAAGGAGAAGTAGCAATCACTATTAAGGGATATGTTAGTTGTGATTATTTTAAATGACTTTCATCAGTTTGAAAACCTGGTCAATGGCCTATTTTGTTGAGCATTGTAAAAAATCATATTTATTGATATAGTCATGAGTAAAACTTGCTTTTAAATTGATAATTCCTGAGCAGATCACTGTGGTGCTCATGGGAAGACAGCAAGAGTTGCTCCCCCAGCCTGACACCACTGTGGAGGAGTGCATATCTAGCCACCCAGCCCCACAGTGCCAGTGGGCCCTGCAGCAGAAGTAGCAATCTTAGCCTATCTGGGTCTTGCCCCACCTGAATGCCCAGGAGTCCTTCTCCAACCTGCATGTTTTCTCCAGGAGGTGGTGGCTGCCAAGGAGCACTTTCCTGGCATTCTGTTCAGCAATCAAGTAGGTCTAGAGGAAGGACAGCACATCCCTCTTCTCCCAGAATGACCTCAGCCCCATCCTTTGCTTCCCATCCTCAGTGTTTTGATTCTAGAATGGAAGGGAAAACTTCCACCAATGATGGACATCATAACTGCTGAATTATTGAACTGCTGAACTGCTGAGCTGATGGATTAATTAGGCAATTACATGCTGTATGAAAGCCAAAGAAATTTCAGAAATTCAGTATTGAAATGGTGAATAGAATGGGAGTGATCCACGGATTCCCTCACAATTTGCAAGCAAGCCTAGATGCAAATGTGAAAGTTACTCTCTTCCCAGTGTTAAGTATAAGCAGGAGAGTGTAGTGTTTAACCTGCTCCACATTTCTTTGTATCAAAGATGGCTGGTGGATTATCAGAGTGATTACCTGGTGAATGCAGTGGGAACTGCATTGCAACTAGCTGAGGGAGAAGTTCATCTTCTGGAAGGCAGATAACATTCAGATTTTTATGAAACCTTTGGAGATGAGCAGTTGCTAAACAATTCAGGTACTCAACAGTGGACAATGGGTTGTGAGAACTAGCTTCAACCCTTCCTTAAGGAGGACCCTGTGTTTTCAAAGTAACTATTGTAACAGCATGAACAAATACAAGGGTTGACCACATTTGCTGGTAACAGACCGGGGTCTCTGACTGCAGGAAAAATTGTTTGACAAGGTTACACAATGAAGATCATGATTCCATGACTCAGAATTTCCTTTGAGGCCTCCTTTACAGTCTGAAACTGTGTACAAAGGTATAGAGGATCAGATAGGTCAGGACAATCTAAGGTCATTCTTTTATAAAACAAGACCAGTATCATGAAGATATCAGTAGGGCCTAAGTCTCAGAAGGAATCAGTGATTTTGAGCAGAAGACAGATTCTACCAGGGACAGAATCATGGAGCAGCTGCTGCTGCTATCTCTGCACAAACCCAGCAGGCCTGGCAGGCACAAGCCTCTCCATCAAGGAAAAACAGTCTGCAATCAGTGACCATAAACAAAAGTAATCTCAGAAAATATTTTAAAAAGGGAAAGAAAAATCCAGGTGTCTCATTTTGTAACAAGTACTGGATTTTGATGAAACCATTTACAGTATGAGTCTTGTGAAATAAAACCAAAAGAGGGAAAGAAGAAAACTGGAGAAATGTCTGTACCTCATTTCCCAATTAATTTCATCCATGTTTTTCAGGAGAAAGATTGTTACTCTGTAACAATCAAACTTTTTATGTCCCACAGCATTTTATGAACTGGAGTTATGTGTTACAAGTTGGAAATGCTGTTTGTTGTCATTCACAAAAACTACTAAAACTTTAGCCAGATGAGAAAATCACAGTAAGTTTTACGTCACAGTGACATTCATAAGTCATATCAGTTAGTAAAATATTTTAACTTCTGTTCTAAGCATAAGTTAAGATAATTAATTTAATCAAATTTATTATCAGTACAATAGTTTCTGAATTTTTTATAATTTAAATTACATTTAATTTATCCTACACATGATTTTATACAGGAATTAGAAAAAAGATAAAGAAAAAATAGTATAGATAGCAACTTTACTCTTCTTTAAGAATGTGAATTTTAGAACTTGAGAACTGAAAATGGAGTGAAAGTGACTTCCAATCCAGATTGATGGGCCCTGAAAAACTATCCTTCAAAATGGATGGAGAAATAAGATACATCCACAATAAAGAACAGATGAAGAACTTCATGACCACCAAACCAACCACACAAATAATAGTGAATCATATTCTAGAGAGACAGGAAAAAACCAACAAGCAAGGTAAAGAACTAAATAGAGGGTAAAGGTAAAGAATCAATGGCAGAAATATAACATGGCACAAATAAATCCATCTATCTATCTACTATAACCATTAACATAAATGGTCTCAAATCACCAATTAAACAGACTTGCACAATGGATCAGGCAACAACATTCAAGCATATGCTGCATACAAGAAAACCACTTAACCTGAAAGGAAATTCATAGAGTGAAAGTCAAAGGATGGAAAATAATACATCATGTGATAAGAAACTCCCCAAAAGCAGTGGTAGCTATTCTCTTTGTAGACAATGTGTAAATCAAAGAATGATTAAAAGAGATCAAGAAAGTCACTACATATTAAATTGGAGAAAACTTCAAGAGGAAGAGATAACAACTTTGGAAGTACCCAGCTATACCAAAAATATTTTAACAGAAAGGAAATATCCAATAAGCAATAAAACAGTTATAATGGGAGACCATAACACCACATTGACACAAAGGGACAGATCAATGACAGAAAATCAGCAAAGAAATAACATAAGGGGACCAGGAACTCAGTGCAAGCCCACCTCAGGGGTAGGGTGGCTGGAACCTCCACTGAGGGCCCATCCAGCCACCAGGAAATCAGCACAAACCCACCTCAAGGATAGGCTACCTAGAACTACAACTAAGGGCCTGCCCTGCCACTGGGAACTCATTGCAAGCTCACCTCAGGGGTAGGCTCCCCGGAACCTCCACCAAGGGCCCACCCTGCCACTGGGAACATTGAGGAGGCCTGCCCAAGACTGAAAACTGCCCTGAACTGCTACAGATGGGACTGCCCTCCCACCTGGAACATCAAAACATCTCAGTGGGATCCAATTACTGTGGAAAAATTTGGAACTTTGCTCCCAGGTGGCAAACTTTGGACTACACTGGATTGACTGTATCAATTTGGTGAGTATACCCCTAAAATATAGGTGTCCAGGGGATAAATAAGGCCAGTAGTAAAACACCCTCCAACTAACTGTAAGACTTTGGTGTGTCTGAAAAGAGTGTGTGTGATCCCTTCCTACACATAGAAAACACCAGGCAGAGTGAAAATGACAAAATGAAAAAGCAAAATGCAGTCTCAAACATATAGTTCACCAGAAGCAAGTATAGGAGCCATTGAAATAGAGGACCCCAAAATTAACACACTGGGAATCTCTGAAAAGATAGCAAGTGAAATAAAAAAACTGCATCAGGCTATAGAGGAAATCAAATTAGGAGTAGTCTCCCATGTAAAGATAGAAATAACAACTTTAGGAAAGGAGTTGTTGAATGCAGCTAAAGAAGAACTAGAGAAAAAAGTACATGAGCATGGGAAACTGATTGAAACTTTGAATGAACAATATAGAAGACAAGCAGAATTCATGAAACAAACTCAAAGAGACATCCAAGAAACAAAAAATTCTATTGAAAGCATGCAAAACTGCCTAAAGGAAGCTGAGGATAGGATTTCAGACCTTGAGGACAGGATCACAGTTAGGGATCAGGAAAGGATAGAACTTTTAAAAATAACAAAGCAGCATGAAATGACAATCCAGAAGCTCCATGATGATGCCAAGAGCAACAATATAAGAATAATAGGCATTAGTGAAGATACAGGAGTCCAGGCAAATGACATATGTAAAGTATTTACAGAAATAATAGCAGAAAATTTACCAAACATGGGGAAAGAATCTGATATGCAGATAAGTAAGGCATATAGAACACCAAACAGTCACAATCAACATAAATCCACACCAAGACACATAATAATTGAGATCTCAGACATACAGCATAAAAACAGAATACTAAAATCTGTCAGAGAAAAGACACAACTCACCTATCAAGGGAAGCCCATTAGAATCACAAAAGACTTTTCAGCACAAATCCTCAAGTCAAGAAGAGCTTGGAGTGAGGTATTTCAAGCCCTGAAAGAAACTAACCTTCAACCCAGACTGATGTACCAGCAAAACTTTCATTCAAATTTAATGGAGAAACAAGATACTTCCATGACAAAGAACAACTGAAGAAATTCATGTCCACCAAACCAACCCTAGAAAGAGTACTGAACGACATACTAGACAGAGATAAAAATGACCACAGTCGCCAAAACAACAACAGAAAGAAACCACCAGGTAAGATAAGCAATTAAATCAGAGGAAAAGCAGAAATAAACAACTGGAACATAACATGGCAAATTCGAGCCAGTACATATCAGTGATATCCATAAATATAAATGGACTCAATTTACCTACAAAAAGAAATAGATTGATAGAATGGATCAAGAAACAGGACCCCACAATATGCTGTATACACAAAACACATATGACCCAAAAGGAAACTCATAGATTGAAAGTCAAAGATGGAAAATAGTATTCCATGCAACAAGATCCCAGAAAAAAGCAGGGGTAGCTATTCTATTTGCAGACAATGAGAAGTTCAAACCTAAAATCATTAAAGAGATAGAGAAGGTCACTACATACTTGTTAGTGGAAAAATTCAAGAGGAAGAACTAACAATTATAAATATATATGTGCCAAATAGAGGAGCATCCAACTATATAAGTCAGATACTAATGGACATGAAAAACCAAATACACAAGAAAACAATTATGACAGGAGATCTTATCAGCCCATTGTCACGAAGAGATAGATCAACTAGACAAAAAGTCAGCAAAGAAATAACAGAACTGAATCATACCTGTGAGCAACTGGACTTAGACGTTTACAGAGTGTTCCACCCAACCACATCAGAATATACATTCTTCTCAGCTGCACATGGGACATTCTCCAAAATAGACCATATATTATCCCATAAAACATTCTTAAGTAAATGCAAAGGTATTGAAATCATACCATGCATAATATCTGACCACAGTGCACTGAAATTGGAAATTAATGGCAAAAGAAATTGTACAACCTGCATAAATACATGGAAATTAAATAACAGCCTTTTGAACAACCAGTGGGCTACAGATGAAATTAAACAAGAAATAAAGTAATACCTACAATTCAATGAAAATATAGAACCAACATACTGTAATCTGTGGGATACAATGAAAGCAGTCTAAGAGGGAAATATATAGCAATAAACTGTCATATCAAGAAAACAGAACAAGCACAAATAAACAACCTAATGCTCCTGCTCAAGCTTCTAGGAAAAGAAGAGCAAGCTAAATCCAAAGCTCACAGAAGAGAGGAAATTGTAAAGATTAGAGCAGAAATCAATGTAATTGAAACTAAAAAAACAATACAAAGAATTAATGAATCAAAAAGCTGGGTTTTTGAGAGAATCAACAAAATTGATAAATCCCTAGCTAACCTTATCAAGAAAAAGAAAGAAAAAAACCCAAATTCATACAATAAGAACTGAAAAGGGAGAAATTCCTACAGATCCCATGGAAATTCAAAAGATCATGAATACCTACTTTGAAAAACTCTACTCACATAGACTGGAAAACACAGAGGAAATGGACAGATTTCTAGAAACATATGAACTACCAAAGCTCAACCAAGAAGCTAGAGCAATTTTGAATAGCCCAATAACAGCTATTGAAATTGAAAATGTAATTAAAAACTTACCAACAAAGAAAAGCCCAGGTCGTGGTGGATTCACATCTGAATTCTACAAGAAATTTAGAGAAAATTTGATGCCAGTACTCCTTAAACTCTTCAATGAAATTGAGAAAAATGCAATCCTCCCTAAATCATTCCTGGAGGCAAGTATTACTCTGATACCAAAACCAGAGAGAGATGCAACCAAAAAAGAGAACTATAGGCCAATCTCAGTAATGAACATTGATGCAAAGATTCTCAACAAAATACTGGCAAATAGAATGCAGCAAATCATCAAGAAAATTATACATCATGACCAAGTGGGGTTCACTCCAGGAATGCAGGGATGGTTTAACATATGCAAATCAATAAATGTAATAATACACCACATCAACAGAGCCAAAACCAAAAACCACATGGTCATCTCAATAGATGCAGTAAAAGCTTTCGACAAAGTCCAACACATGTTCATGATAAAAACCCGTCAGAAACTCGGAATACACGGTGTCTACCTCAACCTTATAAATACCATCTATAATAAACCAACATCCAACATTATACTAAATGGACAAAAACTGAAAGCTTTCACTTTAAAATCAGGAACAAGACAATGATGTCCACTCTCACCACTCCTTTTCAAAATAGTTCTGGAAACACTAGCCGGGGCAATCAGACAAGAGAGACAAATAAAAGGATTAAAGACAGGAAAGGATGAAGTTAAACTATCACTATTTTCAGCTGGCATGATACTCTATACAGAAGCCCCAAACAACTCCATTAAAAGACTGCTAGAGGTAATAAACAAGTTCAGCAGTGTAGCTGGATACAAGTCAGTGCTCAAAAATCAATAGCATTCCTGTACACAAACAAAAAACTCACTGAGAGAGAAATTATGGAAATATCGCCCTTTACAATAACATCTAAATAAATGAAATACTTAGAAATCAACCTATCTAAAAATGTAAAAGACCTGTATGCTGAAAATTATACTATGCTGAAAATACAGATTGAAGAGGGTATTAGAAAATGGAAGGACATTCCTTGCTCTTGGTTAGGAAGAAGCAACATTGTGAAAATGGCCATACTCCCAAAACTGTTATACAGATTTAACGCAATCCCAATCAAAATACCATTGACATACCTCACAGATCTAGAGAAAACACTCTTAAAATTCCTTTGGAAACAGAGGAAACCTAGAATAGCAATGGCAATTCTAGGCAACAAAAGCAAGGCAGGAGGCATCTCAATTCCTGACTTGAAACAGTACTATAAAGCCACAGTGATAAAATCAGCTTGGTACTGGCAAAGAAATAGACCTGAGGAGCAATGGAACAGATTAGAAGATGCAAGCACAACTACCAAGACACTCAGCCAGCTGATATTTGGCAAAGGGGCTAAATATGTCCACTGGAAGAAGGATAGTCTCTTTAAGAAATGGTGTTGGGAAAATTGGCTCTCTTCATGCCAAAGACTGAAACTAGATCCATGCATATCACCATGCACAAAACTAAAGTCTAAATGGATCAAAGACCTCAATATTAAAACAGAAACACTAAATCTACTTGAAGACAAGTTAGGTAGAAGTCTTGGAGACATAAAGGTAGGCAGAGAACTCATGAACCAAATGCAAACTTCACAGGAAACACTTCAAAGAATCAACAAATGGGATCTCACATTATTGAAAAATTTCTACACTTCAAAGGAAATCACCAACAGAGTGAAAAGAAAACCAATAGAGTGGGAACGAATTTTAACCAGGAACCCCTCAGACAAAGGACTTGTGTCCAGAATATATAAAGAATTGAAAAACTTCAAGCCCCCAAATTCAAAGACCCTCTCCAAAAATGGGCATTGGAGTTGAACACACAATTCTCAGAGAAAGATATACAAATGGCAAATAAATACATGAAGAAATGTTTGCCATCACTGGTCATTTGAGAAATGCAAATTAAAACAGCATTGAGATTCCACCTTACTCCGGAAAGAATAGCTGCCATCAAGAAATCAACTGATAACAAATGTTGGCAATGCTGCGGGGAAAAAGGAACACTGCTCCACTCTTGGTTCAAACGTAGCCTGGTGCAACCATTATGGAAATCCATATGGAGAATTCTCAGAAGCCAAGGATTGGAAGCCCCATTCAATCCAGCTATCCCCCTGCTGGGTATTTTCCCCAAAGAACTGAATATTTCATATCATAGTGATATATGTGCACCCCTGTTCATAGCTGCACAATTTGTGATAGCTAAATCCTGGAAACAACCAAGATGCCCATAAAATACAGAGTGGATGAAAAAGATGTGGCATTTTTACACAATGGAATATTACTCAGCTATAAAAAGGATGGCCTTGAGGCCTTCGTAGGCAAATGGATACAACTTGAGACTATCCTCATTAGTGAAATAAATAAGAATCATATTTATAAATATCATATTGTGTCTCTAGTTTAAAAAGTAAATAAGAACTACAAGAGTAACAAAACCAAAATGTGTAATTGCTATTGTAAAAAAGAGAGGAAAAGAAAGTGCTACAAAGGATATAACTGCATGTATGTTTGAATGTGTAAAATAGATGACCATACTGCTGAATCTTTATTGGATCTTTGAGCAGAACTGTTTGTAGTCTGACTGTTTGAATATTTACTATGTACCCTTTAACTTTGTAACTTGAACAACTACATCCAGGATGACAGTATGGAATTTATAAATTACTGATTTCTTAGTGGGGCTTTTTCTCATTCTCCTTTTTCTTTCTTTCTTTTAGAATTCTGTATTGTTGCTACCCTTTTTTCCTTTTTTTCTTCTCTTTAAGTAAAATTTAAAAAATGTATAATTGCTATTGTAAAAAAAGAGGAAATAGGAAGCGCTATAAAAGATACAGCTGCATGTATGTTTAGGTGTGTGGAATTGATGACCATATTTCTAGGTTCTTGTTGGATTGTTGGACAGATATGTTTGCACTCTCACTGATTGAGTGTCCACTTTGTGTGCTGTAATTCTGTAACTTGAGTAACTATTTCTAAAAGAACAATATGTAAATTTATCAGATAGTGATTTCTTACTGTTTATCTTTTCTTGAAATTCTGTAATATTTCTACCTTTTTCCTTTTTTTTTCTTTAAATAAAAAAAGAAATAACATAATGGAATTACACCTGTGAACAAATGGGATTGGTGGATGCATACAGTTTTCCATCCTACAACATCAGAATATAGGTTCTTTTCAGCAGCACATTGGACATTCTCTAATATAGACCATATACTAGCACACAGAACATGATTAAACAAATACCAAAAAAATTGAATTTATCCCTTGTATGTTATAAGTTTACAGCACCATGAAAGTAGAAATTAATGACAAAAGAAACTGAAAAACTCCACGAACACATGGAGATTTAATAGTAAACTCCTAAGCAATCAGTGAGTCACAGAGGAAATTAAAGAAGAAATTAAACAATATTTATAAGAAAATGAAAATACAAATACAACATACTAGAACCTGTGGGATACAGTGAAAGAAGTCCTCAGGGGAAAATTTATTGTGCTGAATTCCCACATCAGGAAGCCGAATGAACACTAATAAACAAACTGATGCTATACCTCAGACACCTAGAAAAAGGAGGTCTGGTCAAGCCCAAAGCCAAGAGAAGGAAGGAAATTATAAAAATTAGAGCAGAAATCAATGTAATAGAGACTAAGAAAACAAAGCAAAGAATTGATGAATCAGTTAGTTTTTTGTAACAATAAGTAAACTTGTTAATCTCCAAGCCAACCTTATTAAAAAGGAAAGAAAACCCAAATTCACATAATAAGGAATGTAAAGGGAGGAGTTACTACAGACCCTGTAGAAATACAGAAGATCATCAATACCTACTTTGAAAAACTCTACTCTCATATGTTTGGTAACACAAAATAAATGGACAGATTCCTAGACACATATGAATTACCAAAGCTGGATCAAGAAGATTTAAAACTGCTTAATAACTGAATTTCAATTAATAAAATTGAAAATGTAATTAAAACCTTATCAATAAAGAAAAGCACAGGTCCTGATGGATTCACTGCAGAATTTTACTAGAATTTCAAAGAAGAATTAATGCAACACTCCTCAAACAATTCAATGAAATTAAAAAGGAAGAAATTCTCCCTAACTCATTCCTGGAAGCAAGTATTACTGTAACACCAAAACCAGAGAAAGACCCAACCAAAAAGGAGAACTACAGGCCAGTCTCCCTAATGAATGTAGATACAAAAATTCTCAATAAAACACTGAGAAACAGGATTCAACAAATCATCAAGAAGATTATACAACATGACCAAGTGGGGTTTATCTCAGGAATGCAGGGATTGTTCAACATATGCAAATCAATAAATGTAATCCACCATATCAATAGAGCCAAAGGAAAAAAAATCACATAATCATTTTTATCAATGCAAAAAAGCTTTTGATAAGGTTCAACACTCATACATAATAAGAATCCTATGGAAAATCAGAATAGATCATCTTTACCTCAATCTGATAAAAGCCATCTATGACAAATCAATAGCCAGCATCATATTAAATGGTGAGAAACTGAAAGCCTTTACTCTAAAATCAGGAACAAGACAAGCATGTGCATTATCACCACTCCTATTCAATATAGTGCTGGAAAAACTAGCCAGAGCAATTAGAAAAGAGAGAGAAAAATCAAATGAATAAGCATAGGAAAAGAAGAAGTTTAAATTATCATTATTTGCACATGATATGATACTCTACATTGAAGACTTCCAATACTCCATTAAAAGATGCCTAGGTATAGTAACTAAATTCAGCAATGTAGATGGATATAAAGTCAACACTCAAAAATAAATACCATTCCTGTACAGTAACAACAAACTCATTGAGAGAGAAATAAGTGATGTCACACGCTTCACAAGAGCATCCAAAAATATGAAATTCTTAGGCATCAATCTAACAAAAGAAGTAAAAGATCTATTCAGGGAAAATTATAATACCCTGAAAAAAGGAATTGAAGAGGATCTCAGTAAATGAAAGACATCTCTTGTTCCTGGATAGGAGGAACAAACATTGTGAAAATGGCCATTCTCCCAAAATTATTATACATATTTAATGCCATTCCAATCAAAATACCACTAACATACCTCACAGATCTACAGAAGTCATTCCTAAAATTCATCTGGAACCAGAAAAGACCTAGAGTAGCAAAGGCAATTCTGAGCCATAAAGGCAAGGAATGAGGCATCATTATCCCTGACTTGAAGTTATCCTACAAATCTACTGTAATAAAATCAGCAAGGTACTGGAATAAAAAAAATCTGAAAATCAATGAAATAGATTAGAAGATACAGCTATAATTACAAGCACACTCAGCCACCTTATCTTTGATAAAATGGCCAGACATATTCACTGGAAAAAAGATAATCTCTTTAATATGTTGTGCAGGAAAAACTTGTTCTCCAAATGTAGAAAACTAAAACTAGACACATGGCTGTCACCATGTGCTAAACTACAGTCAAATTGCATAAAAGATCTAAATATTAAAACAGAAACACTAAATTTTCTGGAAGTAGGTAGAAATCCTGAAAGTATAAGGGTAGGCAGAGAATTCATGAACAAAAATCAAACTATATAGGAAACACTTCGCGGAATCAATAATTGGGACCTCTTCTTATTAAAAAGTTTTGTATGTCAAAACAAATCCTCAGCAGAGTAAAAACAAAACTTATGAATTTTGAAAAAAATCTTAGTCAACTGTCCCTCAGGCAAAGGAGTTCTTCCTAGAACATATAAAGAATTAAATCTCAGACCCCCGAAATTCAAAGAACCAATCCAAAAATTGGCACGTGAGATGAATACACAGTTCTCAGATAAAGAAATACAAATAACAAATTTATGGAAAAAAGTTCAGCATCATTGGTCACTAGAAAAATGCAAATTGAAACCACCCTGAGATTCTATCTCACTCCAGAAGGAATGACCAGAATAAAGAAAGCTATCAACAACAAATGCTCGAGAGGATGTAGAGAAAAAGTTTCTCTTCTTCACTGTTGGTGGGAGTGTAAACCACTGGAAGTCATTCTGGCAGTTCCTCAGATAGCTAGGATTGGAAGTCCTATTTGACACAGCTATTCTACTTCTGGGTTTATAAAACATCCTATCACAGTGAAATATGTGCACCCATGTTTATAACAGCACAATTTGTAATAGCCAGATCTTGGAAACAACCTAAATGTCCATCAACTGAGGAATGGATAAAAAAAAGATGTGGTACTTTTATACAGCTGAGCACAGCTCAGTTATAAAGAATGATCACATTGAAATATTTATAAGCAAATGGGTGCAACTTGAGACCATAAGTAAAATAAACTCACATGTGTATATATCGTTTTGTCTCTCTTTTGTAAGAAATGGTAAAAGTAAATAAGATACAAAATCCTCATTAAATACAGTGAAAGTTTAAGTATCTGTTCAAAGGGGAAAATTAATATTTCAAGGAAAAGGAGGAAAAAGAAAGAGAGGAAGGTAAAAGAAGAAATATGTAAATTTGTATAAACACATTTAGGATAGCTAAGATGACTGTGGTACAAATTCTATAAGTTCTTGGAACAGAACAGTTGACATTCACAGGATTGGAACAATTTTGCATATTTGTTTCTGGTGATCTGAGGAACTCTTTTGAAGATCACTATGTAAAATCACAACCTTATTTATGTTCTTGCAACCTTGATATGAAGGTGCATATCACCATTGTTTTGGACCTTTTGCTATTGTTAATTATTTGTGTTTTTTGTTTCTTCATTTTTAGTATTTTGTTTTATTTTTCAATATAATGCAGAAAGGATAGGTATACATGCCTAGAACTTCTCCTAAGCAGTTTATAAGGATTGATTATACTATGCATTATGTAATGAACAGCTACTTTGAAGAAAAAGAGGTATTATGGTATCTATTGCTGATTCCATATCATCATGATGTGAAATCCAGTAATACTTTTCTTCTTTATTCAGATTGGTTTTATTCTGTTTTGTATTATTTAATTTCAACATACATGAAGATATGCACAGCTGTTTTGAAGAGGCATTACAATAGTCAGTGTTGATTTTCCTATTGTCTGGTTTTAAAGGCCTGTAGTTACTCTGTCATTACTTTGTTTTGATCAGTTTTATACTATTTTGTTTTGTATGAATTCATTGTGTGTGAAGATATAGACAACTATTTAGAAGAAAACAAGAGACAGTATTATAGCCACTGTTGATGTCCTGTTGTCTTGCTCAGAAATCTATTTGACTTACATTGTTTTCTTCTGCTCTTCTTTGCTCTGTTTGGTTATGTTTTGTTTTACTCTCTTTAATATAAAATAAAGCCAACTGAATTTATATAATACCTTCATATAATACCTTTATAGATAAACATGCTAGAACAAATTGTATGTTTATTGGTTCACAACAATGTGACCATAGCTTCACCGTATTGTAATCCTATATTCTTCCTGGCATAAATTATTTACTATTTGAAAACTCAGTATTCTGTGTGACTTCATGAAATATAAATACCATGCATAATAAAAGCCAATGGAATTTATTTGTATAATCAATTATTATTATTCCCTTAATATAAAATTTGCACTTAATGACTCGGCTTTTAATTCTTCATAGATTTGCAGCCTGGTAGATATTACTCTACATTATTTCTTGGATATCAACTTTTTAAAAAATTCTATACATATGTGATGGTGTTATGATCATCTTTCTGTTCTGGTCATCACTTAGCATAATGTTTTTCAGTCCTGTTCACATTCCACAAATCATGAGATTTTATTTTTATGGCTGTCCATTATAGTTGTGTATCTCTACCCCACACTATCTCTATTGTTATCCACTGCTGAACACTTAAATTAATCCCATATCATAGCTATTGTGACCAGTGATGCAATAAGCATGGCAGATCAGGTGTTTCCTTCATGTTTTTGGTATATTCTTCACATATATATCAAGGAGCAGGTCTGTGAAATCACGTGAGCTCCATTTTCAGTTTTTAAAAAAATATCCATAGTATGGTACGTATAGGCAGTCTATAATTTTTGTATTAATTTACATTTCTATAAACAATATATGAATTCCTTTCTCTGCAACTTTGTGGTTTTTATTGCTTTCTTCTCTGACAACACACATTTTTCATAGGTTAAGATACAATGCCATGTTTCTAATTTGTATTTCCATGATGGTTAGAGATTTTGAACATTTTTTCATATATCTGTTAATCATTTGGAAAATTTCCTTCAGAAAATATCTAGTCAGATCTTCAGCCCACTTAAAATGAGTTACTGGGCTTTGAAAAAAGTTTGCCTGTTTATTATTCAATTGTTTTACTTTCTTATATATCAAATCCACATCATATACATGGTTTGTAACTATTTATTCCCATTTTGGAAGTTTTCTTAAAGCTCTGTTAATTGTTTATTCTTTTATGTAATGCACAGATACCATTGATATAATACTGTAAGTTAATGTTTTCTTTGGTTTCCTGTTCCTGGAGTGATGTCCAACAAGTCTTTTCTCAAGCCAATGTTTTGAATTATTTTCTCAATGAATTCTTGTAGCAGTTTCCTAGTTTCAACCATAATATTTAAGCTTTTCATCTATTTGGAATTCATATTTGCAAGCACTGAGAGATAATACTACAGTTTCCTTGCTGAACATATGCATGACTGATTTATTAAATAGACAATCCTTTTTTCATGGTATTGTTTTTGTTCTTTTGTAAAAAGTTTGGAAGATATAAATGTGTGCGGTTATTTCAGAAATCTGCATTGTTTCCCTTTGCTTTTATGCCAGTGCAATGCTGGTTACATTATAATAGTTTTTTGCTACATTTTAAAGTCTGGTAATATCCAGGATTATCATTTTTGCTGAAGACTGTTTTTTCTATTTGAAGTGTTTTGTGATTCAATACAAATTTTAGGAATACATTCTATTTCTCTGAAGAAAGTCATTTATATTTTTATGGGCATTATATCAATTCTATAGATTGCTGGGCATAATGTTGACATTGAAAAACTATATATTCATTCTATCTATTAAAGGTAAATATATTTCCATTGTTTTTGTTCATTTATGTCTTAAAATTTTATTGTGAATATCTTTCATCACTTGATTAAGTGATTCTGGATATTTTTGTATGCTTTGTAAAAGAATTATTTGTAATATGCTTTTGTATTGGTTTGCTGATAGCTGATGAAAACTGCTAATTCTGTGTTGATTTTATATCTTGTCACTATTTTAAAGTCACATTTTAGTTCTAACATGATTTTGGGAGTGTATTTAGGGTTTGTTTGTATGAGGTAATTTCTTCTGCTCACAAGCATACTTTCACTTCTTGATTTTCATTTTGGATACCTTTTATTTCTTTGTATCCCTTCACTGTTCTCATTAGAATTTCCAGTGCAATTTTAAGTTTAAGTTAGGAAATTTGATGTCATTGTTTTATTTCAGATCATAGAAGAATGTATCAAATAGTAAATGTTAAAAGAATCAAGGTGATGTTACAATAACCAATGTATATTCACTTAATTTTGGAAAACCTAAACATAATGCAAAAGTTTGAAGGTCTAAATGGAGAGAAATATTGCAATGTGAGATGTGAACACTATACTTTCATTATTGGGCACATTATTATACAAACAATGTGAAAGAAAATTTATATTTAAGCTTTTCCCTAGAACAAATAAACCTAACATACACTCAGAAAATTATTTATTCAGTAACTGCAGAATACATATTTTTCTCAAACACATATGGAATATTTTCTAGAGTAGGTCAAACATTAGGGCCAAAGAACAATTCTCTCCAAATACAAAAAATTGAAGTCATATCACATCTTTTATCTGAATACAATATAAAGATCAAGAAATTGATAATGTCAAAATTTGTATAAATATATGGAAATTAAACAACATGCCTTTGCACAACTGGTAGATAAAGGTATTTCACCTTCATAATATTAAAGGTATATTATTTTCACAGTCACAGGAGTTCTACAACTGCATATCAACATCAAATTGTTATTGTTAAGATTTCACATTTATTTGGCCATTATTGTAGAAGAAGATATTCAGAGATATTAAAAACTTGTCTTTTTCTTGAAGGCTTATAACCTATGGGTCAGATAAGCTTTTTGCTACAAAGATGTGTTATGGCAGATATGGAAAGTCAGTTTTTATCTCTGAAACTTAGACTCTGTCTTTGTCAGGCCTTAGATTCATTAATTAACCCTTCCTTCCTTTGCTATGCATTCCACTTTGAGCAAACTTGTGAAAATTGTAAAAGTGTTGAAGATCAATACAAACCACAAAACTCATAATATTTTGAAATAATGGAAATAAAATATATTCATCACTGTGCTTTGATTTGGGTTTTTAGATAACCTCATTCTCAAACCTTCATTCATTTTTCTCTGAGAATTTTGGGTAGTTTTAAAAATACACCAGCACTATTTTAGAAGTATTGCCATAGTTCCTGGCCAACTGTTGCTTTCTCTTTCTGCTATACACTGGCATCTTGTACAAATGCCTTTCCCTGAGGCACATATCAACAGTAAGGTCATTCTTGGTCTGTTTATTTCTGCAGTTTATTTTAATCTCTTTTGTGATACTCTGCTTCTGTAATTCCATTTAAAAATTATTTAAAGAGAAAAAAAGCAAAACAGAAAAAAGGTAGAAATAATATGGAATTTCAAAAAAATAAACACTAAGATATCACTAATTGATAAATTACATACTGTCATCTTAGAAATAGTTGTTCAAGTTACAAAATTAATGTATACAAAGTGGACATTCAAACATTGAAATTGCAAACAGTTCTGCTTAATGATCCAAGAGAAAATAAGTAAAGTAATATGGTTATCTATCTTACACACTGAAACATACCTGTGGTTATATCTTTTAGAGCACTTTCTTTTCCTCCCTCTTTTTTTTACAATAGCAAATACACATATTGAGTTTTATTACTCCTACAGTTCTTATTACATTTTACTCTAGAGACACAATGTTATATTTATAAATAAATATTATTCTTATTTATTTACCTTATGAGGATAGTCTCAAGTTGCCTCCATTTACCTATGAAAGCCTTGAGATCATCCTTTTTTTTATACCTGAGCAATATTCCATTGTATAAAAATACCACATCTTTTTCATCCACTCTGTGATCGATTGACACTTTGGTTGTTTCCAAGATTTAGCTATTACACACTGTGCGGCTATGAACATGGGTGCACATATATCATTGTGACATGGCCTTTTCAGTTTTTCTGGGAAAATACCCAGGAGGGGAAGAGATGAATTGAATGAAACTTCCAATCCTAGTCTTCTGAGATATCTCCATACTGATTTGCATAGTGACTGCAACAGTCTACACTTCCACCAACAATGGGATAGTGTTCCTTTTTCCCTCCAGTCTTGCTAACATTTGCTAACAGTTGATTTCTTGATGGCAGTTATTCTTTCTGGAGTGAGATGAAATCTCAATGCTGTTTTAATTCTTATTTCTCAAATGACCAGTGATGGTGAACATTTCTTCATGTATTTATTTGACACTTGCATATCTTCATCTGAGAACTGTGTGTTCATCTCAGATGCCCATTTTTGGAGAGGATCTTTGAATTTGGGGGGCTTGAGGTTTTTCAATTCTTTATATGTTCTAGATATAAGTCCTTTGTCTGGGGGGTTGCTGGCTAAAAGTCTTTCCCACTCTGTGGGTTTTCTTTTCACTCTGTTGGTGATGTCTTTTGAAGTGCAGAAACATTTCAACAATAACAGATACAAGTTTTTAATTCTTTGACGTGTTTCTCATGCAGTTTGTGTTTTGTTCATGAATTCTTTGCCTACCCCTATGACTTCAAGATTTCTACATAACTTGTCTTCCAGTAGATTTAGTGTTTCAGTTTTAACATTTAGATCTTTTATGCATTTAGATTTTAGTTTTGTGCATGGCAATAGGCATGGGTCTATTTTCTTTCTTTGGCATGTGGAGAGCCAACTTTTTCAGCACCATTTTTTAAAGAGGCTATCCTTCTTCCAGTGAACATGTTTAGTACCTTTATCAAATATCAGGTGGCCAAGTGTTTTTGTCGTTGTGCTTGTATCTTCTAATAGGTTCCATTGATCTTCAGGTGTATTTCTTTGCCAGTACCATGTTGATTTTATCACTGCAGCTTTGTAGCATAGTTTGAAGTCAGGAATTGAGATGCCTCCTGCCTTACATTTGTTGCCCAGAATTGCCTTTGCTCTTCTAGGATTCTTCTGTTTCCAAATCAATTTTAGGAGAGTTTTCTCTAGATCTGTGAGGTATGTTAATGGTATTTTGGTTGGAATGCATTAAATCTGTATAACTGTTTTGGTAATATGGCCATTTTCACAATGTTGGTTCTTCCTAGCCAAGAGCAAGGGATACCATTCCATTTTCCAATATCCTTTTCAATCTCTTCTTTTAGTGTAGCATAATTTTTAGCATACAGATCTTTTATATTCTTAGTTAGCCTGGTTCCTACATATTTTATTTTTAAGATGCTATTGTAAAAGGTGATATTTCATAATTTCTCTCTCAGTGAGTTTTTTGTTTGTGTACAGGAATGCTATGGATTTTTGAGCATTGACTTTGTATCCAGCTACACTGCTGAATTTGTTTATTACCTCTAGTAGCCTTTTAATGGAATTTTTTGGGTCTTCTGTACAGATTATAATGTCATCTGCAAATAGTGATTGTTTAACTTCTTCCTTTCCTATCTTTATTCCTCTTATTTCACTGTCTTGTCTGATTGCCCTGACTAGTATTTCCAGAACTATATTGGATAGTAGTGGTGATAGTGGACATCCTTGGCTTGTTCCTGATTTTAGAGTAAAAGCTTTCAGTTTTTGTCCACTTAGTATAATGTTGCTTGTTGTTTTGATGGCCTTTATGAAACTGAGGTAGACACCATGTATTCTGAGGTTCTGAAGGGTTTTTATCATGAACATATTTGGACTTTATGAAAAACTTTTTCTGCATCTGTTGAGATGGCCATGTGGTTTTTGTTTTTGGCTCTGTTGATGTGGTGTATTACATTTATTGATTTGTGTATGTTAAACCATCCCTGCATTCCTGGAATGAATTCCACTTGATCACGGGGGATTTGATGATTTGCTGCATTCTATTAGCCAGTATTTTAAGAATATTTGCATCAATGATTCCTTATTGAGTTTGGCCTATAGTTCTCTTTTTTGGTTGGATCTTTCTCTTATTTTGCTGTTAGAGTAATACTTCCCTCCAGAAATAATTTTGGGAGTATTATTTCCTTTTCAGTTTCATTGAAGAGTTTAAGAAGTATTGGCATCAAATCTTCTCTAAATTTTTAGTAGAAATCTGCAGTGTTTATCAGGACCTGGGCTTTTGTTTGTTGGTAAGTTTTTAATTATGTTTTCAATTTCAATAGCTGATTTTTTTTATTCAAAATCGCTATACCTTCTTGGTTGAACTTTGGTAGTTCATATGTTTCTAGAAATCTGTCAATTTGCTCTGTGTTTTTCACTCTATGTGAGTAGAGATTTTCAAACTAGGTATGCATGATCTTTTCAATTTCCATGGGATCTGTAGTAATTTCCCCCTTTTCAGTCTTTATTGTGTAATTTTTTTTTATTTTTCTTTAAAAGGTTACCTAGAGGTTTGTCAATTTTATTTGCTCAAAAAAACCCACACCTTTTTGATTCATTAATTCTTGTATTTTTTTAGTTTCAATCACATTGGTTTCTATTCTAATCTTTACAATTTCTTCTCTTCTATAAGCTTTGGGTTTAACTTGCTCTTCTTTTTCTAGAAGCTTGGGGTGAAACATCAGGTTGTTTATTTGTGCTCATTCTACTTTCTTGGTATGACAATTTATTGCTATACATTTCTCTCCTAGAATGGCTTTCATTGCACCCCACAGATTACAGTATGTTGTTTCTAAATTTTCATTGAATTGTAGGTATTGCTTTATTTCTTCTTTAATTTCATCTGTAGCCCAGTGGTTGTTCAGAAGGTTGTTATTTATATTTTATGCAGGTTTTCTCTTTTCTTTTGTCATTAATTTCCAATTTCAGTGTGCTATGGTCAGATATTATGCATGGGATAGTTTCAATATCTTTGCATTTATTTAAGAATATTTTATGAGATAATACTTGGTTGATTTTGGAGAATTTCCCCTGTGTAGCTGAGAAGAATATGTTTTCTGATGTGGTTGGGTGGAACACTCTGCAAACATCTAGTAATTGCAATTGCTTTCAGGTATGATTTAGTTGTATTATTTATTTGCTGACTTTTTGTCTATCTTTTCAGCGATTTCTTGTGTGTTACTTTTGAATTCCTTTATTTCACTGTTTCCTGTACTTTGTTCCTGATGAACTAGATGTTTGAGATTTATTTTGCTCTTTCATTTGCCATTTTCCCCTTTAAGTTTAATATTTGGTCCTTCAATCCCACTATTGTCAACTAGTGGTAGTGTGTATCTTGGGGCCTACTATAAGGTTGATATTTGTTCAATTACTGGGTCCCACAATAAAGAGGAGGGTCAGTCACCTGAATTCCCCCTGCATGGCTTGTTGGGTGAGTCCTATGTTCTTTCTAGGCTGACAAGCCTAGAAGTACTGATGGAAATTATTGCCTAGTTCCTGCTGTTACTACATCTTCAGTTTGTTCAGAGTCACCATATCTCCCTGTTGATACTGTTTGTCTCAGCTGGGACCCTGCAGTGTCTCTAGGTGTCCCACACAACCCCTTAATTTTCTCTAGGTTGGAGGAGACCTTATTAGCTCCCTCCTCAACCTACCTGATATTCTCTGTGTGGAGGAAGGACTCACCCATCCACTTGCCAATCTTGCCTATGGCCTCCTTCTGAAGGTGTTTCACTATTGGACATGTTTCCCACTGAAGGTGGCAAACTCTATTCCCCTTTTAGGGGCAAACTCACCTCACTGAGGGAAGCCTGCTGAGTTATTCTTACTGAATCTCTCCTCAATACTGCATGGTTAATCCACTGCAGTCCAAGATTCTGGGGGTAGGTGTGGGAGCTGAAGATCAATAGCAATACTAGGTCTGGGAGGTAGGGGTGTCCCCAATGACAATTGTGGGCCTGCAGGTGCATACATCACAGGCTGTAATTCCTAGGTTCTGAGGTGGGTGGCCAGGACTGTGGGGTCATAGGGGGGGCAGTATTGGCCTGGCCCGCCTGTGCTGCTGGCAAAAGTTCTTGGGACCTACAAGGTAGTCTGCTAGATGTCAGGGGTTGCAGGAGGGGCCTGGTTGTAGTCTGGCCCCTTATGCCCCACTGGCTGCATTTCCCACATCCCATGCAGTTATCTGCTCTGATGCTGGAGGTCATGGAAGGGGCCTGAATCTAGTCTGACCCCACGGGCACTACTGGCTGCAGTTCCTGGTCTAGCATGGTGGTCTGCAGTGATGGCAGGGGTCATGGGAAGGGTCAGGTCTAGCCCAGCCCCGTGCATGCTGCTGGCTGGAGTTCCCATGTCCCAGTAGGATGTTCATTCCATTTTTAGAGCTCTTTCTTTACCTTGCCTTACCATGTAAATGACTATAGGTATTTTATATTCTAGCAGATGGTAAGAATAGAACATAAAGATTGAGTTTTTGCACAGTGAAAAATTGCCTCTGGAAAACAAGGCTATATTACATTTTCACAGTGATTTAGTGATACATTGGCATGTGATTACAATTTTCATCAATGTTCATAATGAAATCATTGAGGATGTTGTAGTGCTGCTTCTTTTGTGTTGTTCTTATTTACATTTATCTGGGTTTAGTATCAAGATGATACTATTCTCTATAAAGTCTAACTGTGAAAGACTTAGAATATGAATGTGTTCTGTGGCTGTGCACAGAACTCAGGAATTCCATTGCTGAATAATGTGTAGAGTGTAAGGCACCTGGCAGCATATCACTTCTCTTCACTGCAGAAAACAACAAAATGAGGAAATGACAAAACAGTAAGCATCAGCAAAACAGGTTAGCCATCAGGAAAAGCAAGAGATAAAAACTTTTATTTTGTTTGACAAAATGTCTCTCATTTTCTTCAAGGTCTCACTCACCTCCAGTTTTTCCTTGATGATGTGGATTCTCCTGTACTTTTCCAATTCTGCTTTTTTCTATACTACTCACAAATCTGTTCCTTTAATGGAGCCTCAGAATCCAAATCCTTATTACCCTTAACACAGAACAGTATACAGTGTTTGTATTTATGAATTTGGAATGAGAATTTAATGTTTTGTCTTTTACCCTTCTCCTGGATATCCTCATGGTGTGGCTTTGGGTTTGTTGTCTCACAATTATAGCTACAAAAGTGTGTCACAAATTCATCTCAGCAGGCTCAGTGCTACACAACCTCCATAGGTTCTAAGATTCAGAGACCCTGTTGGGTCTTTAATGCTACTCTGCTGCTTTCTTTGAAAGTTCAGGTTTGCATGGCTGTGTACTTTAGGAGAAGTGGATTTAAATGTCAAAAGAAGTGATCAGAGGGTAAAACTTCACTGGAATGTTAAATATATTAGATATATCTTCTTCAGGATAATCAAGATTAAGATTATTCTGACCTCAGTTGTGTTAAGTTCACAAATGTAGAAAGGGAGAAGTGTGATCCATATGAGCATATAATTCCCACTTTTGATGACTCTGTCTCCCCATGTGTTAGAAGCTATTCTTGATCCTAAAGGGAGTTTTTTTCATTATTTGCATAGATTGAAAAATTTCTTATACATTCTTAATATAATTGTATTATACACATATTAGAATGTTTTAGAACTATCTAATTAAGTTTCTATGATTGTTGTGAGTATACTCCAAAAGTTGGTATGTTAAAGTTTTGTTATGCAGGGAGGCAGTGCTGTGAGATGCTTTGAAAAGAAGGCACTCTTAGTATTTTGAAGATGGAATATCACTGGAGGCAAAAGTATAGCCGTTCACAATGACCAACTAATTAGCAATAGTGTTCACTTTAACTCCCAGAACACATATTGGAAACACTATTTTCCTTTCCATATTAGTTACACTAATTAACAAGACATTATTGCTTGAATTTAACAGAAATTGTTATACACACTACTGATACAAAACTCAGCTTGGAAAAACTGAGCATAGTCACATTAACTCATGCTCATCAAAAAATCCTGCTATTAGCACACTTGTTCCCTTATCACAAAAAAGGTATTTTTCACAATGTTGACATTATATTCCAATAGAAAAATAGTATAGAGTTAATTCTCTATGGAATCTCTGACCTAGAAGATAAAAAAGAATGAAAACTTGTTTGAATGTCCTATGGTTTTTCAGTGTTAGCATACAGCAGGTCAAGTAATTTCAATATAAACACATTGAGATCCAGAATTTCAGAACAAATGATGAGACAGCATGCTAGAGGCAGAGGAAGGCAATATGACTCCAGGAACACAACTTAATATACTTACTAATTACAGGACAGCATTATTTAGCCTCCTCTCATTAGTTCTGGTTTGTTCAGCTACATGTTTCTTAAAATATTCAATGGACATGGTACTTAGTCAATAAATATTTAGTAACTCAATAAACAAGTGGTTAGTTTCAATATTAGGTGGAATCAAAAACATTAGATCAGGTAAGTTACTTAGGTCTGTGAAGTTTAGATGTTCAAGTTCTTGTCCTCTCACACTGATCTGCACCACAGCACAATAAAGTAGTGCAAGGACTGTGGACCCATTTCACACTCAAGACTCTCTGGTGATCTTGTGGGAAAGGAGACTTTGCTCTCTACTTCAGAGCTTTGCAGTCTGTGATAGTTCACTCCTCATTGAGGTCTTCCTTCATTATTGAAAGATTCATTTCCCAGCTTCTAAGAAATTGTTATCCTATTTTTCTGTTTTATTTTTCTCTCCATATCAGTTATTATCTCCTAATATATAATGAAGTTTACATAATTACTTCACTTGTTATTTTGTCAGCCATGAGAAAATGTCTAACCTGAAGAAAAGGATTATTGTCTCCTCCGTCAGTTCTGTATATCCAGAATGTAGATTCGTAACAGGACTAAAGATACTTATTACATGGTGGTAATTCTCACAACCATGTGTCTACTGAAGTGGATCAAAACATATTCCACTGTTCTTTCCCATATAAGTAGGCCAGAAAGCCTCTCTCTCTCTCTCTTTCTGCAATATTTGTCTTTTTAGCAGTAATTCACATTCTTAGCAGTAATTAAAAATCTTTTTTTAACATGGCAATCACTTGGCTATTCTCAAGCAGAGTGGCCAAGCCCTGTAGTACTGGCATTGGCTTGAGACTTAGAAAGGAGGATCACTTGATTCCAAGAGTTCAAGATGAGATTGTGTAACAAAGAACACCCTGTCTAAAATCAAAAGAGAGGAAAGGAGAGAAGAGGCAAGGAGAGGAAAGAAAAAGAAAGGACTAGAGAGGAAAGGGGAGGTGAGAGGAGAGGGGAGGGAGGAGGAAGAAAGAGGAGGGAGAGGGAAGGTAGGAAGAGAGGGAGGTAGGTGAGGAAGGAGAAAGACAAAAGGAAGAAAGAGTGAGAGAGAGTGGGAGAGAGAGACAGACAGACACAGACAAAAGAGGCAAAAGAGAAAGAGACAAAGAGAAAGAGAAAAACAAAGAGAAAGAAGCAGAAACAAACTGAAACTGAAGCAGAAAAATCAATCCATAAAACAGTTTTATTTTGAGCAATTGGACCACACAGTGAGAAGATTTTGAGTGGACCCATAATCTACCATTTGCAAGCCAGACATCCAGTAAAGTTATGGGTAGAATTCAGTCTAAGAGCAAAGCCCTGAGTATTAGGGTATCTGATAGTGTAGAGGACAATAAGGGAAGGACTATGTTGTCCCATATCCAAGGATATCAGTAAGACAGAAAAAAAAAGCTTAGATTTCCTTCACCTTCTTTTCTATCATTGCCCTCCACAAATTTGATGGAGCCCACTCACACTGGGCAAACCAATCTGATTTTCTGAGTCTATTAATTTAAGTAGAAATCTCATATTGGCATGGCAACAAAGACACACCCAGATATCTGGGTACCCATGACACAAGCAAAGTGACATATATGTTAATTAATTTTCTTTTCTTAGGAGATTAAAAAAATCACAGAAGATTCCATGCAATACAGGATATATGAAATTGAAACAATCAAAACTCAGTCATATACATATTATTTGGGGAGAGAATACAATTTTAAGTACTCATCAAGGAAATTATTGATTCCAAGTTTAAGCTAAAGTATCATTTTAGAGAATTTCGGGGAGAACAATATCCTTAGGAAAATATACTCAGCGGAAATCACATGCACTGATAATTCTGAAACAAGGTGGGAAAATGGGATATTATATAATGAAAATTCTGTGACTTATGGGTGCTACTTATGCTTCACACATCATAGAGAATAAAATGTGTGCTTTTACCATTTTTATACTAGGGAGACTATATGGTAACCATGGTTCCCCATTATATTGCTTTGAAGTTTTATAATGTTTTCATTCATTGGTTGGAATGGTTTTATTCTGTTTTGTTTGATCTTATTATGTGTGATGGTATGAACAGTTACTTTGAAGAAAATAAGACATTATGGCAGCCATTGCTGATTTAATATCATCTTGTTTTGAAGACTTAACATGCTTTTGTTTCTTCTATTACCATTATTTCTATCATGTTGTGTCTTACTGGATTTTAATATGAGTAATAATATAAACAATTTTTTTACAGAAAATGATATATTATAGTAGCCATTGTTCATTTTCTGTTATTTGGTTCAGAATTCCTTGTAATACTTTCATTCTCTTGAATGGTTTTATTTTATTTTTTATGTTTGATATTATTGTATGTGAAGCTATGCTCAAGTATTTCAAAGAAAGAGACATTATGGTAGCTATTGTTGATATCCAATTGTCTTGCTGTGAAGTGCTGTGTTGCCTGCATTGTTCTGTTCTGATCTGCTTAATTCTGTCCTCTTTTGTTTTATTCTATTTAAAATAAATAAAATAAAATAAATGTGGCTACTTCTTAAAAGCCTGTTACATGATGGGGTATGTTTATCAGTCATGCACTGATTGATGTGTGGTATGTCTATTTATAATAGATTTCAATTTCTTAATATTTAATTTCATATATATATATATATATATATATATGGCTTGATAAGTGAGTTTCACAAATTTTTAAGAAATAATGATTACTAATATTTTGCAAAGTTTTCCAAAATTTTGAACTGAAGAGAAAACTCACAAATACATTTTATAACATCAGCATTATGTCCAAGAGTTAGAATGGGGAAGCTTTTTTAAGTGTCACTTAGTAAAAATTAGAATTTTTTTAAAAGACCCATGTATCTAAAAAGAAATATTACTCAGTCTCAAGAAAGAAGAAAATTCTGTGATTTGCGGCATAATGCGTAAACTCAGAAAAGAAGGGAGCACATTTAAACTATCAGGGATTGAGTAATGTTAGAAATGGGGACATGCTGGTGAAAGAGAAGAAACTTGCTGTTTTACAAACAGTTAGTACTGGAGACCTAATATACAGCCTGATGACTATAATTTTATAAATATTGTACATTTGAAATCTGCTAAAAAGGAACACACACACACCAACCAGTAACTATATAAAATTATGGATATGCTAATTAGCTTAATTTGGGTAATTATTTCAAATTTTCTACATATGCAGTGGACAGCCAAAATTCACCGGGATTATGGTCCCAAAGCACCCTTGGTTGTGAAAAAATGAAATTCAGATATGGTCAGAAAAATCCCTGTAAAACCCTTGTTTAATAATTTAAACCCTAAATATACTATTTGCTGCAGTTATGTAATTTAATTTAATAAAACACTATTAATAAAAGCTGGGAAGGGTCAGCCATTGTAGTGGCATCTTAGAGCTCTTGGGGCTTTAAGAAGAATGAAGTTGAGGACAGTGTGTGCTACCATGAGGGAATACAGATGCTTCTCTCTGAGACAGGTTATAGGGCACCAGCCAAAGAGCATCAAGGAGAACTTAATCACTCTCTCACACTGCCTACTTGGAAACTTTATGTCAAAGGCAATTGCTGAGGATATTTGTGGTTTCCAGAACATTGCTCGGATTTCAGTGAACAACTGGTAGTTAGGCTGCAAGGGAAATATGAGAAGAACTGAGGCCATGAGCTCTGAGCCACCTCACAGGGCTATGCTGTAGAAAAGCATGTTGCTTGCCTGGAATATGTAAAATTTTGTGAGCAATATTTCAGTGAAGCTGTAAAGTGAATAGTACAAAACTAATCTTTCTCAATGACATGCAAGTGAATGAAATCTAACAAAATAAAATTAATACATTATAATTTGGCATATGTTAACATCTTGAAATTAAGGCAGCCTTTTTTGTTCATAGAAGAAATAATATTAAAATGCCATGACCATCATTCTATATTTAGAATTCAGTATAAATTTGGCATAAATGTAGCTTTCATCACTTAATAAATATTATGAACAATTAAAAATTGCCTACAGAAGCAAAAGTTATCAAAAGGATAAAATCCTGAATTTTTCCTATTAAGGTTTCAAACAATAATGTGTTCCAGCTATGGCCACTCCAATTCAACTCTTAGAAGTGGGCTTCACTAGAATAACAAGGTAAAAAAGAAATACAGTAGAACCATGAGACTAGAAATGCAATAGCATCTTTTCAGGTTGTCTAACGATGCAGACAGCAAAAGAGCAAGCATGCCCAGAAAAGGTTTGTACAAATAGAAAAAATTTTAAAAGTTTATTTCACTTATATAAAATTGTAATTTCATTTAAATATTTAAAAATAAATTAGAATGACTTTAAGTCAACTATAATTATAAAATATATATTTAATGTTATGTTAAAATGTAGCAATTCAATTGAAAAGAAAATGCATAATCTTCTATAGTTCCATTAATTTATCATTTAAAACTGCAAAACAGGGAACTGACCATTGAAGCAAAATAAAGAGTGAAGAAGTAAACAGAAAAATCCTTAATTTAAATGTGACAATACAAAGGATTAGATAAAAAAGATTTTTTGTTCCATGAATTTAGCTAAGCTAACTGGTTTTCCACACTGGTGAGAAATTACCTTGTTCCCACTATGTGCTCTCTTTATTTTAAAACACACACAAAAATCAGTTTCAAATCTATCATTGTCTACATTTGAAACAGCAACCAATAAAATGTTTAGAATAAAGCCAACGTGTTAAAAAATAATCTTCACTGCTGTGAAGTAAAGAGATCTCTCACAAGACAGAAAGAATAAAGTGGAAAAATAAGTAAGATAATTTTCAAATTAAGTGGTTTTCTTAGCTACAAAAGAAAATGAGAAGTCTTCTCATAGAGGAGATGTTCTTAATGAAAATAACTGAAAGAATACACTGAAACAAAATTGAAACTTTGATAAATGAAGAAGGTAACCAAAAATATAAAATTGTGCAAAAGATCTATATGAAAAATGAACACACTAAAAAGTGTTCTGTACTTCTTACATAAATAAATGACTGGTTATGTAGTCATCTCTATCTATAGCAAAGTGCCAACCAACAAAATAAATGACAATTAAGTATTCCTATGCTGGTCCATTTCAGGCACTGATCAGATAATATTTAAAATATAAAGCAGATTATTAATTTTAAAAAAGTGGCTACCTTTCCATGCTTACCTATTTGGACATAGATCACAGTGGTCAGTGAAACACAAGAAAAACTGAATTTAGTTGTCACAAAGAAAATCAACACTATTGAACTTTTGCTAAGAGGATAAATAGAATATACTGCCCATTGTTCAGTAACATGAAACAGGATTGTTTGGGATGTGCCACTAAATTTTTAAGATTATTAAAGCCTAAGCCTTGGAATATTGAAGTTACAAATAATGTGTATAAGAAAGGAAAAATATTTGACTGGTCTTCCATAAACTGCAATTGTTACACTTCTCTGTTAATTGCCATAGTTAAATGAGAGACATTCCCAAAAATAATTCAGAAGTAATTTGAGAATAAGGCTTTCTGATTCTTTATAAAATCTAGTATTTTCATCTTGAAGACCAAAATGCAAGAATATTTGAATGCCTTAGGAAAAGGCTATTGAAGGAGAGAAACGAACTTAAAATAAAGAGCATGAAGAAAGCTAGCAATACGAATTAATCCATGCTGCACAGTTTAGTCAGTTTTATTTCTAATATAAGGAGAATTCTTTTTAAAAAAGTGAATGAGGAAAGAGAAAGAAAAATTCATAGGGCAATGACCAAGGTATGTGGAAGAATGTATTTTGTTTACCTTCCACGGATGAGAAGTTAGGTAGGCACCTTTGTCAGGTGATTCTTCTTCCACTCAGTTAAGAGTTCTTTGTGAAGAGCCCAGGCAATGACATTCACAGCAGCATAGACATTGTAACTCTGGGGTGAAGTATTCATATCCCAAACATGTAGAGTCCGAGTTTCCAGGCTACCATTTTGTTCACATCAAGTCAATGTCTTGATTGCACATTGATTCAAATATGGATATTCAAATAACATAGACCACATATCCTGGATAAAGATGTCATGAGGGTATTTTGCAGGCTGAACAGTTCTAAGAAAATCTTTAAAACCAGGGATCTCTTCTGTGTGAAAAGAAAAAGATAACCCTCCTCCAAAATATGTGTAACTTAGACTTTGTTTAAAGGGTAATGAAGATTTAAAGGGTAACACAGATATTACAAAATGGAGGATTTAAATAGATGTAATATACAAATCTTAGAAGAGAGTATGTGTCACCAAATGCAACATTGATTCTTGCAGTTGTCTTTCAAAAAACAGGTGCTTGTTAAGTGTATCTTTAGCAGGAAACTCTGGAATCCTTTCTGCAAATGCTACACACAGTCCATTAATGTTCAACTCTTGTGTCATGTCCTGGAGAAACATTTCTCCACTGATGTCATCTGGAACCACAAGACCAACCCAGACCCAGCCAAAATGCAGCATGAGTTGAATGAAGGCTTGATGCAGAGCTGCAGTGTCTGTAGGAAACTGGTAAATAGATTGGAACTGGACACTGTCTCTGAGACTGCCGTCAAATGTACCATAGCTGATCTAAACAGAAAACATAGGTACTGCTCACACTAAATCAGGATATTTATTCACTAATTATTTCATCTGTCTTATCTGTTACATGTACTGTTATAAAACAATTGAGTAAATGACTAAGAAATACCAATTTATTATATATCATCAATTGTGTAAATTTCATTACTAATAATGCATATATTCCTTTCTTCATTGTTTTAAGAAACATATCCAAAATAGAACCACAAAATGTTTTTATCACCTTGAGGTATGATAAAGGACATAGTGAAGGTTCTTTGCAAACCCAAAGGTTCCAGAACTAAGCTGTCTATGCTGCTATCCCTACTCATTTCTCCACTTTCTTTGAAGTATTTTCATTGCTTTTCCATTTTTAAAACATTAAGTCACTAGATATCTAACAGGTTAAATTACATGACTGATTCTCAGCATTCATTTTGACTAATGTGCCTTAAAATGTTGATACTTCTTTTTTTCTAGAAAAATCTTCCATATTCAGTTTTCAGCATCCCATTTCCTTTAGTAGTATACTTTCAGAATATAACATACAGTAACAGTCTTCTTTACCAATGCTTCCATATCTCCCCACGTTCTTAATATCAGAAAAGTTTAGAATTAAGTGATTTATTTTTCTTTTTAATTTATTTCATTTTAAAGAGAAAAAGAAAAAATTATAGAAATAAAAATAAAAAGTGTTTCAAATCAAGCTAATTGAATAAAAATAATAAATATATTTCATATTATTCTCTTCACAACAGATACTCAGGTTACACTATAGGGGCATGCAAATTTGTCCAAACAATATTAGTACAAAACTTTGTTTTCAATGAATGGATAAAAACTAATTCTATAACTTTTCTAGCTATTTTTTCTTTATGTATTCCTTTTTCCTTTTCTGTTCCTACCTGTTCCCTCTGCCCCATGTTTCTTTTCTTTTCAACTCATTTTCTTCCAAATTCACAATATTTATTATTCATTTTGGATCTTACTCTTTCAGCTTCTCATACTAGTGAGATAACACAGTGTTTACACATGTGAATCTGACATATCATTTATGAGTACAGTCCCATTTATCTATAAAAGTCTCAAGTTTATCTTTCTTTATGGATGAATACTACTCCACTATATAAAATAAAATACATGTTTTATATCCATTAATTGGTTGATAGACATATGATTTGCTTCTGAGATTTAATTATTACAAATTGTGCTGCTATAAACTTAGGAACACATATATCTCTGTGGTAGGATGTTTTTAGTTCTTTTGGAAAGATACCCAGAAAGGGGCTGAGTCAAATGCACCCTCTAATATTATGTTTTATGGAATCTCCATGCTGATTTCTAAGCTGGTTCTACCAGTATACAATTCAAACAATAATACAGGAGGGTTTCTTTTCCTGACATCCCCACAAGTACTTGTTACTGGTGATGCCTTGATGATAGATATTCTTTTTGGAGTGAGAAGGAATATCATTTTTGTTTCAATTGGCATTTCTCAAGTGACAATTGATTTTGAACATTTTTTCATATAGTTGTTTATTTGTTTATCTGAGAAGTGCATGTGCAATCTCAGATGTGCAATTTTGGATTGAGATGTTGAATCTGGGGTGCCTGATTTATTCAGTTTTTTATATGTTCTATATATAAGTCACATACCTGAGATACATCAAGTCATCAAGAAGATTACACAACATGACCAAGTAGGATTCATCCTAAGGATGCAGTGATGTTTCTATATATACAAATCATTCCAAAATCAAGAAAAGACAAGGATGCCAACTATCATTGCTTCTCTTCAATATAGTTCTGGAAAAATTATCCAGAACAAGAGACTAGAAAATTAAATAAAAGAAATAGAGATAGGAAAGGAAGAAGTTAGTTTATCATTATTTTCAGTTGACATGATACTTTATATAGAAGACCCCCAAAACACCAATGAAGACTTGAAGATTGAATAACCAGATTCAGTAGTATAGCTGTATACAAAGAAAACACTCAAAAACCAATAGCAATTCTGTACACAAATTCATGAAAATGGAAATTAGGGAAACCATACTCTTCATAATAGCATTCAAAAAATGAAATATTAGCAATTGATTTAACAAAGGAGGGAAAACATCTGTATATTCAAAATTATAGAACTCTGAAATAGGAGACTGATGAGGATATTAGAAAATGGAAAGACAGCCCTTGTGCTTGGATAGGAGGGAACAACTGTGAGAATGGCCCCACTTCCAGTATGTTAAATAGAAATGCAACCTCAATCAAAATATCACTTGCATAGTACATATAACTAGAGAAAACATTCCTAAAATTTCCTAGGAACGACAAGAAACCCATAAAAACAAAAACGATTCTAGGGAACAAAGGCAAAACAGGGGACATGAAATTCCCTGACTTGAAATTGTGTCACAAAGCTGCTGTGATAAACTCATCATGATACAAGCAAACATGCAGACATGAGGATAAATGGAACAAAATAGAGGATACAGGAGCAACTCCAAACACACTGAAAAACCTTATGTTTGACAAAGGAACCAAACATGTTAACTGGAAAAAAGACAGTCTCTTTTAAAAAATGGTGATGAAACAACTGTTTTTCATATACCCAAGGACTAGAACTAGACCCATGGTTATCACCATGCACTAAACTAAAACCAGAATGGATCAAAGATTTAACTATGAGGACAAAAACACTAACTCTATTGGAAAAGAAAATGGGTAGAAATCTTGAAGACACCAGTGTTGGCAGAGCCTTCTGAACGGAACCCAAAAAGAAGGGGAAATACTTCAAAGAATCAAAAAACTGGATCTCACCTTATTAAAAAGTTTTTCCACAACACAATAAATTATCAACAGAGTGAAAGGACAACCCACAGAGTGGGAAAAAATTGTACCCATTTCTCTCTCTCTCTTTTTAAAAAGCACACATTTTCCAAATATTATCCCAAATTTATGTCTCACATCTAGAGTTTAACCCATATACAAGTGTGAATCATTAAAATTCAATGTTTAAGAGTGCTCATATTGAAAAGCTTCAAAATGGTAATCTCTGTAGAGGCTAAAAAACTGTTTTACACCTAGTTGGTTGACTAATTGGATGGTTTAAACAGAGAGAGAAAGAAGAGAAATCATAAAACCTTAAAATAAATATAAACATACACTTTTGGGGAAAAGAGAATAGAGAAAACTCAATATTTAAATTGATTTGTGATTGTTGAAATATGTCTATAAAATTGTCTTAATTTGGATTTGCCAGCACTCAATTATGAGTATGTGATATTTATCAATTTATCTTATCTTTATAGTTTTTAATACTACCTTAAAATAGTGACTTTTTGTTCATTTTATAATTTCATAAAAATGATTAGTGCTTATTAACTATACAAATTAAAGTGTTTCACTTTAGGGTTTTCAAATCTAAATAAGGCTGGTTTAACCATTCTACAGTCTATCCTCTCTTGTCCTGTATCTTTAATACTCCTGTGGGTTACATCCTTCAAAGATTAACATTATGAATTTTAAACTATATCTTTTTGAGACTCCTATAAAAAGGCTTAATTTTTTCAATATTATTGAACATTAGCATTTCTTCAAAAGAACTGATAAATAAAATTGATCAATTAAAAATTAATCAACTGAAAAGTTGTTTTGAACCAGAAGGAAAGAATAAAAGTATTCCTCACCAAAATATAAGCTAAGAATAAGATTAAAAATACACAAATAAATAAGAAAAAAATTAACACATGAATAAAAGAAACTGAAATTTGACACAGGAATAAAATGCAAAATTAGGCTTATACTTTTAAAAATACTTTCACTCATAATAAATAGGGAGTAAATGAAGATTCTAAGCTGTTGGCAGAATCAATTACATTTCCAAATAATGATGTTTACTTTCTTATAAGCCTTAAAATATGAATACATTTGATTCAGATGTGCAACCACTAGAAAATTATTTACTAATAGTTGCAATGGATCAATCACATTTTTTGAAACAAGATCATGAATTGAAACACTTCATATTAGGAAAATATCAAAAATAAACACCTAAACATAACAAATCTCTAAAAAATGTGTGTAGAAATAAATATTATAATACAATTTAAAATGATGTTAAACAAAAGAAATGATCCAATGAAAATTTAAAATATTTTTGTACTTTAAAAAAGCCAAAATAATGAGGGAATAGAACATCTATATTTAACATATTTATCACGTTTTATAATTGCATAGGAAAACACAAAATTGAATGCTAGAATTAATAAACAGTACAAACATATACATGGCAGTGATATTATAGATTATCATTATTTTGTCTATACAGTGTTTCCACCAATTCAAGTATTTTCAAAGGAAACATTGTTTTAGAAACAATTTCATGTTATAAATCATGTTAGAGGGAAAATAATTAAGCCATATGTAAAGATGTCACAACCTTTTCTATAAACAAAAATTGAATTTTGCTAGGCATTCATTATTCTATGTTTGTATTTAAGCTCAAGTGCCAGATTTTTCAGTATACCTGTGGGACACTGTAGAGACTTAATATTCAGGATATCTGGGTTGATATTCCTGTGGAGATGCCTGCTAACACAGACACCAGCTTCTCCCTCTTCTCAGGCCTGTAGTTGTAATTAGGAACTGGAGGACTCTCTCCTGAAAGCAGAGACAGAGAATTCTCCAAGGCCTTTACCTCACTGTAGTCAACATTGAAGAGGTAGAAGCCTAGGGATATATTGAATAGCAAATTCAAGTTCTTACTGATCTCATCCACAGCAAAAACCATGGCCAGCAGCTGCTGATAATGCTTATTAAATGCCCTAAAATACAATGGCGAAAAGATAGTGTTCTAAACTTCTACTTCCAAAAAGATAATAGCTTTGCAATAAATGCTCACAATTATTTAAGAAATAGAGTCAACATATTCCATTAAAAATATTGAGAAATATGGTGGCTACAAAGTCAGAGTTACAGTCAATTTTACAATTAAGTTTGCACTTTGCACATTTTGATGATCATTTAACTTTTGTCTGAGAAACTGAGTTCAGAGAATGAAGTAAATAAATGGAAAATGGCAAAACTAAAAGTGTAAAATATTGTATATTATTGTCTTGGACATAGGGATACTTTTCAGTAAAAATAACATTTTGTTAGATTACCTAAAAAAAAAGGAAGAGAAACATGTACAAATTACAATGCATAAATAAAAAAGATGTTCAAAACAATGATTTCCACATAATACAAAAGATGTCAATAAAATGTCTAAGAAGCAAAATGACTTCTCCACTGTATAGCACTTTGTAAGTCTGTTTATACATTTAAGAATATTCACAAACTTATGCATATATAAAGGGGGGATATCAAATGTATCTTAGAATCCAGATTTGATTCTCAAGTCTCCAGAAGTCACTCTTAGGGAGAATAGTCCACTGATAATAAAATCCCCATCTTGATAGGAGCCAGGAGCTTCTGGTGCATTTAGTGAAAGAATAGACCTTCTTTTCTGAGATATAAACAGAAGAGCAGGAAGCAGAGGAAAAAACGTTAGAAGATTTCATTTTAAGTGATAATGACTAGTGTAACTGACAAAACCAGTGAAATACATTCTATTGAAAATCTTGCTATGTACTATACTTTTTCAAAACTAAATGGACAGTCTGTGTGCCACATCATATCCTCTCTAGTGAATGCAGGGTATTTATAAAGCACCCACTTTGATGTAAATGTAGTAATATGTAAACTTTGCTTAGTTTTCGAGAAATAGTTTTTCATTTACCTGCTCAATCTTCAATTTTTTCCATACATAGAGACCCTGATGAGTCACAAATCTCTATAATTCCACCTGGTGTCATGATTCTATAACAAGAAAAGCATTTAAATAAAAACAAACTCCAAATCACAGAAAAACTCATGGGACCTTGTATTTTCATGAATTTCTGAGTTACTGCAGATGCCAAGATAAGTACTGTAAAGTACAATGTTGACTTTAACTAATCTTGAAGCAAGAAGCCTCATATGAGTGATGTGTTAATCAGTACAACGCATTTAATGATGAATGAATTCACAGATAACAGGAAGGCAAAGATTAAAGCATATATAGGGTAAACATTGTTCACTTGACATTTAATCATGTCATGATTGTACAGTCTCTGACCAAAGAGGAATTGTTTGGTGTTTTATTTTTATTTTATTTTCCAACAAAAAAAGACAAAAACCATGCTGCAGATTTTCAAATCAACAGAATATGAGGTTAACAGTGTTTACTATATGGCTTATTGTTATCTTCAATGTAATAGCTGAGATTACAAGATATAGACATGAAAAATGATCAAACAATGAAAGCACAAACTGTTCTTTTGGATGAACTAACAGACAATAACAAAACTAATTATAATACATATAAATGCATATATGTATCTATAATCTTTTCTCTTCTTTCTTTTCTCCTTTCTTCCATTCCACTTGTTATTCCCTGGAGAGAAGTTTCTTCCACTTTCACTTTCACAATATCTATTGTACATTTTAGGTCTTATTTCCTCTTTCACATTTGACACTAAGGAGACAATACAAATTTTACTTATGTGGATATGATTTATTTCACTTATGATTATGGTCTCATTTTGCATCCATGTACTTATAAAAGTTTGAAGGTTGTCCTTCACAGCTGAGGAGTACTCCATTGTAAAAAAAATTAACACATCTTTTTTATCCATTCCTTGGTTTATGGAAATTAATTTCTAATATTTAACTAGTACAATTTCTGTTGCTAGAATCATAAGTGCCCATATATCGCTGGGGTATAATGTTTTCAATTCTTCTGTGAAAACAGCCAGAAAGGGAATAGTTTGATCAAATGAGATCTCCAAATCTAGTATTCTGATGAACCTTCACCTTGATTTCCACAACTGTTGAACTATTCTATGCTCCATCCAAAAATGGAGACGAGTTCCTCCTTCCCCATAGCCCTGCCAGAATTAGGTATTGGTTGATTTTTTGAATACTATCATTCTCTCTATATGTGTATCAATCCTACACATGTAAACATACATGCAGTTGTATCCTTTACAGCACTTTCTTTTCCTCCTTTTGCTTTTTAGGTCTATTATATGTTTAGTTACATCATATTTCAGCTTGCTTAGTACCTTACTGCTCTGTTTTGTTGTTATTATTTCCTTTTTAATCACCTTATATAATTCTGTTGTTTTTGTTTTTGAGTTTCTCCTCATCCATGCACCATGGATTAGCTTTGGTGGAGTTGGGAGTTTTTGGAGGTATTTTGTTACCTTGTTTTCTCATGTTCTATTGTTTTTGTTGCTGTTTAGTTTTTTGGTTTGTTTGTTTTTGTTTTATTTTGAAGGTAGTGAAATACAACAGAACAAGACATAACACAGCCAACTGATACAGTGCAGTGAAATTGGTACAGAACATAACAACAGGTTACCGGGGTAACAGTAATAGTTGTCATAGTATATTTCATTGTCTTCACAATAGTTGTTCTTTCAATCAGGTATAGCAAAGTCAAACCAACTACAGAACATTATAGAACTTATCAAAACAGAATATTGAATACAATGATACAATTAGTCAGAACAAAGCAAAACAGTGGTAACAATATTTGCCTTCAAAGAGATGGCAGAAGGGTATCTCCCCTATGTTCTATATTGCATATGGTCAACCTCCCAAGAGATGCTCAGAACTCTGGCTCTCATTTGCTAATGGTGGGTATAGTGGATGTTTGATTCTCAACCCATGTGCCAGTAGGCTCACAGCTGCTTACCAGGGAGGTGAGCTAGTTGCTTGCTTTCCCAGAGCCCTAATTTCCAACATGGCATGGATCTCAGGAGATGCTGGCTGGTTCTCCCCCTGGGGCAGCCACTGCTCCCTGGAACCATGGCTGCTTACAAGGGAGGCAAGCTGGTTTCTTAGTTTCCTGTGCCCTACAAACTGAAAATTGTTTTTGATTTTTTTTTTTTTTTTTGTACCGGGGATGCAACTCACTACTTTGCGTTTGCCAAGCAGGCACCTATGCCGCTGAGCTAAACCTCTGGCTTAAAGTGCTGTTTTTTGTTTTTTGTTTAGGGGCTTTTTTTTGGTCTTTTTTTTTACTATTTTCTTTCTTGGTACCAGGTACCAAACCCAGGGCCTCGCGCTTGCCAGGCAGGCACCGCACCACTGAGCCATGTCCCTGGCCCCAAATTGAAAATTGTTGACATTGATGATTACTGATTGATCATCAGTAAAACTTTGACTGAAAATTTTCATTATTGTAATTATGTATGGATTAATACCATTCATTGTTAAGACAGTTCCTCTCTTGTTACTACTTGAATGTCATTTGCTAATATATATATATATATATATATATATATATATATATATATATAAATAAACATCTTTCCATCACTAAAACAAAATCTCTGACAATGGTCATACCCAGACTAAAGAGAAGCTCATTTCTTCTCATGGACCTGAAGCCTCAAGTAGAACTTCAACCAGGCTTGTTATTTTGGTCCCTGGTGAGGATGATACTTCAAGACAGAAGCCAGGAAGCAAAGAGAGGCTGGGAGGTTCCATCATAAACACCTAAGAACCTGCACTAAGCCTCCCCTCTCACAAGTCCTCTGCTCTTAACAGTACTGCTCCCCTGAGGAAAGAAACTTTAAAATATAGGCTTTTGAAAGAAACTCATACCAATCATAGCAACTTACTTAGTCCTAAAATATTCTTATATGCCTATAATACAATGAAATTAGAAGTGTATAAGAAATTTTCCAATATATGGAATAAAAAATAGCTTTATGATCAAAAATAGTTTCTAACACATTGGATCCATGAATCATCAAAAGTGAAGATTAAGGAATCATGTGGATACCTCTCTCTTTGTACATTTGTGAATTTAACACAACTGAGGTCTGAATAATCATATTCATAAGTATCATTATGGAGGGGGATGGTATACATTTAACATTGCATAAAAGTGATACTCTCTGATTGTTTTTCCTGACATTAAATCCATTTCTCCTATATTAGACTAACTTGCATGTCTGAACCTTTCAAGAAGATCAGCACAGTAGAATTAAAGGTGCTGCAGGTTCTCTGATGCTCCAGAGTTGAGCCAGCTGAAACCAATATGTGAGATTAAATTGAGGTTAACATTTTGAGAAAAGAGATGTAAGGGAGAGAAGTGAAGATGGCTGATCAGTGAGCAACAAAATACAAAGCCTCCCTGTAGAAACAACTCATATGCCAGAATAAAACACCCTGGAGAGACCCAGATAAAGGGAAATGGATCCTCTTGACACAAGAAGAAATTAAAATGTAAAAAAGCTCATCAAATACTGCGGGACTAAAACTGAAACAGCTAAAAACTATGGGACACAGCATTTTCATGGTGACCTGCCAAGTTTGCACCAGCTTGAATCCATGCCTGCTGGCAGAGCTGACCAAACTCGTTCCCACTGCCACTCACAGGAACCACAGCAGTGCTGAAGTTGGGGGTTGGTGAGCCCAACAGAGAGCAGTGCCAGTGAAACGATCTTCATTAATCCACGGTCAGTGCTGGAAATGAGACCCTCCACAGGAAGGGAGTGACCAAATGGGTGACATGTTGGAATCTGGCAGGAGGAGCCTGAACTGGGAGCCACAGTTACTTCAGTTGGTTGCTCCCTCCCCAGTGCAGATTCATGGGATTTGCTTGGACTGGGCTGCACCCCTGCCCGGGACCCAGTGAGCTGTCCCAAATTGATTCCCTGCACCAAGCACACACTAACAGGGTAAAAGCCACTGAAGTTTGGCTGACCTGGTGGGAAGGGGCAGGAACATGCAGCCACTGCTTACACCTCAGTGACAAGACCAGCCAGGAGATGGCAGAGGTCCCTCGCCAGCATGCTTCAGAGGAAATGTGGCCAACAGGTAAGGGGGCTGCATGGAGGAAGACAGGACCATGACAGGAGAGAGAGGCAAGAGGAGGCCCCAGGCCCAGAACCCTGAGAGCACTGATCCAGGAAAGGGAACAACAAGGGAGACTGAGGGCAACAAATGCACAACATCAGACATGGCTTAAATGGACATTAAGAGATATCATCAGGACTTTGTAGATCAGCTCAAAACTGAAACATTAAATCAGGTAAAGCAAGATATGAGTAGAATAATAAAAGAAATGCTCTCAGGAAGCATCTCTCAGGATGATACAGACAGAAGAAGGGAGGAGCACAAGAAGTGGAGAGAAACATTTGATAAAGAATATAAAGAAAATATTGAATACATGCAGCAGATTTGGAGACTACCAGGAAATCAAAAACTCCATTGAAAGTTGGCAAAACTCCTTAAAAGAAACTAAGGATAGACTATCAAAACTTGAAGACAAGTTTGCAATGTGTGATCATGAAAGTAAAGATTTCTTAAAAATAAAAAGGAAACAGGCAGTAACAATACAAAGGCTAGAAAATAACAAGAGAATCTACAATTTAAGAAGAAGAAATGTGAATGAAGAAGCAGGAATACATACAGGTGAATTACAAAGGCTATTCATGGAAATAATTAAGGAAAACTTCCCAAGCATGGGGAAAGAAAATGACATTCGGTTATGTGAGGCATACCAAGCTCCAGCCACCTACAACCAAAACAGATCTACACCCAGACATATAATAATCAAGATACCAGAAATTCAATGTAAAAACAGAATATTAAAAGCCATCAGAGAAAAGAAACAGATTACCTATAAAGGTAAGCCCATCAGAATCATGGCTGACTTCTCGACACAGGCCATCAGATCAAGAAGAGTTTGGGGCAAAGTGTTCCAAGCGCTGAAAGAAAATAACCTCCAGCCCAGATTCATGTACCCTACAAAACTGTCACTAGAAATTAATGGATAAACAAGATGCTTCCATAACAAAAAGGAAGTAGGGGAGTTTGTGAACACAAATCCAACCCTACAGAGAATACTGAAGGACATTCTACAGAGAGAGAGAAAAAAATACCATTATTTTAGGAACAGTGGCAGAAAGGCCTCAATGAGTGGGGCAGGCAGTAGAATGAAGGAGAAAACTACACAAAGGCAGAAAAATAGCATAGCAGAAATAAGGCAGAGAAGGAGAAGTAGAATCTCTAACATAGATTGCCTTGATACACTATATTAATAGTGCACCAGCATTTAAAACACACATTACTTACACTACTCTGCTTAGATGTATTATATTCTGTCCCAGTCATTCTACCTGTACTAGATTTGAGGGCACAGACAGTAATCCTGAAAATAACAGGATATAGTATGGTAATCATCCTTAATTTCCTATTAACTTAATCTAAATCTGTGTAAAACCTACACTGTTTTACCATGACGGATCATGATTGAATCTGGTTTGTTAGATTGCTGTTTTGTATTAATAGATTTTATTCAAAGCTGTTATGATTGATAGTATCAAGTCTGAGAGTATAGGCAACTGCACTTAAGATGACAACATTCACTAGAATATCCACTATGGTTTGATTACTACCTGCCTTTGAAGTATTATACTGTCTAAAATGTTTTATTTTTACTAATATTGTTATTTACTGCTATACTCAATTATACTACTATATTCAATTATGCCTGATAATATAGACATTCTATTGAAGATAATAAGAAACAACACTGCAATCTTTGTAAATCACCTTGTACTGTGGTTTTATTGACTTTTTGGTTTCATGTTTTTATAGGAATTTGTTTTGTTTTGTCTTGCTACGTTTTGTTTTTCCCTCTAATACAGAAAGGATAGAAATACATGTAGAGTTTCATGCATGTGTAGCTATTTACACTCTCACTGTTTGACTATATACTTTTTATGCTTTAATTTTGTAACTTGAACAACTATTTCTAAGAGGACAATATGTAATTGATTATCTAGTGATTTCTTATTGTTTATTTTTTTTAAAAAATTATTTATTATCTCTACCCTTTACGTGCTTTTGTGTCTTTTTAAATAAAAAAAAAGAGATGTAAGTCCACAGCAGGAGAATGTTTAAGACATTCATTTGAAGGAGATAAGGAGACAAAAAATGAAATTTTCATTTCTGAGTTATAAAAACACACTCTCTGTGTCCAGATATGTGTAACATGTAATGAGGATTTGGAGTCTGAGCCTCCTTGAGGTGAACAGATGTGAGTAGTATAGATTAAAGGAAAACTGGGAAAGAACATGAGGATTCATGCTATCAATAACCTGTAGGTTAGACTTTGAAGAAAATGAGACATTTTGTCAAACAAATAAAACACTATTTCCTCATAGTTACACTCTTATGTTGATACTTATGTTTTAACTTTTCCTCATTTTGTCATTTTATAGAGTGAAGAAAATTGACATGTTGCTGGGTACCCTCCAGAAAGGAACTGAGTTCACTGTACAACCACAGAACATGTTCATATTCTAGATCTTCATAGTAGCACCTTATAAAAACTGATAAAAATTTCAACTTTCAAAACTGATTGTATCTAAAATATTACCAATTTGCAATTTTCTAAGACAAGATACAGAGAAGAGAGATAAGGCATGTCTTGTTTACTGTTTTCTCATTGCTGAGAAAAAGTACATGATGCCCCAAATTAGGGAAGGATAGGTTTAATTCTTGTGGTTTGGAGGTTTCAGTTCATACAGAGTGGACTCCAAAGCAGGATGGCGTGGCTGATGGGCAGCTCTTCATGACCACTGCAAAATTCAAGAGGGAAAAGGACAAAAAAGAACAAAGAATGCCCTTTCCTGTCCTTACACTGTGTGTCAGCTACGTGACCTAGGCAAGTGCAGCATTCACACCACCAAACTCAATGCTAGACGATCAATCACAAATGCTAGATTCAACTGTGTCCATGACTGCACGATGCATGGTAGGAGTGCAACAGAGCACAAAACATAACAAGACACAAAAAGTTAAAGGAAGAAATGAAAATGAACTTTTCTGAGCCTTCAGCAATGTGCATAATATTTACAACCCTTCTTTTCATTCCATTGATCTATTATTGATACAATTGATAAATTTCATATAGTTAAGGTACAGGAAAGTAAAAAGTATTCCATAAAGTGAAAAGAGAAGAGATTGTCAAGAAATGAGATGGAAAAAGAGATTAGAGACTGATCATAAAGAAAAATTTCCTGATCTGAGCACAGGGAAATGTACCAGGCTGCTATTTTTGTCTTTCTATAACATGGCACTTCCTTATGGAAAGTGACTTCATTTTTGAGGAACTTTGTTATTTTGTAAAGAATATGTTTGAAGTAACTAATGTGTGATTTTCAGTGTTTCGTCTACTCTAAACAACTTGTTGAAAAGTATGACACTGACATGAGCAACAATGATGACAAAAGTAGAGGAAAATGGGAAGGCATAAAAGGAGAGAGAAAACTAGAGTCAAAAAACTGGAAAAAATAGTGGAAGTAGTTTTATAACTTTCCTTTTAACAAGAGGCTTCAGACAAAGCACACATCCACGTTCACCAGTCAGGCTTCATGTAACGAATGGATTAAGCCAGTGGTTCTTGAAGTATGGACTCCAGCTCACCAGCATCAGCAGCCTCAGAATATTCTTTGTTTTGTACAAGGCCTGATGAATAATGAAGCCAGGAAGCAAGGCCCAGTAATCTGTGTTTCAGGGATCTCTTTAAGTGGTTCTCATCCATGGTTCAGTATGACAATTATTTGGTACAATATGAATGGAAAATACAAAAAAAACTACAAATAAGTTTCTGGTACTATTTTTTGAGTCTTGCTTCGGGAAGATGTTAGTGCCATTTTTATCTCTATAGAGAGAAGGTGCTTATCTCACCAGGATTTCTTTTCATTTATAGTTGGCACCTCCATTCTGCTTCTCACTGCCTGTTTTATCACTCATGGGGTTGGTGGGTTCTGAAAATCTAATTTAATCACGTCCTGTATGATACTCATGATTTCTCTTCTCCTACAAATTGAGTCTTTTTAATGTCACATTTTATCCATTATTTCCATGCTGTTCATCAAGCAAGAAACCTTAATCACTACAACACTCTTGCCAAATTTCAGTGCCATCTGACACATTTTTTTCATGATGGATATTTTACCTTTTTACTGGTCTTGATTTCTTTGTTTACTACCACTAGCATCATGAATCTTGTCTTTGAGATACTAACATAAATCATGGACTTACTTCAAGAGGATAGACAAAATTAATTATAGTCAATGATAGTGCTTCTGTTTGTGGGACAGTAGATAGTAAAAGTGATCAAAATTATTGGTAATTATGTTGTGCATACAAAACTAAATGTTTGTTTTATGTTTTATCAATGAACTGTGCCCTTTATCTTACAGTAACATATCAGAGATTTCAAATTTGTGATGTGAAAAAGTTGCAGCTAAATCAATATTTCTTAGAAATTTCCTGTTATAATAATTGGTAATTTAATTTTCTCCAAAACAGAAGATCAAAATTTATACTTCAACATTTTGTGTATTCTGAACTGATTCTGGAATGTGTGATCTTATGCCCTATGGTTTTCAAAACCAAAATGTAAAATACCACATATGGTATGCAATGAATTGATATGGTAAAGATACAAAATTTTACAAAGTTAGTATTGGGATAGGAAATGTCAGGGACATTATAGTTTATTTTTAAAAAATTTTGCTAAGGTGCAATGTTTTCCTTTCATTCACTATTCCAATGGAGAAAAAATGTACAAAGAATTTGGAAGTAACTCAGAAATACACTCCACATGCTCTTGCTGTGTTCCATGTCTTAGCAAAAAGCTACATGATGTTAGGAGACTTTCTTTGTTTACTAAACTATAATTTCTTCATCATTAAATGAAGAGAAAGTGGACTTGCTAAATAACATATTTGAAAGACTCATTTTGTATAATTACAAGAAATTTAATCATCTCTGTACTAGTGATTTGAGTGATTTTAATCACTAGTACACAGGTGGTTTGGAGTCACCAAACAAACACGTTATCTACAATTTCTGACCTTGGCAGACTAAAAGCAGATGATAGAGTCATAATTCAATTGCATATGGAAAATATGTTCCATGTACTAATGCACAATTATTGTGCCTTATCTCTAAATTGTGATTGACAATGCTTTTTTGAGGTTATATACAAGAGATCTGACTACTCACAATATTATAGGCTCCCAGTGCCTTTTGGCACTGGTGTCTAAAAAATAAACCTTACATTCAAAAGCCAAGAAAATTGTTGTTTATATTTATTAATGTTGGAGTTATCCATAACCCTAGATAATAAAGTGTGATATATGAGCAAGGGATTCTAAAGTTTCTAATTTTGAATAACTAATATGTGATTGCACATGATAGGAAGAAATTTTAAGTAGTATAGTTCAGTTCAACTGAAACTTTTATTGAAACTTTTCCCCCAAGTTGGTAAAGAATTGCTGTGCACTGAACTGGAAAAATTTTCAATCTAGTTGCTACCTCTTTTCTGCTAACAGTATAACCCAGATACCAGGATTAAAAAACTTCTTAGACATGGGTGCTCATCTTGTAATTATCAATGCAGAGAAGGACACATAATTTAAGTACAGACTCTGCTTCTAGTATGAAATATTTCACAGATTCCATCTTTTCCCTATAGTTGTTTGGCTCATGTTTATTGTTTGTTCAATGAACATATTGGTAGAAGTGCTAGTCCTCAAACCTCTGTAAGTCAGTATCAACCTTAACCGATCTTCATTACAAGGAGAACATTTAAAAAGTTGATTTCCCTATAGAGTTCTATTATTTGGACAGCAGAAAATATAAGACTAGGAGATGGTTGTTTGATCACATTATATCAAATAGAGCAAGAAATTATTTTACATTGTCTCCCAATTTTGGTTGATAATGCTTTATGAAGAAATACATATGAGATTTGACTACAAAAATATGAATATTGAATGATTGCCAAAAACCTATGTTGATGTTATTTCTTTCAGTTTGTTTTTGCTATTTATATTTACCTGAGTAAAATTTTAATAGACAATCTATGATGATCTTATACTTTCAAAGTGCACTTACACCTCCACCTATAATCCTGCCTTCTTTCTTTTCATAACAATTTCTTTTAATGTCTCTTCCAGACTGAAATAGCTGCTCCCCTCTCTTTTTACTGTTTTTTTTCCATAGGAATTCCTTTTTACTTGAAACCCAAAAGGGAAGAGTATTACCCTGGATTGAATGAGCAGGCAGTTGAGTCAGTGGCAGTGGGTGGATGGCAAAACTTTGCTCTGAGGTAAGAACCTTCTTGGTGAATTTTCACACAACTTCCAGTTATAATGTGAGAGCACTTAGAGGAAGTGCTCAGAGCTTACTTTTGTGACCTAAAGTACATTCAGATCCATCTTTTCTGCTACTAGACACAGAAAGAGGGTGAGACAGAACGGAGAAGAAAAAACAGAGGTATAATTCCATGCCACTGTTTTTCCCTGGGTCTGTCTCAGGAATAAAAAAGAAATATTGATGAAACAATGGTGAAGATGAGAATGGAAGAATCTTTGGGTGAAAATGCAGAAGAGAGGAAAAAGTAGAACTAAGTGTCATCTCCAAACTGTAGTAAAAAATCATAATTTGTGAAAGAGATTAAATTCTTACAATGTGAAAAGTGGGAATCACTTAATCATTAGCCCTTTTAACAAGACTTTACACTACTAAAACACAGGACATTAGAATTTTCAAGTTTATGTTTCATGCCATTTTACCAAAATTACCACTATGTGAAATGCATCAATGTTACTAGTCTTGTCTGAGCATTTGAAGACACTAAAGGATAGAAGCACTAAATGATTTGACTAACCGCTGTATGAGGGTATCCCGCATGCTGTTCTCTAGGAGTCTTGCTTCGCTATAGCACTGTAAGTTTGAAGATTACAGCTACAGTCCTGAAAACACTCTGTGGGAAAGAGACCATTGATTGCCATGAGATAGAATGCAAAGAATCACATCCATCAGGGTATCAATCCTCCCCATATTTTCTCACTATGAATCTCTAATCATAAGGGAACATGACAGACTAGATCTCTAGGTGGTAACCATTGGGACTCAGTGCACATAAACTCCAAGACTTCACAAGTGGTCTCACTTTTCTGGAACTCCTTTTCTTCACTGCCAGTTGGATAATAAAAATCAGAATAAAGAATGCTCAGAAAACTAGGATTAGAGGTCCCATTTGACACAGCTATTCCTCTTGTATATGTTCTCATGAGAATTTAAAACATCACATCCTGCTTATAACAACACATTTCATAAAAATTAAATCTTGGAAACATCCCAAATTCCCAGCAAGTGATGAACATATAAAGAAGTTGGGTGTTTTTTTATAGACCGGAGTACTACTCTGCCATATAGAAGGGTAACCTCGAGACATTTCTAGATAAATGAATGCAACTTGAGACCCTATCTTATGTGAAATAAAAGAGATTCATTTGTATAAACATCACATTGTCTCTCTGATGTGAGAACATAAACAAAAAATAACGGCCAAAATGTATAATAGATTTTATGAAATGGGAAGAAATATTTCAAAGGCAAGAGTGGCTAGAGTGGGAGAATGGGGAAAGGAAAGAATCAAAAAGGAGAAAATGAATTTTTACCAAGGATAAAATAGAAACAAAGGGCTGAGTTTTTAGCTCAGTGGCAGAAACACCTGCCTGGTAAGAGTGAGGTTGTGAGTTTGATCCTTGGTACAAAAAAAAAGGAAAAGAAGAGAAAAAAAACCTTTGTAGGCAGGGATGGGAAGAGGGGCTTTATGAAGGAGAGAGGGCTGTGAAAAGAGCCATCAAAATATATCTTGTACAGATATGAATTTGCAATTATGACTATGATTTTTGTATATATCCAAAATATACCATGGTCTTAATTCTAGAAAAAGAAACTAGGAACAAAGGAAAAGGACAGAGACTTAATAGAGTTTTGATAGACTCTTCATAGTTCCTATGAGAGTGGGTTGCTTACAAATGAATGCGTCTGGTTTTTCTCTCCTTCTTACTGTCCCTTATATCATGTGACTGTGCTCACACTTTCACATGTGCTTCCACCATAATGTCACATACTACATTATCAGGCAGCAAGACAGCCCTTGTCAGAGAGGAATCGGGTGAAATCCCTTGATCTTGCACAGTATGACTCTAAAACCATGAGCTAAACAAACATTTTTTTTTCTTTGTATGCTACTCAGCTCAGGTTCTTAGTTACAGAAGCAGAAAGTGGATAAAGAAAAGGCTTAATTACTTTTATTAAAGTATTACTGTGGTTGATGACTAGATTTTCACACTATGTATATGTATGTACATTATTTTAAAAAATATTTTCACAGGATTGTAGTTAAAAAGAGCTGTATGTTTCCTACTTCTGATCCTAGGCCTCAGCTATACATTCAGTCCATTAGATGTTCATTCATCTAGTTGAGCTCCATGTTTCTATTGTAAATAATAGCTAAATGCAGTTTGTTTTCTGTGTACATCTTTTATTTTTCTAAATTTTATATGATTTCTATTATTTCCAACCTAGTAAATTGAAGAACACCACTCTGTCTTTATCAGCATCACACATATTGAGAATTCTAATTGTCTCATTATCACTACATCACAATTTTTAAATCAATAGTCAAGATTTATAATGTTAGATTTATAAATATTCACAGCTGAATAATGTACTGTTATGTATAATTACACATATGATATTATACTACATATTCTTGACCATATTTAGCTTTTCAGGAACTTAAGATTGGCATCATTTTCATGATTATCTAGTTTTTTATGTCAAACAGAGTGGATGCCACAATTCTGTTTTTTTTTGTGTGTGTGTGTGTATGTGTGTGTGTGTGTGTGTGTTTGCCACATTGTCTCACTCTGCAGTTCAGGCTGGCCTTGAGCTCTCTTTGTAGCCCAGGCTGATCTTGAACACACAATGATCTTCCTGCCTGAGCCTCCTGATTGCTGGGATTACAGCGTGAGCCACCACGCCCAGCTGCCCCAATTCTTCAGGTTCTTACATGGCCTCGCAATATGCTCAAATATGTTTTGACAATCCTACACTTTCATGTTGCTATTGGAATTTTGTCATCCTTTACTGACCTGAGATTGTTATTTGCTTTTTCCCAGAAATATTGGGAGGATTCTCTTATTTACCCAAAATATTTTGTAATTTTCAGATGATTATAAATTATGATAATAAAATGAAACATCACTTACATATACAGAATAGAATAGAAAACAATGCCCAAACTATTTTTATATTTTAAAAATATGATTAATTCTATGAAGATAATATTTGTATTAACATAAAAACTGTAAATATAGTGTTTAAATATATTCATGGTATATATGAGTTTCATATGACATACAGTAGCTATAAAGCTACTCATACTATACAGAATATGATTTATATGTATTTTATATAGCTAAAGTTGTATACATAAACATAGCTGAAAACCTTTAAAAAACCTGATTGCCATAGTCAAACTGAAGAGGAATCAGAGGAGTGCATATCAGGGTAGTAACAGATGCACTTCATATATTTATCAATGTATTTATTGTTTCCTTTTGAAATACACATATGTATTATTTTGTCAAAAATATAAAACATCATGTGAAATTCTTCCATTGCTAACCTTTAGGGCCAGTTTAATCTTTTAGAATAAGTAGAATGTATCTTCATTAAGTAATTGTCAGCCTTTTAAAGAAATCTCAAAAAATACATTGAAAAGAGATGGAAACAGATAGAAGGTGAGAAATGAGAGAACAATGGAAGGGCCATCTCATTAACCCAGGCATTTGGTATGCTTACAGTAATGCAGGGAACAAAAGAGGGCCCACATTGGGGAAAAGAAGGAATAGATATGACTGTTGAAACAGATGTGTGAAGTCATGAAGAGGCAATAGAATCTCTCTGTGTATGCAGGTTTATATAAATTAAAAATAAGTATCAATTTTACAAATCCCCACTGAACTTACACAGAGTTATTTCAGGAAGTTTGGTGTTTTCTAATGCAGTGAAAATACAGTTACCTAGCAACACTTCAAAGAACCTGCTTTAACTGTAGCCTGCAAGCATACACACATAGTCATTACAATCATCGTTATCATCACACATCACCACACATAGTCAAACAGTGAGTCTGGAAACAAAATCAATAACTGATTTACAAAATAAATAAATATTAGGGATTTTTTAAAAATAGTGGTTAAAATGTTTGCTTACGAAGCCGCTGTTCAAATTTTTTTATCTTAGAACAAAGAAACATCAGCAAAATTTTAAGAGAGACTAAAACATTTTGAGCCTGAAGGTGATTTTTATCAACATATGCATGGGCCAAAATTGTGAGCCTAACTTACATTCTAAATGAAAATACCTATAAAATGCAATTTCAACTAATTAAGAACTTGTAGTGCATAATAAAGAGGTCAAGGTATCTCCATAAATGTCCTTAAAATTCCAAGGGGGATACATTCATATCTAATGAAGGGCAGATATAGCCCTGAATGTGTGAATCACAAGCAGCACAGAGGAGAAGCCCTCAATTTCCCAGGGATTTTGGTTCCCTAGCTACATAGTTGCAATTTCTTTCCAGTAGCCTGTAATGGACTTTTCCACTGAAAGACAAATTAACCAACACTTTAAGACTACTTGGTTTCAAGAGACATTTAGAAGAGAATAAAAGTAATCGTTTTGATTTCCCAATGTAATAACATAATTTAGAAATGAGCTATATTGCTGCTCTGGAAAACAAAACTGGTCACAGAATGTCACAATAATAACATGTTTAAAATTTTGGAAATGAGAAATTAAATAGTAAAAACATTTCTCCAAAAATTTGTTAATTTTTTGTGATTTGGGTTAAATATGATTCACTACTACGAGTTAGAATGTCCTGTCCTTGTATTTTAAGTGTTAAGAATTGCAGCATGAGAAAAGCAACAGAGATTCTATTATTCCAGCCATTGTGTTAGAGATGAAATCAAAGCAAAGCAACTAAAAAGTGAATACCTTGCAATATCATCTAGACAGCAAAGTTAAGCAAAACTCATTCACACATTACGTTTTTTTCTCTCAAAGGTACATTGTCTTAAATACACACTGGCATCATCTTGAATGAAGTAAAGAAAACTGAATAAAATCATATGACTGAAAATACCATGGCACAGTACGTTTTTTCTTTTTTAGTAATGGATGTACATGATGCCATCTCCTTGGCTCTTTCTGTCTCCATCAGGAAGATTTTTAGATTTTTACATAAGTAGTATTCTAGGTATCTTGCAAATCCTACTTTTTTCAAGTGCCAAAGAAAATCACTCCAGCCCCATCTATCTCAGTGAGTTCAATATGTTGTCTTCTCTACTCAGAGAACTGATGGTTTCAGATACTGCTTTATTCTCAGTGACTCCAGGTGACAGCATTTTTCAGTACTCAGATCCAGGTCTCTATTTGTTTTCAAATTTCTCAAGGGCCCAGGAGTGATCTCTTATACACTGCTCAATGGCTTTCAGTTTCCCTGATACCATGCTTTGAAAATATCACACACACTGTGTTCTTCTTCCTGTTGGGGAGCCTTTTCTATCAGCCTGGCAACTACTAAAATGCTTGCTCTTTTCCTCAGGGTACCTAGTGCCCTCCAAAGATGCCATGTACACTGGACTTGGGGTGGAAGGGGTGCTGTGGCCCTAGCATAGTCTGTTTCCATTTCTATACTGTTCCCAAGTGGATTTCAGTTCAGTGAATTTTTCTTGCTGTTTGCCTTCACATTATTTGGCTTTTTCTACTGCTTGTTCCCAGTGTGTCAGCTTTCTCTGGTCCAAGTGTTGGAGCCTCCACTTTCACTGCCACCATCTGGTTAGCCATGGTGATGCTGTCTGTATTCTTCTTTTTAGTTTTAGGATGTTCATTTATCTTTTGTAGAAACTAACCTTTGTGCATTAATCTTTTATACTACAACCTACTACACATATTCACTATAATAGATTTTTAATGATTTAGAAGAAACATGTAAAAATTATGCAGAAATCATCATACATTTTTCTATCTAAAATAAATGTGATTTACATTTTTCTTGTGCAGTTACTGTGGCTAGAACCTTCAATATAAAGTAGATGTAACAAGGATCTCACTATTAAAGGGGATATGAGTTGTGTTTATTTTAAATGACCTTTATCACCATGAAATACTGCTCAGTGGCCAATTTTGTTGAGCATTTTAAAGAATCATATTTATTGATATAGTCGTGAATACAGAATGCTTTTAAATTGACAATGCCAGAGCAGAGCACTGTGGTGCTCATGGGAAGACAGCATGATTCGGATCCCCAGCCTGTGCCAGTCCCACAGTGCCGGTGGGCTCTGCAGCAGAGGCAGCAATCTGAGCCTGTCTGGGACTTGCCCCATCTAGACACCTTGTAGTCCTTCTCCAGCCTTCATGTTGTCTCCAGGAGCTAGTGGCTGCCAAGAAGCCCTTTCTTGACAGTCTGCTCAGCAATCAAGTGGGTCCAGAGGAAGGACAGTACATCCCTCTTCTCCCATAGTGAGAGTGGTCCTGCCCTTTGCTGCCCATCCTCAGAGTTTTGATTCAGCCCTGGAATGGAAAACTTCCACCAATGATGGAAATCATAACTGCTGAACAACTGATGGACTATTTTAACCATTACATTCTGGGTGGAAGCCTAGGAAGATTTATAATTCTCATTTAAATAATGATTAGAATGCTAGTGATGCCATGGGATCCTTTGCAATTTGCAAGCAGGCCTAGATGGGAATGTGATGGTTACTATGGTCCCAGGGTTGAGTATAAGCAGAAAGTGTGTAATGTTCTGCCTGCTCCCCACATTCCTTTCTACTATAGGTATCTGGTGGATCCTCAGAGTGATGACTGGTGAAGGCAGTGGGAACTGCGGTACAATCAACCGAGGGAGACGATCCTCTTTTGGAAGTCAGACAACTGTCAGTGGTTATGAAGGCTTTGAATGTGAAGAATTTCTAAACAATTTAGCCACTCAACAGACAGACCATAGGTATTTTGAACTAAATTCAACCCTTTCTGAAGGAGGATGCTGTGGTCTTTCAGGGTATTAGCTGCAAGACCACATACAAGGGTCAACTGTAATTCCTGGTAACAGACCAGGAGTCTCTGACTGGAGGGAAAGTTGTTTGACAAAGCCACACAGTGAAGATGGTGATTCTGTGACTCACAGTTTCCTCTGAGGCCTCCTTAAGAGCCTGAAACTGTATACAAAGGAATAGAGGATCAGATAGATGAGGACTGTCTAGTGACATTCTTGCTGCAACAAAACCAGTAGAATCAAGAGATCACTTGGGCTCAAGTCTTAGAGGGGATCAGTGATTTGTGCAGAAGACAGATTCTACCAGGGACAGGACCAGGGAGCAGCAGCTGCTGCTTTGTCTGCACAAGCTCAGCAGGGGCAGCAGGCACAAGCCTCTCCATCAAGGGAAGACAGTCTGCAAAAAGTGACCATACACAAAAGGAACCTCACATAATATAAAAGAAAAGGGAAAGAAAAGCCAAGCTGTGTCATTTTGTAACAAGTATTGGATTTTGATTGAACCACTTACAGTATATGTCTTGAGAAATAAAACCACAAGAGGGAAGGAAGAAAACATGGAAAATAAAGTCCATACCTCATTTTGCAATGAATTTCGCCCCTGGTTTTTCAGGGGGAAAGATGGTTACTTTGTCACAATCAGACCTTTTAAATCGCACATTTTATGAATTGGAGTTTCGTGCCACAAATTGGAAATGATATGTGTTGTCATTCACAAGAAATGCTGAAGTTTTAGCCAAATAAGAAATTGGTAGCAAATTTTATGTCACAGTGATATTTGTAATTCATATAAGTTAGAAAGATAATTTGTCTTCTTTTCTAGGCATAAGTAAAGGCAATTAATTTAATCAGATTTAAATATCAGCACAATAGTTTCTGAAAATTTTAAAATTTAAACTATATTTAATTCACCCCGCATTGGTTTTACACAGGAATTAGATAAAAAATATGGGTAAATAATCATAAATTGTATGACAATCTAGTTGATACCTTGAACAACTTTGTTTTTAATAATGTACATTTTAATATTTGAGAATTGAAAGTGGAGCTTTGATTTTAGTTAGATGGGAAAAGTAAAGATTCACATTTCTGTTCCAATAGCAAAAATTTACATAACACTAAGATTTCAAACCTATCAAAATGAGGAGTTAATCACATGGTAATGTTGTGAAATTTTAAAGAATTCTGATGCTCAAATGTTCAAATAGGTAGACTGGGTTCCAGTGTATTACACATCAAAAATGCATACCAATAATTTTTAAAAATTATTGAATACCTTAAAATATCAACATTGTAGAAGAAATTATGTGTTAACTGCAGCCACAACCTCACAGTATTGTAATCCTGCATTTTTCCTGGCATAAAATATTTTTAAATGTATTTTGTTTTTTATTTTAATGAGAATAAAACAAAAAGGACAGATCCAAGCCAATCACTACAGAACAATGTAAGCAACACAACACTTCACAACAAGACAATTGGATATTAACAGTAGCTATCATAATGTCTCTTTCTTTGAAATAGTTGAGCATAGCTTTACACACAATAATGGCAAACATAACAAAATAGAATAAAACAACTCAACAGAATGAAAGTATTGCAAGGCATTCTGAACCAAATAACTGAAGATGAACAATGGCTACTGTATTATTTCATTTTACATAAAAATTTGTTCATATTATCATACATATTAAAATCCAATAAGACACAATATGCTAGAACTAAAGGTAATAGAAAAACAAAAGCATGGTAGGACCTCAGAGCAAGATGATATTAAACCAACAATAGCTGCCATATTATCTTTTCTTCAAAGTAAATATTCATACCATCACATATATTAATATCAAATAAAACAGAATAAAACCATTCCAACCAATGAAGGAAAACATAAAACTTCAAAGCAATATAATGGTGATTACCTTAAAATCTTCTGCACTCTTACCATTTCTTACACTAGGGAGAATATATGGTATTTATACATGTGAGTTTGATTTATTTTCTTTATGAGTATGGATTCAAGTTGCATCCATTTATTTATAAATATCTCAATGTGATCATTCTTTATAGCTGAGTAGTAATCCATTGTATAAAAGTATCACAATTTTTTTTATCCATTCCTCAGTTGATGGGCACTTAGGTTGCTTCCAAAATCTGGCTATTACAAATTGTGCTGCCATAATCATGGGTGGTCATATATCACTGTGGTAAGATGTTTTCAGCTCTTCTGAGAAGTTTTCAGCTCTTCTGAGAATATTCCTAAGAGTGGAATATCTGGGTCAAATGGGACTTCCAACCCCAGCTTTTTGTGGAATCTCCAGACTGACTTCCACAGTGGTTGCACCAGTCTACACTACCACCAACAGTGCAGAAGAGTTCTTTTTTCCCCACAGCTTCTCCAGCATTTGTTGTTGGTAGTTTTGTTGATCTTGGCCATTCTTTCTGGAGTGAGATGGGATCTCAGTGTGGTTTTAATTTGCACTTCTCTAATGACCAATGATGAACATTTTTTGGCATGAACTATGTACTCTTTGAAAAGTCCTTGTTCTGTGTGGCTTCATGAAATGTAAGCACCATGCATAATAAAAGCCAACTTAATTTCTTTATATAATTAATTACTGTTAATCACTTTACTATAACATTTGCACTCAATGAGTAAGCTTTCAATTCTTTATAGTTTTTGCAATCCCTTGTAGATATTACTCTACACTGTTACTTTGAGATCAACTTTTTTTTTAAATGGTGTGCATAAATGATGGTGTGGAGATTGTCTTTTTGTTGTGGTCTACACTTAACATAATGTTTTCCATTTGAGTTTCTGTTCTACATGTCATGAGATTTTGTTGTTTTTATTGCTGTCCATTATTTTGTGTATCTCTGTACCACACTCTCTCTCTAATATTTCATCCACTGAGGATCATTTAAATCAATTCCATATCATAGGTATTATGAACAATGCTACATAAATGTGGCAGTTCAGGTTTTTTCTTGATATTTTTTATATTATATTCTTCAGATGCATACCAAGGAACAGGACTGTGAAATCACATGAGTTGCCTTTTCAGTTTTTAAAGAAATATCTATAACATCGTACATATAATCTATAATATTTATACGAATTTACACCTGCATCAACAATATATGAATTCCTTTCTCTGCAACCCTGTCTGCATTTTCTATTGCTTTCTTTTCTGACAACACACATTTTTCCTAGGTTAAGATACAATTTTATGTTTGTAATTTGTATTCCCTTGATGACTAGAGATATTAAACTTTTTTTCGTATGTCTGTCGATCATTTGGGAAATTTCCTTCAGAAAAAGTCTAGTCAGATCTTCAGTCCACTTAAAATGGGTGCTAGGGCTTTGAGAAAAAATTGTTTCCCTGTTTACCTGACAATTCCATGTCAGATACATAGTTTGCAACAATTTATTCCCATTTTGGATGTTTTGTTTCTGCTCAGTTGATTGTTCATTTTTTCAAGTAATGCATGGAAACCATTGACATAATTCTATATGTTAATATTTTCATTAGTTTCCTACTCCTGGAGTGATTTCCAAGAAAATATTTGCTCAAACCAATGTTTTGAATTATTTTCTCCATGAATTCTTTGAGCAGTTTCACAGTTTCAACCCTAGTATTGAAATCTTTCATCCATCTGGAGCTGGTATTTGCCATCAGTGAGAGATAAGAACTCTAGATTCATTAATGAAAGTATGTATAACTGATTATTCAACTATCACTGATTTAACTACCGTTTTTCCATGTTATTGTTTTTGTCCCTTAGTAAAAGTTCTGGAAGTTATAAATGTGTGCAGTTACTTCAGAAATATGCATTCTTTCCCTTTGCTTTTGTGCCAGTGCCATGCTGATTAAATTGTTAAAGTTTTTTGTTATATTTTAAAGGCAGGTCATATTCAGGAATACTATTTTTTGCTGAACATTGTTTTTGCTTTTTGAAGTGCTTTGTGATTCAATGCAAATTTTAGGAACATGATTTATATTTCTCTGAAGAAAATCACTGATTTTTTAATGTGAATTGTATAGATTCTATAGATTGCTGTGCAGAATATTGACATTGAAATATTATTTATTCCTTTAATATGTAAATGTAAAATATATTTCTAATAATTTGTTTTCATTCATTTCTGTTTTAAAATTATTGTTGCTGTGGATTTAGCTCAGTGGCTTAAGCACCTGCTTTGCAAGTGCAAGGTCATGAGTTTGATCCCTGGCACCAAAGAAAATGTTATTGTAAAAATATTCTAACACTTGTCTTTGAACATTTCTGAAATAGGTGTAAAACATTTGTAAAAGAATTTTTTAATATGCTTTTGTTCTTATAAGTTCACTGAGAACTTATGAAAACTGTTAATTGTATGTTGATTTTATGTCTTGTCATTAAGTTAAAGTCCCTTTTTTTTCTAACATGATGTTGGGAGTGTCTTTAGGCTTTATGTATGAGGTCATTTCTTCTGCACACAAGCATAATTAGACTTCTTGATTTTCAATTTAGATAGTATTTATTTTTTTCTATTCCTTAACTGTCCTCACTGTAATATCTCATACAATTTTAAATTTAAGTCAGTAAGTTTGGTGTCATTGTTTTATTTCAGACCATAGAAGAATATCAAATATTAAAGGTTAAATGTATCAAGATGATGTTACAATTATCAATGTATATTCACTTAATTTTGGAAAACATAAACAAATAAAGCAAAATCTTGTAGTTCTGTAGAGATAGACACATTGCAATGAAAGATTTGAACACTATTTTCATCATTGAGCACATTATTATAAAAGAAGGTGCAAAGAAAAATTACATTTAAGCTCTTCTCTAGAACAGATGGAACTATGATACTCTCACAGAATCTTTCATTCAATAAATTCCAAAAACAACTTTTTCTCAAAATTATATTGAATATTTTCTACAGTAGGTCAAATACTAGAGCAAAAGCAAATCCCACCAAACTCAAATAAAAATTAAAAACATATCATGTCTCTTGTCTGGTACAATATGAAAAATCAAGAAATCAATAACATCAAAAATTTTATAAATATATGGGAATTAAACAGCATGCATTTTCACAATTGGTCGATAAAGACATTTCACATTCATACTGCAACCGTGTATTATTAAAGTCACAGGAATTCTACATTTGCATATCAATATTGAATCCTTATTTTTAAGATTTCAAATTTCATTGCAAATCATTGTAGAGGAAGGTTCCCAGAGACATTAAAAAAACTTGTCTTTTTCTTAATGGCTAATAATCTATGGGTCAGTTAAGCCTTTTGCTACAATGATATGTTATGGAAAATATGGAAAGCTAGCTTTTATCTCTAATACCTAGACTCTGTCTTTGCCATACCTTAGATTCTTTAAATAACCCTGCCTTTCTTTGCTATACATTCCACTGTAAAAGTATGCAATTTTAATAAAAATTGCGGGCATACCTCCTGCAAAAATGATAATATTTTGAAATAATTGAAATAAAGTATATTCATCACTGTTCTTTGAATTTAGATTTTCAGTTAACCTCATTATCAAATCGTCATTCCTGTTGTTCTGAGAATTTTGAGTAGCTCTAAAAACACACAAGAACAATTTTAGAAGTATTCTCATAGCTCCTGGCTCTGTGTTGCTGTCTTTTTCTGCTATTCTCTGGCATCTTGTACAAGTAACTTTCTCCAAACACACAACACCAGCAAAGCCATTGTTGGGAAGTTTATTTCTGCCTTTGTCTCAGTCTCTGTTGTGATACTCTGCATCTGTAATTGATTTTTTAGTGTCCTTTATCTTGATATAGACTTTAAATAACTATAGCTATTCTATATTCCAGTACATTACATTAGGTAACTATTGGTTATAATGTATAAACTCAAATTTCAGTATTTACTATGACCAAAGTCATTTGTCTTTCACATAACACTTGAAGAGGTGAGCATGATTGGTGGAAAACTATTCAATACTTTGTTTCATAAATCAATACTTTTCCATCTTGTGTCTCTGCTATGTTTAAAACCTATTCATATCAATCAAATGAGGTTGTGGTAACAACATGTGCATAAACATTCTTGGCCTGTATTCCCTGATTCCCATCATAGTACTGTTCCAATCAGGAATAGTAGGGTCTGTTAAAGAAAGAAGGGTCTGTTATAGAATCCAAAGTTCACAAAAGCTTTCACAAGGGGCAGATCTCTTGGAAAGAATCCATGTTTCTTGGAAGCTGCTCATTTACCAGAGTATCTGGCAAGAATAGAACATAAAGATTCAGTTCTTGCCCAGGGAAAATTTGCCACTAGGAAATCAAGGCTGTATTATATTTTCAAAGTGACTTAATGATACATTGCCATGTGATTACAAATTTCATAAATGTTGATAATGAAATCATCAAGATTGTTGCACTGTAGCTTCCTTGGTGTTGTTCTTATTTACATTTATCTGGCATTAGAATCAAGATAATACTAATTTTATAAATTTCAACTGTGAAAGATCTAGAAAATGAACTTGTTCTGTTTCTGCGCACTGCATTCTGGATTTCCTTTCTTGAAGAAGGGGTAGAGTGGATGGCACTTGACAGCATGTCAATTCTTTTCACTTCAGAAAACAACAAAATGAGGAAATGATGAAATGGCAACATCAACAAAGAAGGTTACCCACTGAGAAGTCCAAGAGACCAAAAAATGTTTTATTTTGTTTGACAAAATGTCACATTTTCTTCAAGGTCCAACTCACCTCCAGTTTTTTCTTGATGACATGGATTCTCCTGTGCTTTTCTGATTCTGCTTTTTTCTATAATACTCACACATCTGTTCCTCTAAAGCAGCCCAGATGCCAAATCCTCATTATGCTTAACAGCACACAGTGTGTGTATTTATGACTCAGGAAAATTTCCTGTTTTGCCTTTTACCCTTCTCCTGGACATTCTCCTTTGTGGATTTGGGTTTGAAAGTTCAGTTCTGTGTGGCTGTCTTCTTTAGCGGAAATGGATTTAATTGTCCAAAGTAGCAATTATACAGTAAGAATTCAGTGGAATGTTAAATATATAGAGTCTCCCTCCTTATGATAATGATGAGTAAGATTATTCTGATTCAGTTGTGTTAAGTTCACAAATGTAGAAAGGGAGAAGTGTGATCCATATGACTATTCCCACTTTGGAAGACTCTGTCACTCCATGTGTTAGAAAATATATTGGATCCTAAAGATAGTTCTTTCATTATTTAAATAGATCGGGAAAATTTTTGTATATTCTTAATTTCTTTATTTTATACACATATTAGAATATTTTAGAACTATCTAAATAATTTATAAGACTAATTTGATTGTCTTCCAAATGTTTGTATGTCAAAGTTTTGATGCCCAGGGAGGTAGTCCTGGGAAATGCTGTGAAAAATATGTACCCTTATAATATTGAAGATAGAATATCACTGGAGGCAAATATAGCCATTCACAGTGTCCAATTTATTAGAAGTAGTGTTGATTTAAACTTCCAGTACCAAACATTGGAAATACTATTTTTCTTTCCATATTAGTTATATTAATTAAGACAGTATTACACTAAATAAGTTATTGTTACTTGAATTAAACAGAAATTGTCATACACACCACTGATAAAATTCTCAGCTTGGCAAAACTGTGCACAGTCACATAAATTCATGCTAATAGAAAAATCCTGACATTAGCACACTTGTTCCCCTATCACAAAAATGTATTTTCACCATGTTGGCATTATTTTTGAACAGCAAAATAATATAGAGGTAATTCTTATTGGAACCTCTAACCTAAAAGGTAGAGTACAATAAAAACTTACTTGGATGTCCATATTTTTTCAGTGTTAGCATACTGTAGGTCAAATTATTTCAGTATACACAGATTGAATTCCAGAGTTTAAGAACAAATGATGGGACAGCCTGCTAGAGTCAGAAGAAGGCAAAATGATTCCAGAAACAAAACTTAGTGTACCTATTAATTACAGGACAGAATTACCTATTTAGCCTCCTCTCACTGGTTCTGGTTTGGTCAGCTACATAGTTCTTAAAATATTCACCGAGCATGGTAACAAGTCAATAAATATTTAGTAACTCAATGAACAAGCTGTTGGATTCAAAATTATGTGGAATCAAAAACATTAGATCAGGTAAGTTACATGGGTCTATGAAGTTTAGTTTGTCAAGTTTTCGTTCCCTCACACTGGTCTGCACTGCAGCACAACAAAGCAGTGGGGAGCTGTGGAAAGGAACCATCTCACACTCAAGGCTCTGGTTACCTTGTGGGAAAGGAAACCTCACTCTTCACTTCAGGGCTCTGCATTCAGTGATAGTTCACTCCTCACTGAGACCTTCCTTGGATATTCAAAGTTTCATTTCCCAGCATCAGCATCTAAGAATTTTTTATCCTATTCTCATGTTTTATTTTTCTCTCCATATCATTTATTATCTCCTAATATATAATGTAGTTTAAATAATTATTTGATTTATTATTTTTTGGCCATGAGAAAATGTCTAACCTGAAAAAAAAGATTACTGTCTCCTCTGTCAGTTCTGTATATCCAGAATGTAGACTATTAACAGGAGCAAAGATAGTTTTTACATGGTGGTAATTCTCACCAACATGTGTCTACTGAAATGGATTAAAACATATTTCATAATTCTTTCCCATATCTCAAATAGCCAGCAAGTCTCTCTCTATCTATGTGCCTGTCTCTCTATTTCTTTCTGTCTGTGTCTCTCTCTGTCTCTGTCTCTTTTTCTCTCTGCTATATATGAGGCCAGTTTATTCTAACCTTCTTAGTAGTAATTTAAAGTCTTTTTAACCATGGTAAATCACATGCCTAATCTAAGGCACAGTGGCCAAGCCCTGTAGTCCTGGCACTGGGTTGAGATTTAGACAGGAGGGTCACCTCATTCCAAGAGTTCAAGACCAGATTGTGTAACAAAGAAACACCTTGTCTAAAATTTAAGGAGAGGAGAGGAGAGGAGAGGAGAGGAGAGGAGAGGAGAGGAGAGAGGAGAAGTGGATGGAAGAGGGAAGGAAGAGGAGGGAGAGGAAATGGTGGAAGAAAAGAAGGAGTTAGACAAGGAAGGAGACAAAAAGAAAATAGGAAGAAAGTAAGAGAGAGTGAGAGTGAAAGAGAGAGAGAGAGAGAGAAATCAATTGATAAAGGAGATTTGTTTTAAGGAATTGGATCACACAGTGAGCAGAAGTTCACCAGTTTTATAATCTGCAATTTGCAAGCCAGACGCCCAGTAAAGTTATGGGTAGAATTCAGTCTGGGTGCAAAGGCCTGATAATTAGGGTATCTGCTGGTGTAGAAGAAACTAAGGGAAGGAGGAATATGTTGTCCCATATCCAAGGATATCAGTAAGACAGAAAAAATAATCTTATTTTTCCTCACCTTCTTTCCTATCACTGCCCTCCACAAATTCGATGGAGCCCACTCACTCTGGGCAAACCAATCTGATTTTCTGATTCTACTGATTCAAGTAGAATTCTCATACTGGCATGGCCACAAAGACACACAGATAGCTGGGTACCCATGACACAAACAAAGTGACATATTTGTTTTTTAGTTTTCTTCTTTTATTAGATTAAACAAATCACAGAAGCTTCCATGCAATGCAGCATATATAATATTGAAAGAAGACAAAATTCAATCGTGTACATATTATTTTGAGAAGGAATGCAATTTAAAAAACACATCAAGGAAATTTTTGACTGCAAGTTTAAACTAAAGTATCTCCTTAGAGAATTTCAGGGAGAATAATATCATTAGGAAAATATACAAGGTGGAATTCACATGCACTGATATTTCTGAAGCAAGGTGGAAAAGAGGAAGTTGGGCTGGGGATTTAGCTCAGCGGCATAAACTCTTGCCTCGCAAGCAGGAAGTCATGAGTTCGATCCCCAGTACAGATAAAAAAAAAAAAAAGAAAAACAAAAAAAAGAAAAACAGGAAGTTATAAAATGAAAATTCTCACAGTGACTATGGGTGCTACTTGCATTTCACACATCATAGATAATAAAAAATATCTAGAAACTATTGAAAAACTGCTGCAGCTGCATGATAGGGTACAGTTACTTGCCATGCATCCTTTCAGAAGATTGCATTTATGCCAATAACTTGGACACATTTCTGAAAAATTCTATTCCTTTTTTCTTCTCCATATATTTTAGTGCTTGGCTCACCAAGGAATAAGATGATATCATAAGTAATGGTTTATTTTCCTAAAATATTAATTGCATTTTATTAGCAATGAATTTGTGGACACAAAATTTTAGCTATATTTTTAATTACTTAAATGTACATCTACTGGAAATGCATGCTGTCATCTGAAAAATGCAAGTAAACTGATGATACAGATAAATGGAGAAACATACATTATGAACTGATCACAACAAAGTAATGATATCATTTTCCCCTAAATGTTATTTAACTTGACTAGACCAATGAAATTCATACAAAGGTCTAGGCATACATTGTGAATACAGGCAAGGGTATACCAAAATATGTGTCTTATTATCTAAGACAATTTTGAAAAAGTGCAAAGTCTGCCTATCTTGTTTTGAAATTTTACACGGAAAGTGCATTCAAGATTTGGTATTGCCAGAGAGATAGACATAGATGAGTTCAAAAAGCAAACACCTCATTACGCACTCCAAAGTTTTGACAAGGACATGAAAAGAATTTAATGTAGGACATCTTCACCAAATAGTTGTGGTTTAGATCTAAAATGCCACACTCCCAAATTTAGCAGACCTGAAGAAATTTTTGAGAAGTTGATTTCTATTATACAGACAGTGATAAGAGTTAGAGAGAGGAGAAGCACATTTTTGAGCACTCATGATATGCTGAAACTAATCATTTTATTTAATCTCAATTTAATCCTTCTTTAGCCTGGCTACAACTTGTTTAAATATATGAAAGCTGTGATTGAAGAAATTGTTTAGCACACAAACCAAAAATCCATCAGTCAGAATTACCATTGAACATCTGAGTCCATTTTTGTTGACTGTAACTATTGCTGAATCACCATGAAAGCGACATTGAAGAAAAATTTCTGAAATTCCACACATTAGACTCTTTATTTCTATGTTTTTGTTTTATTTCAAATTAATCATGCCACTTGAGTTTTAATTCCTCTTCTAATGGAAGCAACTGGTTCATGTGAGGATTTCCTTGAATTGTTTTCTGATTTCAGAAGAATCACATAACACTTGGGAAGAAATATACAGCCCAGTAATCCAGCACTGGAAGACAGGATTGCAAAAACTTCCAGAGCCACCATGGTTTTTCCCTTAGTGCTCAGGTAGGAAGGTATAAAAGAAACCCACACACTGCAGAAGACCAGCATGCTAAATGTGATCATTTTGGCCTCATTGAATCTGTCTGGTAGTCCCCTGGCCAGAAAAGCAAGAACCAAGCTCAGGAATGCCAGAAGTCCTAAATAGCCCAGAACACAATAGAAAGCAACTGCAGACCCCTCATTACACTGAAGTATGATGTGGCCAAACTCTGATTGTGTGTCAATGTCTGGAAAAGGAGGAGAGGTTATCAGCCAGACTGTGCAGATGCACACTTGAATGAGGGAGCAACTGCAGACTATAGCATTTGAAAAGCAGGTCACCATCCACATTTGTGTTGAGTTTCCTGGTTTGATAGATTTAAAGGCCACAACCACAATGAAAGTCTTGGCTAAAATTGCAGACACAGCTATGGAAAATACAATTCCAAAGAATGTTTGTCTCAGAATGCAAGTAAGTGGAGTGGGCCGAGCAATAAACAGCAGGGAGCAAAAGAAGCAGAGGATTAAGGCAATGAGGAGAATATAGCTGAGGTTTCTGTTGTTTGCTCTCGTGATGGGTGTATGTCGGTATTGGATGAAAAGTCCTAAAATCAGAGCCGTGACGACAGATAAAATAATGGCTGTAGAGGCCAAAGCAGCTCCCAGAGTATCTTCATGGGACAAAAATGTCATAATTTTGGGGAGACACTGATTTCTCTGCATATTTGGATACTGGTCTTCTGGACACTTGACACAATGATCCATATCTGAAAGGGATTGGATTTAGTATGTTAGATCAGGACATTCCTGAGTGTATGTGAAAAACAGTGTATCTTCACCTGTGTTTAAATTTCAAGGAAAACAAAGCAAGTTATATTCATTTAATTGAAAGGGCAAAGTGAAAGAATGTTAGGAGACCAATTTTATATGCTGTCTTTCTTGAACTGGAGGCTCAGGGGCACCTTTCACAGAAGAAACTTTTTTATTTTGGACTGTTTCGATTGCTGTGGTTGGTGTTTTGCATTCTTGAGGTACTTCATGTCATCATTTTTCCTATTGCAATAGTTGAGTTATTTTTCAATCAATACATATTTCAATGTATTCAGTTATATTCATTTTAGAAAATGGCACATGTATATAACATTTTTTTATTGTTTTTGATCCTTTTTTCCCTTCTCAATACTGTCGCTCCTTGATCTGTCCTGTGCCCAAATGAAAAACTTTATGCTTCCTACTATCTTCTTTTATCTTGCTTATATTTCATTTCTCATGTAAGAGGAACCATGCAATATATTATATTCTGTGTCTGAGTTATTTCATTTAACATTATCAAATCTAATCCATTTTTCTTCAGATAACACAATTTAATACTTATTTGCAAATGGATAATTTTAGATTGTGTGTATATACCATATTTTCTTTGTACACACATCTATCAGTGGACATTTAATCTTTCCCAGATTTTAGATACTGCATAATGAGCTCATACACATTTATTAGTGTATCAGTTTAGGACTATGTCTTTAATGTTTTGAGAGTAGACTGAAGATAAAAATACCTGAGTAAATGGTAATTGTTAGTGTTAGTTCATTCAGGAATCTCTATAGCAATCTCCACAGCAGATGCCCTGGTTTACCTTCTCATCAACAATGCAGAGGGGTTGCCCTTTCTCTACACCGTCGTAAGCATTCACTGTTTTGGTTTTCTTCATAGTCATTCTGACTCAGTCAAAATGAAATCTGACAGGTTAATTTTTTTGCATTTCTGTAATCTCAAAATATGATAATTTTTTGTATACTTACTAGACATTTGTAATTTTTGAAAAGTGTCTACTCAGTTGATTGTCACATTTTGGACTGGGCCATTCATTTGGGAGTGCTATTTTTTATTGTTCTTTTTATTTTATCATTATTAATCTTGTATCAAAAGAGCAGCTGTTAAAATTACTTTTCTCATTCTATAAAATGACTTTCAGTATTACAGGTTGTTAACTTGCCACACAGAAACTTTTTCATGTGATCTAATTCCATTTGTTTGAGTATTTTCTGTGTTCTTAGAGTTCTGTTCAGGAAATCCTAGCCTACACTTATGTCTTCAAATGTTTACCAGAAGTTATCTTCCATTGTTTCCAAATTTTCTACTTTTATATCTAGATCTTAGATGCACATTTTTTATATTAATTCTGATTGAAATGTATGGATCTACTAATTTCTTTCACAATAAAACTCCCCTTACTTTAACTTTATCCATGGTTCATTTTGGATGAAAATTTAACATTTTCCAATGTTGTTCTGTTTTCATTTGTCATTCTAATTGTCAATCTATCTAAAATTCATCAACAGTTCGATGTGACACTGTGGATGACTTCCTGCGTTGACATTCCTCTGCCAGGTCCATTAGCTTATATCTCTTAAACTCAGCTTTCTGAAAAGTGTCAGGCCATGCATACAATATACACAAATCATTAGCCAGAATGTAACAGTCATGGCCTCTACTCCATTTTCCAGTGGAGTGTGTGTATGAATTCTTATGAGCCTGGCTTACCATCTATACACTTTTCAGCATTCTGTTCCAAGCTCTAACCAGAATTCGCCTATCAGCCTTGCTTACAACAACCTAGTGCTTCTGTAACTCACTTCTCCAACCTCTGCAAAGTTCTGGATAAAATCATACACAAAGGGTTTGGAACCACATGGTCAATTCATGGTCATGGTAATGAATCCATTTTTTTAAAATACTAAGCTCCTATGTTGTTCTCATCCCTGATGTTCTGATTTTCAGCAGTAATGAAGTGAACAGTTTGGCTCTAGCCACACCCTTCTGCCATCATGTTTCTGTCTTGGCTGCAACCAACATCCACTGAATCTCTGATACCAGAAAAATTAAATGTAGCTTCCTCTTTGTTGTGGGTCTTGTGCATTGTGTCTCAACAACTGGAAAGTTACCCAATATAGAAACCATATGCATACTGATGTTTCAAACAAAATGAACATAGAAACCCTGAGTTCAGTAAAGGCAAAAGGAATGAAATCATGCAATATAGTATTACAGTGAAATATGTTCAATGTTGAAATAAGTATATCAATAATGATAGGAAGCTAAGGGCAACAACAGTATCCCTGACACCTCAACTTGACCTATAGTAAGTACCCAAATCTTAATGTGCTCTAAACAACTTCTTCTAAACTGGAGTGTTTTTTCCAAAATTTTCCCACCTCCCAACCATCAGTAGTTCATAATCATACCTATTTGTGTAACTAAATTAGGAATACTTCACTTGAGTTCAGCATTCTTTCACATGCCATATGCAGTATATCATGTTGTTTCACTTTCATCCAACCTAGTTCTTTTTCCTTATCAAAAATTTCATCTCATTTTACAACATCTATTTCACAGTGTAGATGTTTTTTAATCTTTCAATTTCTGACATAAAGGTGATAACATGATGTTTACTTATCTCAAACTGATTTGTTACACTTACAGTATGAGGAATTCAAGGAGGAATTAATATACATAAATCAACAAATATAAGCCATAATATCAGCCAAGCCAAAGACAAAAATCACACAATATCTCACCAGATGCAAAAGACCCTTTGCCAAAGCTTAATGTTTATTCATGATAAAAAGTCTACATAAAATTGCAGTATATGCTCTTTATCTCAATCTGATAAAAGAATTAAATGAGAATGAGTAATATTTTCTATAAACAAATAAATTTAAATAAATAAACCATAAATAAATGGAAATCAAGACAGTGGAATATGGTCAATTAACTAGGTAAGTATATCATGAGGCATTACAGAGACATGTCACATTGTATTATCTCCAATTTCAAAAGAACGTTCAGAAATGTTTACCTGTGGTATTTGCAATCTCCCCATCAGGACAGAGAATGCAATCAAAGCAACAGAATGCTTTTCCTTCCACAGCAGTTTTTCTGAATCCAGGTGGGCAACTTGGGTTGCAAACAGCATATGGAGTCTGTGCAAGAGATAGGAGAAGGGAAATCTGCTTCATAAACAAGATTCAATAGCAGTAGAATGGTAGGAAGTTTCAACAGAACATTCGTGCAATGTAACTTAGCCAAGGGGTTAATGAAATTGTGCTTAAAAATTTCAAGGAGTAGAAGTTATAAAGAGGGTTAAAAGAAGTTAATGTACCTATATTCATTACATTCAAAGATAAGCATTGTGTCCAATTTGATGATGTTTATTCCCAAATATTTATCTTGTATTTATCCCCTAAGTCGGTCTTTCTCATTAATATCAATGACACAAACTCTGTGATCTTTCTTACCTAAAACATGCTATGACTCCATTTTTCTTATCATGTAGATAACCATATGATTATTATAATTACAGGCAAAATGCACTTTCACTCAAAAGCAATGTCTGATTTAGATCAAGTGTTCAAACATCACAGTAAAGAATGAAACAAGGTAGTGTCTGTCTCATAGACTTCAAAACCTTACCTAAATTTTGTGCTTTTTACACATTTTGCTCTGATGACAATCATCATACTGAGTATTTATGAAGCTCTTACCTCATTATGGTGCTCACCCCACATCATCAGTTTATCATTGAAGGATAAATATGGAGCCATGTGTGATTCAAAGATGACCTCTCCAACTTTCACTTGAGCTTTAGTACCATTCAGCAAGGACTGGTAATTAAAGATGTCAAGATTTGTTCTTGAAATTCTCTCACTGACATTTTTCTTTTTACTGTTAGTTCTTTCAAGTTTGGATTCTTCCAAGAAGGGATGGAGCTAAAATTGAAAATTGGTTAGGAAGCAAGGCATGAAAGTAGGAATAAAACATTGTGCCACTAGACTTCTTTTCCTATATATGTTCTAATAAATCACTTTATTGGATTATTTGTCATGCAGGAATGCATATAATATTTATGTATGTTAGGCCAGACAACAAACATTAACCAGCTTAAGAAAACTGATATTATGGGAAATAGCCTTTCTAACCAGAAATTAGGAAAGTAGAAATATATAATAAAACAAAAATGGGAATTTCACAAACCTATGAAGTTGAACTAGCTCATCATGTCAAATAACAGAAAAAACTCTATATTGATACAAAAATTTAAAGCCAGTATTCAACCAGATTTAACAAAAAACATTTCCTGAATAAAACTTACATTGTGAAATACATCGAGGATACGGTAAATTCTCCATGGAATACTACACTTCTAGGAACTAGGAAAAGTAATATTTGCAAAGTTTTCTAAAATTCTGAACTGAAGAGTAAACTCACAAACACATTTTATAAATCCAGTATTATGACCAAGAGCTGCACTATGGATGCAATTTTAAGTGTCACTTAGGAAATGAATAGAATTGATAAAAAAGACTAATCTTTCTAAAAAGGAACATTACACAGTCTCAGACAGAAGAAAATTCTGTGATTTGTAGCATTATTTATGAAAATAGAAAAGCAGGGTGTACACATTAAGCTATCAAGGATTGAGTAATGTTACAAATGGGGACATGCTGTTCAAAGAGAAAAACTTGCAGTTATACAAACATAGTACTGGAGACCTAATATATGGCCTGATGAGTATAATTTTATACATACTGTATATATGAAGTCTACTAAAAAGGAACAAACACCCACACACACCCATCAGTAACTACAAAAATTATGGATAGGCTAATTAGCATAATTTTGATGATTATTTCACAATATCTACATATATAGTAGACACCCAATATTCTCAGGGACTGTTGTCCCACAGCACCTTTGGTTTTGAAAAACTGAATTTCAGATATGAACATGAAAATTTCCGTAGAAAATATTTTTTAATAATTTACACACTAATTATATTATTTGCTGTAGTTATATAATTTAATTTAATAAAACACAATTAATAAAACCTTAGAAGATTAAGAGCATTTTGGTGGCATCTTAGAACTTTTGATACTTCCAGAAGAACAAAGCTAAGGATACTGGTTTCATTAACATATTATCACGAGGAAATGCAGATGCTTCTCCCTGAAACAGGTTACAGGGCACTAGCCAAAGAGCATCAAGGAGAACCTAATCATTCTCTTGCACTGGCTATTTGCAAACTTTATGTCAAAAGCAATTTCTGTGCATAAAATTTCTGGATTTTCAGTGAACAACTACTAGTTAGGTTGCAAAAATATCTGAGAAGGACTGAAGCGATGAGCTCTGAACCACTTTACAGGGCTATGCTGTGGAAAAACATGTTGTTTCCCTGGAATATGTAAAATTTTGTCAACTATATTTCAGTGAAGCTGGAAAGAAGTGAAAAGTGCAAACTAATCTTTCTCAGTGGCCTGCAAGTAAATGGTATCTAAGAAAATAAACTTAATACATTATAATTAGGCATACTTTAACATCTTGAAAATAAGGCAACTTATTTTGTTCATAGATGAGTTAACATTAAAGTGCCATGGCTTTCATAATAAATTTAGAATTCTTTGAAAATTTGGCATAAAAATGGCTTTCATCACTTATTAAATATTTTGAACAATTAACAAATTGCCTACAGAAGCAGAAGTTATCAAAAGGATACAATTCAAAAATTTTCTTATTAACACTGAAAAGAAATATGTGTTCCAGCTATGGCTACTCCAATTCAACTCATTGAAGAGGGTATCACTAGAATAAGGCAAAAAGAAATACTGTGGAAACATAAGACTAGAAATGCAATATTATCTTTTCAGGATATCTGACGATACACATAGCAAAGCTACTACAAGCATCCCCACAAAAACTTTGAACTGCAAGAAAAAATTTTAAATCCCTATTGCATTTTTAAAAAATCAGAAATTCCATTTAACACTTTAAAAATAAATTAGAAATAATCAGTTTAATTAACTATAAATATATACCATGTAATTAACATTAACAATATAGAAATTAAATTGAAATGAAGATGCATCATCTTCTGGTAATTTGTTTAAAACTGCAAAATAGTGAGCTGACCAGTGGAGCAAAATAAGAATCAAGAAGTATACACAGAAATCCCTAATTTAAATGTGATAATACACAGGATTAGAAAAAAAGGTATTTTGTTTCATGTATATTGGTAGGCTAAAATGCTTTCCAGACTGGAGAAAAATTACCTTGTTCCATTTTGTGCTCATTGTGATTTTCAACACACACAAAAATCAGTTTCAAATACATTGTCATCTGAATTTGAAATAGAAAGCAGCAAAACATTTAGAGGAAAGTTAAGGTGCTAAAGAATAAACTTTATTACTGTGAAATAAATAGATCTCTCACAGGACAGAATGAATAAAGTGAAAAATTAAGTTTCAAGATGTTAAATTAAGTATTTTTCTTAGCCCTAAAAGAAAATTAGAAGTTTTCTCACAGAGGAGACATTATTCTCAATGAAAACAACTGAAATAATGCACTGAAATGTAAGTTAAACTTTTATAAATTAAAAAGCTAGCAAAAAACATAAAATTGTACAAAAGATCTAAACAAAAATGAACACACAAAAAGTTTTCTGTATTTAATAAACAAACGAATGACTAAGTAGCCATGTATATCTGTAATATAGTGCCAATCAATAAAACAAAAGACAAAAAATTATACCTGGCTCACTTTCTTGTACCAATAAGGATAGTATTTAAGGTATAAAGCAGATTAGTAATTTTAAAATAGTGGCTACCTTCCAATGCTTGCCTATCTTGGAATAGGTCTCAGTGTTCACTAGAAGAACACAGGACAAATGTAAATTAGTTGTCACTGGAAAATCAACACAGTAAAAATTTTGCTAATAGGAAAAATAGCATGGACTGCCCATTGCTCAGATACATGAAACCAGATGGTTTGAGATGTTCCACTAAATTTTTAAAGCTCTCAAATCCTAAGACATGGGATATTGAAGTTATGAATAATATGTACGACAAAGGAACAATCCTTAAGTTGTCTCCCTTAAACTGCAATACTTACACTTCTTTTAATTGCCATAGTAAAAGTAGAGACATTCGTGAAAATAATTGATAAGTAATTTGAGAACAAGCTTTTTCTAAAAGTTGTCTAGCATAAAATTATCTTGAATAAAATAATTAAAGAATATTTGAAGGAATTAGGAAAAAACTATGGAAGGAGAGAAAAATGGGCCTATATTAATATAAAGAGCATGAGGAAAGCAAGCAACATTAAATAAACCATGATGAACAATTTAGTTTTATTTCTAACATAAGGAGAGTTCTTTAAAAAAAATCAGTGAACTAAGAAAGAGAAAGTACAATACATGGCACATTGCCACAGGAATATAGAAGAATGAGTTTTGCTTACCTGCCATGGATGAGGAGTCACATAGGCATCTTTCTCCAGTGATTCTTCTTTCATGCTGAGGGAGAGTTCTTTGTGAAGAGCTCGGGCAATGACATACACAGCAGCATAAACATTGTAACTCTGGGGTGAAGTATTCATATCCCAAACATGCAAGTTCCGAGTTTCCAGGCTACCATTTTGTTCACATCGACTTAATGTTGCATGTTGATCCAAATATGGACATTCAAATATCATAGACCACACATCCTGGATAAAGATGTCATGAGGGTATTTTGCAGGCTGAACAGTTCTAAGAAAATCTTTAAAACCAGGAATCTCTTCTGTGTGGAAAGAAAAAGATAATCCTCCTCCAAAATATGTGTAACTTAGACTTTGCTGAAAGGGTAATGTAGTTATATCCCAGTCAGTAGTTGTGACCCAGATATTACCAAATGGAGTACTGCAATAGATGTTATATACAAATCTTAGAAGAGAGTATGTGTCACCAAATGCAACAATGACTATTGTTATTATGAATCTTTCAAAAAAGAGTTGCCTGTTAATTGTATCTTTAGCAGGAAACTCTGGAACACTTTCTGCAAATGCAATACACAGTTCATTATTGTTCATCTCCTGCATCATGTCCTGGAGAAACATTTCTCCCCTGATGTCATCTGGAACCACAAAGCCAACCCAGACCCAGCCAAAATGCAGCATGAGTTGAATGAAGGCTTGATGCAGAGCTGCAGTGTCTGTAGGAAACTGGTAAATAGATTGGAGCTGGTCACTGTCTCTGAGACTGCCGTCAAATGGACCATAGCTGATCTAAACAGAAAACATAGGTACTGCTTACACTAAATCAGGATATTTAATCACTAATGATTTATTTTGTCTTGTCCATTACATGTAATAATATAAAGCAACTGAATTAATGACCAAGCAATACCAATTTACTATATATCAGCAATCACTTCCATTCCACAACTAGTATTGCATAGAATCCTTTCTTCATTGTTTTAATAACCTTATCCAAAATAGAGCCACAAAATGTGTTATCACCCTGACGTTTGATAAAGTTTATAGTCAAGGTCATACACAAACCCAAAAGTTCCTGAACTAAGCTCTACACTTACTGGGTCATACAAATAAGGAATGTTTTGTCTTGAAGACATAAATATAACCAAATTATAGGAAACAAGAATATATGAAATATTTCCAAATCTCTAAAAAAAAAAAGAAACCTCTGTATTTTGCTATGAATTTCTATGTTTTCCTTTGATGGCTAAGTTTGCCTACTTAACTGTCCCAAAATGAGACAGCTTAGAATAAATCCTGATTATTCTATCCTTCATTTGATATAGTCTCCCTGCAGTGCCCTTTAGTTACCAGGGTGTCACACACCTGCTTACCTAAAACTCTTAAATTTAACTGTCAATGTTGTTGTCTCCAACCACTGATCAACATTCTTTCCAGTATCTTCATTAATTTCCATTTTAAAGCATTGTCTCTAAATAACTAACAGGTTAAATGACATGACTAATTCTGAGAATTCGCTATGACTAATATGCCTTAAAATTTTAACACTTCTATTTTTCTAGAAAAACCTTTCATATTCAATTTTAAGATCCCATTTCCTTAAAAACTATACTTTCAGAATATAACACACTGTATCATTCTTCTTTACCAAACTCATCACCCTGAATTCTTAATATTAGAAAAGATTAGAATTAAGTGATTTCAAGTTTTAGTTTTTTTGATTTATAGAGAAAAAGAAAAATATAGAAATAAATAGTAAAAATAATTTCAAATAAAACTAATACAATAACAATATTTAATACATTGCATATTATTCTCTTCACAGCAGTTATTTAGGCTCCATGATATTGGCATGAAAAGTTTTGCAAATAATATTGGTCAAACTTTGTTTTAAATGAGTGAAGAGAAAATAATTCCATAAATATCTTAGTTATTTTTTGTTTATATATTCTTTGTCCTTTTCTCTTCCTTCCTGTCCCCTCTCCCCCATCTGTTTCTTTTCTTTTCAACTCTTTCTATGCCAAATTCACAATATTTATTGTTCATTTTGGCTCAGTGTTACTCTTCCAGTTTCTCACAGTAGGGAGACAACAGTGTTTACACTGGTGAGTATGACTTATGTCACCTATGAGTATGGTGTCATTTACTTATAAAAGTCTCTTGCTTATCTTTCTTTATGGCTGAATATTACTCTGTTATATAAAATAAATTACATTGTTCTATATCCATGAATTGGTTGATGGGCTTATTGTTTGCTTCTAAGATTTAATTTTTACAAGTTGTGCTGCTATAAAATGGGGTTTAATTAAATCTCTGTGGCAGGATGTTTTTAATACTTTTTGGTAAGATATCCAGAAGGGGCTGAGTCCAATGGAGCCTCTATTTCTATATTTTATGGAATCTCCGGGATGATTTCCCCTGTGGTTCTACCAGGCTACAGTTCAAACAACAGTTCAGGAGGGATTCTTTTTCACCACATACCCAATGGTATCTGTTATTGACTGATCCTTTGATGGTAGACATTCTTCTGGAGTGAGATGAAATCTCAATGTTCTTTCAATTTGCATTTATCAAATGACAAATGTAGTTGTTGTTTGCATTTCTTTATCTCAGAAGTGCATGTTCATCTCATATGTGCAATTTTGGATTGAGATATTGAACTTGGGAGTGCCTGATTTTATTCCATTCTTTATATGCTTCAAATAATAGCCCCACGTCTGAGAGACACCAAATCATCAAGAATATTATATACCATAACCAACTAGAACTCATGTTATGAATGTAGTGATATTTCTGTATACACAAATCATTTAAAAATCAGAAAAAAGAGAAGGATGTCAGCTACCATTGCTCATTTTCAATATTGTTCTGGAAAAATTATCCAGGGCAACAAACAAGAGAATCAAATATAGGGAAAACAGACAGGAAAAGAAGAAGTCACATTATCATTATTTTCAGTTCACATGATACTCTACATAGGAGATCCCCAAAACTCCAACAAAAGTCTTAAAAATTAAAATAAACAGATTCAATAGTATAGCTGGATACAAACACAACACAAGAAACTCAATAGTGTTCCTGTACACAAACTCATGCAAAGAGAAATTAGGGAAATTTTACCCTTCACAACAGCATCCAAAAAATGAAATATTATGAATAGCTTTAACAAAGGATGGAAAACACCTGTATATTCAGAACTATAGCACTCTGAAATAGGAGACTGAAGAGGATATTAGAAAACTGAAAGATAACCCTTGGCTTGGATAGGAAGGACCAACTGTGAGAATGGCCCTACTTCCAGTTTGTTATACAGAAATTCAATCCCAATTGAAATATGACTTGTGTACTACACATTACCAAAGAAAATATATCTAATATTCATTAGGAAGCAGAATAAACTGAGAATAACAAAAACAATTCTAGGCAACAAAGGGAAATTGAGGGACATGACAATCCCTGACCTGAATTTGTGCCACAAAGCTACTAAAACAAAAAACTAAAATCAACATGATACTGACTAACATGCAGACATGAGGATAAATGGAACAGAATAGAGGACACAGCTGCAACTCAAAACATACTCAACCAGCATTTTTTTGACAAAGGAGCCAAACATGTTCACTGGAAGAAATATAGTTTCTTTCACAAATGGTGGTTGAAAAAACTGCTTTTTTATATATCCAAAGACTTGAACTAGATCCACACCTAGCACCATGCACTAACCTAAAGACACAAAGATCAAAGATTTAAATATGAGAACAGAATCACTAACTCAATTGGAAAAAAAATCGGTAAAAATCTTGAAGACACAGGAGTTGGCAGAGCCTTCTGAACAGAACCCAAACAGAAGGGAGAAATACTTCAAAGAATTAACAAATTGGATCTTACCTTATTTAGAAGCTTTCCACAACAAAATAAATTATCAATGGAGTGAAAGGACAGCCCACAGCATGGGAAAAATTGTACAAATTTGTCTCTATTTATTTAAAAGCACTTATTCTTCAAATATTCTCCCAAATTTATGTGTCACCTCTAGAGTTCACCAATATACAAGTGTGAATCATTAAAGTTCAGTGTTTAAGAGTGCCCATATTGAAAAGCTTCAAAATGATAAACAACTGTGTTGATATCATGAATAAATGCATGATATCAACAAAAGAGAGAAAAAAGAGAAATCATAAAGACTTAAAGATAAACACATACTTTTAGGGAAAAAAGCAAAGGCATAAAGAAAAAAAGCAATATTAAATTGATTCTTGATTGTTGAAATAAGTCAATAAAATTGTCTTTATTTGGATTTGCCAGCACTCAAGGATGAGTATGTGGTGCTCATCTATTTAACTTATCTTTATAGTTTTTAATATTATCTTATCAAATAACAAAATTTTCTCCATTTTATAATTTCATTAAAATTATTAATGCCTATTAATTATACAAATTAAATGTTTCACTCAAAGATTTTCATATCTGAGTAAGCCTGCTTTGACCCTTCCATACTCCTCTACCCTCTATTGTCCTTCTGTATCTCACTCCTCTGGATCACTTCCTTCTAACTTTTACATTGTGAATTATAAACTATACATTTTCAAGGCTCATAGGATAAAAAAGGCTTACTTTCTTGAATGTTATTTGAATTTTAGCATTTCTTCAAAAGAACTGATCAAAAGGAAGAATTGCTTTGAATCAGAAAGAAAAGAATAAAAGCCTTCCTCACCTTGATATAAGTAAAAACAAGATTAAAATACACAAATAAATAAAAAATTAAATTAACACATGAATCAAACAAAATAAAATTAAAACAAGAAAAATGTAACATTAGGCTTAAAATTTTAAGAATAAGTTCACTCGTAATAAATAGGGAGTAAATGAAGATTCTCAGTTGTTGGCAGAGTCAATTACATTTCTAAATAATAATGTTTACTTCACTATAAGCCTTGAAACATGAATACTATTGATTCAGATGGGCCACCACTAGAAAACTATTTACAAATAGTTGCCATGGATTAATCACATTTTTCTAAACAAGATCATGTAGTGAATGACTTCATATTAGGAAAATATCAAAAATAAACTTCTGAACATAATAAATCACAGCAAAACATCTGTAGAATGAAATAACTTGATGCAATTTAAAATGATGTTAAATAAAATGAATTATGTATTGAAAATTTAAAATATTTTTATAGTTTAAAAAACCAAAAACAATGTGTGAATATAATGTCTGTATTTTAATATGTTTATATGTTTTATACTCAAATAGGAAAACACAAAATTGAATGCTAACATTAATAAATAGTCTAAACATTTATATGGCAGTGAAATTATATATTACCATTATTTTGTTTATATCAATTTTCTTACACCTCCAATATTTTGAAAGGAAACATTGTTTTAGAAACAATTTCATGTGATAAATAAATCATATTAGAGGAAAAAAGGTAAACCATATGTAAAAATATCACAATTTTTTCTATAAACAGAAATTGAACTTTGATAGGTATTAATTACTCTATTTTTGTGCTTAAGCCCAAATGCCAAAATTTCCTATCTACCTGTGGAACACTGTAGAGACTTAATATTCGTGAAATCTGGGTTGATATTCTTGTGGAGATGCCTCCTATCACAGCCACCAGCTTGTCCCTCTGCTCAGGCCTGCAGCTGTAATTAGGAACTGGAGGACTCTCTCCTGAAAGCAGAGACAGAGAACTCTCCATGGCCTTCATCTCAACATAGTCAATGTTGAAGAGGTAGAATCCCAGAGACATATTGAACAGCAAATTCATGTTCTTATTGATCTCATCCACAGCAAAAACCATGGCCAGCAGCTGCTGATAATGCTTGGTAAGATCCCTAAAAAACAATGGTGAAAAGGTAGTTTTCTAAACTTTTACTTCCAAAAATGAACACAGTGTTTAAATTCTGAAAATTTTTTAAGAAATAAAGTAAGCATATTCCATCAAAAAATGTGAGAAACATGGTGGCTACAAAGTCAGGGTTACAATAAATTTTACAGTCAAATTTACACTTTGCACATTTTGATGATCATTTTAGCTTTTGTCTAAGAAACTGATTTCAGGGAATGAAGTAAATGGAAAATGGCAAAACTAAAAGTTTAAATTTTGTATATTCTAATCTTGGACATCAGGATACTTTTCAGGAAACTCAACATTCAGTCAGATTACCTAATAGAGAAACAATGTACAAATTACAATGACATAAAAAAATGATGTCCAAAGCAGTGATTTCAAGACAATACAAAGGATGTCAATAAAATGTCTAAAAAACAAAAGCACTTCTCAACTATAGAGCACATTGCAAGTCTGCTTATGTATTTAAGAATTGTCACACACTCGTGCATATTCATGTTGTCGCTAGAGAAGTCACACTTACGCATGTACTAAAGGGGGGATATAAAATCTATGTTGGAATCCAAATTTGCTTCTCATGTCTTCGGAAGTCACTCTGAGGGAGAAGAGTCCACCGATAATAAAATCCCCATCTTGATAGTAGCCAGGAGATGCAGGTGCATTTAATGAAAGAATGGAACTTTGCTCCTGAGGTATAATGAAAAAAGCAACAAGCAGAGAAAAAATGTTAGATGATTTCATATTAAGAAATAAGGACTAGTTTAATGACAAAACCAGAGAAATAGATTCTGTTGATAATTTTGCTATGGACTGAGCTTTCAGTGAACAGTCTGTGTTCCCAACCAGATCCTGTCCAATGAGTTTTGGGTCCTTATAAATTACTCATTTTGGTCTAACGTGAATGTAGTCATATGTAAACTTTGCTTTGTTTTCTAGAAATATTTTTGTGCACCTGCTCAACCTTCAATTTTCTCTCCATACATAGATACCTTAAGGAGTCACAAATCTATTATTCCATCTGGTGTCCTGATTCTATAGTAAAAAAACATTTAATTATAAACAACCTCTAAATCATAGGAAACTCCCAGGCACTTTGTGTTTTCAGAGATTGCTGAGTTACTGCAGAGGCCAAGATAAGTGCTGTAAATTACAATGTTGACTTTAACTTTAAATGAACCAGAAGGCACATCTGCCTTACATGTTTCTTAATGCAAGGCATTTAATGATGAAAGAAGTCACAGATAACAGGAATTCAAGTACTGAAGGATAAGATGGGTAAACATTGTTTATCTGACATATAATCGTGTCATGATTGTATGATCTCTGACCAAAGAGGAATTGCTCACTGTTTTATTTCTATTTTATTTTATAACCAAAAAAGACTAAAAACCATGTTTCAGAATTTTAAAGAAACATAACAGGAGGCTAAAAATATTTAGCACTTTGCATACTGTTATCTTCAATACAGTAGCTCAGATTACAAGATAGGGGCATGAAAAATGTTTAAACAATGAAAACACAAACCTTTTGGATGAAATAGCAGATATAAGCATAATTAATTATCATACATACATATTTATATATGTATCTATAAAATGCCCTTCTTTCTTTTCTCCTTTCAACCATCCCAGTTGTTATTTCCTGGTGAGCAGTTTTTTCCACTTTCAGTTTCACAGTGTCTATCATACATTTTGGGTCTTATGTACTGTTTCACTTTTTTACACTAAGGAGACAATACAAAATTTACATTTGTGCATCTGATTCATTTCACATATGATTATGGTCTCACGTTGCATCTATTTACCTAAAAAATTCTTGAGTTTGTCCTTCACAGCTGAGGAGTATAAAAATAACACATCATTTTATCCATTCCTTGGTTGCTGGAAATTGATTTCTAAGGTTGAGCTATTACAAATTCTGTTGCTAGAATCATGGTTGCCCATATATTGCTGTGGTATAACGTTTTCAATTCTTCTAGGAAAACACCCAGAAGAGGAACAGTTCGATCATATAAGACCTCCAATCCTAGTATTCTGAGGAGTCTTCCCCTGGATTTCCATAGTGCTTGAACCAATCTACACTACCACCAAAGTGGAGAAATGTTCCTATTTCCCCATAACCCTGCCACGATTAGCGATTGGTTGTTTTCATGAATATTGTCATTATCTTTGGAGTGAGATGGAATTTCAGGGTTGTTTTAAATTGGCTTTCTCAAAATACCAGTTATGTCAAACATTTTTTCCATATATTTATTTGCCCTTTGTATGTTTTCATCTCAGAATTAACTATTCATCTTTTTTGCCCATTTTTAGATTGGGTCTTTGAATTTCAGTTTTTGACATTTTTAGATAAAAGACTGTCGGAGGGACAGTTGGCTAAATTATTTTCTCAGTATGTGTGTTGTGTTTTCACTCTGTTGCTGATTTCTTTGATGTGAAAAATGTTTTTAATAAGGTGAGATCCCAGTTTTTATTCATTGAAGTGCTCCCCGTGCAGTTTGGGTTCTATTCATGAACTCTCTGCCTACTCCTGTGTCTTCAAGATTTCTATGCAATATTTCTTCCATTAGATTTACTTTTTCTGTTTTAATTTTTATATCTATGATCCATTTTGATTTATTTTATTGCATAATGATTGACATGGGCTTTGGTTTAGTGTTTGGCATGTGTAAAGAAAATGTTCTCAGCACCTTTTATTAAGGAGAATATGTTTCCTCCAGTAAACATTTTTGCCCCTTTGACAAAGACAAGGTGGCTGAGTGTCTTTGTAGTTTTTTTTTTTTTGCAATTTCTATTCTGTTTCACTGATCTTCAGGTCTATTATTTCACCACACTATGCTGATTTAACACAGTTATTTGATAATGTTATTTCAAGTCAGTGAGTGTAATTCCTCTTGCTTTGTCTTGGTTACTTAAGATTTATTTCACTATTCTAGATCTCCCCATTTCTAAATAAATCGTAGAAATGTTTTCTCTAGACCTTTGGTGTATGCTGAAAGTATTTACATTGGGATTGCAATAAATCTGAAGGAAAGTTTTTAGAATATGGCCATTTTCTCAGTGTCTGCTTTAACCCATGAGCAAGGGATCACTTTCTATCTTCTCATATCTTTTTTGATGTCTTTTTAAAAAGTGTTGTGGTTTAAAATGTATGGAACTTTTACATTGTTTTGTATGATTGATTCTTAAATATTTCATTTTTTGGCATGCCGTTGTGAGGCATGTGATTTCCCTAATATCTCTATCAGTGAGCTTGTTGGTTGTGTAAAGGAATGATACTGGCTTTTCAGTGTTGGTTTTGTATGACACTATGCTACTGAATTGGTTTATTAATTCTAGAGGATTTTGTGGAGGTTTGGGGGCCTTCTATGTAGAGAATCATGTTATCTGAGAATAATGATATTTCAACATTTTCCTTTCTATCATTTTTCTTTTCATTTTTCTCTTACCTTATTGCTCTGATTAATGGTGCCAGAATTATATTAAATAGGAGTGGAGAGAGTGGGCATCCTTGTCTTGTTTCCTATTTTACATTGAAAGCTTTCAATTTTTCTGCATTTATTATTTTAGCTGTTGGTTTGTCATAGATGACTTTTTTCAGAATGTAGTAATATCATCTTTCCTGATTTGCTGCAGTGTTTTTATCTTGGAAAAGTGTTGGTGTTTATCAAAAATTTTATTGGACATATGGAGGTGATCACAGGATTTTGGTTTTCAGTTATTTTGCTGTGAAGTATTACATTTATTGATTTGCATATGTTCCACTTCCTCTGCATTCCTTGCATAAATCGCCCTTGACCATGGTGTGTAATCTTCTTGATGACACTTTGGATTCCATTTCCTAATGTTTCATTGAGGATTTTTATATCTATGTTCATCGTAATAGATTGCCTTGTAGTTCTTGTAGTTCTTTTTTTTTTTGGTGATGTTGTGACTCCATTTTTTTTATCAGGTGAATATATGCCTTATAGAACATGTAAGGCAGAATCACTTGTTTTTCACTTTCATTAAAAACATCACTAGTATTTTTTCTTTCAAATTCTTATGTTTCGTTGTGAATCCACCAGGGTGTGTGATTTTCTTTGTTGGTAAATTTGAAATTATATTTTCCATTTTTTTTTCTGTACTGGGAATTGAACCCATGATCTCATGCTTGTCAGGCAGATGCTTATGCCAGTGAGTTAAATCCCCAGCCCTGAAAATTACATTTTCATATTCATTAACTGATATTGCTTATTAAATATTTCTATATTTTATTGATTTCAGCTTTGGAATTCATAGGTTTCTTAGAATGTGTCCATTTCCTTTGTTTTTTCTATTTTATGTGAATTTTACTTTTTTAAAAATACATACAGATGCTATGAATTTCCACAGAATTTACAATGATTTCACCCTTTTATTTGCTCATTGCGTGGATTTGAGTTTTCTATTCCTTTTTTTATGAGATTGGCTAGGGGTTTATCAGTCTTGTTTATTCTTTCAAAAACCAACTTCTTGATTCATTTATTCTTTGTATTGTTTTTCTTTTTTTTAAATTCCAATTGCTTTAATTTCTACTCTGGTCTTCTGCTCTAATGTTTGTAGCAGGCAAATGTGTGTGGTAAGATTTTGATGCCAGTTTCCTTGCTTTACAAGATATCTTAAAAGACCTTTAAGCACAGGGAATATGTTAATCTGTTGGAAAATAGTTCTACATAAGGGGGAAGAAATGTAGAAGACAGATAATTTAAAATTTTATTTTTCACTTAATAACAGAACAGTTATTAAAAATAATGCTAGCAACAGAGAAGGCAGATGAGTAAGGAATATCAAGAGTCTCTGAAGATGACCAGGTGAGGGAAGAGTGAGGACAGCAGAAAGGTAGATGGATACAATTGGTTCACAACCATTACACACAGGGAAATACCACAGTGAAACCCACTTATTTGTAAAACTAGTGTTTGTTAGTACAAAAGATGAAATGAGAAACATAAAAACATATTTTGTACAGTCAATATTCAACTATCAATATATAGCTAACTACAAATTGAAAATTATTAACATTGATGATTACTGATTGATCAGTAAAACTTTGACTGAAATTTTTAATTATGTACAGATTAATACCATTCATTTTCAAGATAGCTCTTGTATTGTTACTATTTGAATTCAATTTGCTAATAAATATATATTAATTATCTTTCCATTGCTATAGCAAAATCTCTGACAAAGGCCAACACAGACTAGAGAGATGCTTATTTTTTCTCATGGGTCTGAAGCCTCAAGTAGAACTTCAGCCAGGCTTGTTATTTGGGTTCCTGGTGAGGATGACACTTCTAAACAGAAACCAGGAATCAGAAAGAGGCTGAGAGGCTCAGTGAAAAACACCTAAGAACCTACACTAGGCCTCTCCTCTCACAAGTCCTAAGCACTTGATAGTGCTGGCCCAATGGAGAACCAAACTTTAACATACAGGCTTTTAGAAGATATTCACAGCAATCATAGCAACTTATTTAGTGCTAAAATATTCCAACATGTCTTTAACACAATGAAATTAGAAATGTATATGAAATTGTTCAATGTATGGAAATAATAAAAAAGTCCCTTTAGTATCAAAAATAGCTTATAACACATCAGATCCATGAATGATCAAAAGTGGGTGTTATGGAGTCATGTGGATCACACTTCTCCCTTTCTACATTTGTGAACTTAACACAATTGAGGTCAGAATAATCATATTCTAAATATCTTTAAGGAGATAGATGGTATAGATTTAAACTTGCAGTGAAGTGCTAATCTCTGATTGTTTTTTCTGACTTTACATCCATTTCGCCTAAAGTAGACTACCATGAAGGGCTGAACTTTTCAAGAAGATCGGCACAGCAGAATTAAAGGTCCTGCAGGTTATGTGAAGCTTCAGAAGCTATGTGAGGTTGATTAGAGCTCAGTCAGCTGAGGCCAATATGGGAGATTCACTTGTACTTAACACTTTGAGAAAAGACAAAAAATTCCACAACCTGAGAATGTTCAAGACATCCATATGAAGGAGATGGGGAGACAAAACATGAAATTTTCATTTTTGACTCTTGAACCCAATGCGGTAGTTGTAATGAGGATTGGAATCTGAGCCTCCTTTAGGTGAACAGATATGTGACTAGTTTAATTAAAACTGTACTGGGAAAGAGCAGGAGGATTCATATTATCAAGGAAAAATATGGGTGAATAAGACCTTGAAGAAAATGAGACATTTTGTCAAACAACTAAAACACTGTTTTTGGCCTCTTTATTTCCTCATAGTTACACTCTTGTGTTGATACTTATGTTTCAAGTTTTCATCATTTTGTCATTTTCTAGAGTGAAGAAAATTGCCATGTTGCTAGGTACCCTACACTGTACCCCTTATGCCAGAAATGCAATCCTGAGTTCACAGCACAACCTCAGAGCAAGTTCATATTCTAGATTTTCATAGTAGCACTTTATAAAAACAGATAAAAATTTCATCTTTCAAAACTGATTTTCTCTAAAATCATATCAATTTTCAAATTTCTATGACAAGATACAGAGAACTGAGAGATGAGGCATGTGTTGGTTACTGTTTTCTCATTGCTGAGACAAAACAAATGATTCCCAAAATTAGGGAAGGATTGGTTTAATTCTTACAATTTGGAGGTATCAGATCATACATAGTTGACTCCAAGGCAGGATGGCATGGCTGATATGCATCTCTTCACGGCCACTGAAAACTGCAAGAGAGAAAAGGGCAAAAAAGAGAAAAGAATGCCCCTTTCCTGTCCTTACAGTGAATATCAGCTATGCCCCTGGGCAGGTGCAGCATTCACACCACCAAACTCAATGCTAAACACTGACCAATCAGAAATGCTAGATTCAACTGTGTCCATGATTCCACGAGGTGTGGCAGGAACAAATACCATAATAAGCCAAAAAAGGAAAAGAAAGAGATAAAAATGAATTTTCTGAGTCTTTAGTAATGTGCATGAGATTTGCAAACCTTCTTTTCATTCCATTTATCTATCATTGGAAAAGGTGAAATTTTTCATACAATTAAGTCACAGGGAAGAAAAAAGTATTCAATAAAGTGAAAAAAGAGGAGACTGGCAAAAAATGAGATGGAAAAAGAGGTTAGGAACTGAATCATAAGAGAAAACTTGCTGATCTTAGCACAGAGAAAGCTGCCAATCTGCTATTTCTGTCTTTCTGTAACATGGCACCTTCCTATGGCAAGTCACTTCATTTCTGCGGAACTTGCTTATTTTGTAAAGAATGTATTTGAAGGTGGGAGAAACTACTCTGAGATTGTCAGTGTTCTGTCTCATCTAAACAAGAGGTTGAAAAATATGACACTGACATAAGCATCAATGATGACAAAAGTAGTGGGAAATGGGAAGGCATAAAAAGAGAGAAAAACTAGAATCAAAGTGCCTTGAAAAAATTGTTGAAGCACTTTTAAAAGTTTTCTTTTAAAAAGAGACTTCAGACAAAGCACACATCCACTTTCTCCAGTTGGGCTTCATATAAGGAACAGATTAGGGGCTGGGGATTTAGCTTAGCGGCATAAGTGCCTGCCTTGCAAGTGCATGGTCATGAGTTCGATCCCTGGTACTGATAAATAAAAAAGAACAGATTAAGCAAATGGTCCTTGAAGTACGGCCTCCAGCATCAGCAGCCTCAGAATATTGTTTGTTCTGTATGAGGCCTGATGAATACTGAAGTCAGGAAACAGGGCCCAGTAATCTGTGTTTCAGGGATCTCTCTAAGTGGTTCTTATCCATGGTTAAATATGACAATTATTTGGTACAATGTGAGAGGAAAATATGAAAAACTACAAATAAGATTCTGGTACTATTTTTTTAAATCTTGCTTCAGGAAGATGTTAGTGCCATTTTTATCTCTATAGAGAAAAGGTGCTTCTCTCACCAGGATTTCTTCTGATCTATAGTTGGCACCTCCATTCTGCTTCTCACTGCCTGTTTTATCATTCATAGGGTTGGTGGGTTCTGAAAGTCTAATTCAGTCAAGTCCTGTATGCACCCATGATTTCTCTTCTCCTACAAGTGGAGTCTTTATATGTCACATTTCCCCCATTATTTCCATGCTGTTCATCAAGCAAGAAACCTGAATTGCTACAATACTCTTAGCAAATATCAGTGCCCTATGGCACATTTTTTGTGTAGTGGACATTGTATGTCTTCTTAGCAGTCTTGAGTTCTTCCTTTTTTACCACCAGCTACAGAAAAGTCTTCCCTTTGAGATAGAAGCATGAGTCTTGGGTTTAATTTCAAGAGCACAGACAAAATTAATTATTTAGAAGGAAGCATAAAGAGGGTTTGACTTGTCAACAGTGAGTGCAAATATATTACATTCTCATTGGGTGGGTGAGTCTGAATTAAAGTGAATTTACTTTTACAAATCTAGAAAATTATAAAATGTGTATCACCTGTTATTTATTCAAGGGAGTGAACCCCAGTGCTTCTGCTTGTGGGAGAGTTGATAGTAAAATTGATCCAAATGATTGGTTAATATGTTCTGCATACAAAATTGAAAGTTTATGTTTTATTAATGAACTATGTCTTTTATCTTACAGTAACATATCAGTGCTACCAAAACCAAAGTGTCACATAACACATATGATATTTGAAGAACTGGTAAGGGTAAAGGTAAAAATTTTAGAAAGGTAATTTGTATTTGGGCAGGAAATCTAAGGGACATTATATATTAAAAAAATTGTGCTAAGGTGCATTTTCCCCTTTGATTCACTATTCCAGTGGAGAAAAAATGCACAGAGAATTTGGAAGCAACTGAGAAATACAAATATCATGCTCTGGTTTTGTTCCATGTCTTAGCGAAAACCTGCATGGTGTTAGGAGAGTAACTTTCTTTACTAAGCTATAATTTCTTCATCATTAAATGAAGAGAAAATGGACTTTTTAAACAATATATTTCAAAGACAAAATGTATCATTACAAGAAATTTAATCATCTCTGTACTAGTGATTTGTGTGATTTTAAGCACTAGTACACAGGTGGTTTGGAGTCACCAAATAAAAGGCATTATCTAAAATTTCAGACCTTGGCAGACTAAGAGCAGATGATAGAGTCATAATTCAATTACATATAGAAGATATGTTGCATGTACTAATGCACAATTATTGTGCCTTACTTCTAAATTATGACTGATAATGCTTTTCTGAAGATATCTAAAAGAGATTTGACTGTCCACAGCAGCATAGGTTACCAGTGCCTATTAGCACTGGGGTCTAAGAACTAACCCTTACATTTAAAAGCCAAGAAAATTGCTTGTTTAGGTTTATCGATTATGGAATTATCCATAACCCTAGATAATAAGATGTGATATACAAACAAGGAATTCCAAAGATTCTAATTATGAATGAATTATTAATGTAGGGTTCCATGTGATATAAAGATATTTTAAATTGTGTTGCTCAATTCAACTGAAACTTTCACTGAAGTTTTTCTCCCAGGTTCATTCACAAATTGCTGTGCACTGCACTGTATTCATTTTCAACCTACTTGCTACCTCTTTCTGCTAGAACTATGACCTACACATCAAGATTAAAAAATGGCTCAGACATGGTTGTTCATCTTATGCTTATCAACTCAGAGAAGGACAGGTATTTTAAGTTGAGACCCTGTTGCTAGTGTGACATATTTCAGTTTCCATCTTTTACCTATAGTTGTTTTACTCTTGATTATTGTTTGTTCAATGAATATATTGGTATGAATGCTAGTCCCACTACCTCTTTAAGTCAATATCTACCTCAATTGAGCTTCATTACTAGGAAGCCATAATAAAAATTTGATTTGCCTATTGAGTTATATTATTTGACAGCAGAAATCATAAGACGGGGAGACAGTTGTTTCTGAACATTATATCAAATAAAGCAAGAAATTATTGTGCAATATCTCTAAATTGTTATTTATAATGATTTCACAAGAGATTTGACTACCAAAAACATTATATGAACATTGAAGAATTACCAAAAATCTATGATGAAGTTACTTCTTTCAGTTTATATTTGCTATGTATATTTACCACATAAAATTTTAATAAGCAATCTCTGATGATTGCATATTTTCAAGGTTTACCTATACCTCCAACTTTAATCCTGCTTTCTTTCTTTTCACAACAATTACTTTTAATATCTCTTCCAGACTGAAATAGCTGTTTTCCTCTCTTTTGATTGGTTTCTTTCATAGAAATTTCTTTTCTACATGAAACCTAAAAGGGAAGAATATTACATTGGATTAAGGAATCAAGTGGTTGAGGGTCAGTGATAGTCGATGGATGGCACAATTTCTCTCTGAGATGAGAAACTTCTTGGTGAATTTTTACACAACTTCCAGTTGTAATGTCAGAGCACCATTGAGTGAAGTGCTTTAGTTATGTAAAGTACACTCATATCCATTGTTCCTGCTAATGGAAAAAGAGGAGGAGATTGAGAAGAGAAAAAAAATAAAGTACAGTTCTCTGCTACTGTTTTTCCCTCAGTCTGTCAAGAATAAACAAGACATAATACATAAAACATAGAAGAAGATTAGAATGGAAGAATCTATGAGAAAAAATGCAGAAGGGAGAAAAAGTAGAATTGAGTCTTATCTCCAAACTTGCAAATTAGAAAAAAAATTATAATTTGAAATAGAGAGTAGATTTCTACAAGCAAATGTGGGAATCACTTCAACATAAGATCCATTAATAAGGCCTGACACCATTAAAACAAAGGGCATTCGAATTTTCAAAGTTTTGGTTCATCCATTTTACCAAAATTACCAGTGAGTAAAATACATAAATATTACTAGTCTTTACTGAACATTTCAAGATCCTAAAGGTCAGAAAAACTAAATGACTTGACTAACAGCTGTAAGAGGGCAGCTCAGATGCTGATCTCTAGCAGTCTTGCTTCACTACAACACTAGAACATTGAAGAATGCAGCTAAAATACTGAAAATACTCTGTGGAAAAGGGGCCATTGACTGACATGAGATAGAGTGCAAAGAAACAGATACATCAGGGTTTCAGTCCTCCCATATCTTCTCATTGTGGATTTGAAATCTTAAGGGAGCATGACAGTCTAGATAATGAGGTGGTAAGTATTGGGCCTCAGTGCACACACACTCTAAGACTTGCACAAGTGGTCTAACTTTTCTGGAATCCTTTTCTTCAGTGACAATTAAGGATTACAAATCAGAAAGAAAAATGCTTAGAAAACTTGGATTAAAAGTCCCATTTGACCCAGCTATTTTCCTTGTAGGTACGCTCCTAGAAAAATTAAAAATATCACATTCTGTTTATAACAGCACATTTTATAATAGTTAAATTTTGGAAACAATCCAAATGCCTATCAATTGAGGAATGTATAAAGATATGTATTTTCTTACACAATTCAATGGTACTCTGCAAAATGTAGAAAGGTAAACTTGAGACATTTCTAGGTAAATGGATGTAACCTGAGAACATATCCTATGTGAAATAAAGCAGACTCACTTGTGTAAACATCACATTGTCTATCTGATGTGAGAGTATAAGAGAGTAAATAAGGACCACAGTGTACAATAGATGTTATGAAATGGGAAGAAATTTTTCAAAAGAAAGAGGGTCTAGAGTGGAAGAATGGGGAAATAAAGGAATGCAAAAGAGGAAAACAGGATTTTTTAAAAGTTAAAATGGAAACAAAGCTTTGTAAATAAGGAGAGGAAGAGGGTTTGGAGGTAGGAGAGAGGGCTGAATAGAGCAATCAATCTCTATCTTTTTACAGGTTCAGTTTTACTCTTGTGAATGTGATTATTTATATATTTAAGATTATTGGGATTTTTGCCATAATTATGCCAAGAATCTTAATTTTATAAAAAGAAACCAGAAGGAAAAGGAAAAGACAGAGACTAATATAACTTTGATAGACCATCCATAGTTACTATCAGAGTGGGTTGTTGTATAAATGAGCGAGTCTGGCTTTCCGGTCCTTCTTAATACTTGTCACACCATGTCACTATGATCTCACTTTCACATTTACTTCCAGTATAATGTCATGTACTACATTGTTAGGCAGCAAGAGAGTCCTTGTCAGAGAGGAATCTGATGGGATCACTTCATTTTGCACCTTCAGGCCTCCAAAATTATGACCTAAACAAATATTTAATTTCTTTGTATGCTACACAGTTCAGGTCCCTGTTACAGCAGCAGAAAGTGGATAAAGAAGAGGCTTAATCATTTTTCTTAAAATATTGCTGTTGTTGATTCCTAGGTCTTCATGCTATATATATTCATGAACACTGTTTTTAAAAGTACTTCTAATAGGATTGTTATTAAAAAGAGCTATATTCTGCCTACTTCTTATTCCTAGGTCTAAGCAATACATTCAATCTTTTAGATGTTAATTAATGTATTTGAGTTCCATGTTTCTATGGTTAATAGTTTATAAATGCAGTTTGTTCCCTGCATACATCTTTGATTCTTCTGTATTTTAAATGATTTCTATTAATTCCACCTTAATAAATCAAAGAATATCACTCTATTAGTATCTGTTTCACACAGACTGAAAATTCCCATTGTATCCTTATCACTATAAGGTAATTTTTCAGTTAGTAATCAACATTTTCAATGTTAGTATGCATAAATATTCACAGCTAATGTACGTAAGATATTATACTACATATTCTTGACCATATTTGGTATTTCAGGTGGTTGATATTGGCATGATTTTTATGCTCATCATTTTTTTTTTGCCAAAGGGAATTGAGGTCCCATTCTTCAGATTCATACAACACCTCTCAATATGCTCTGATATATTTTGCAATACCATACTTTCATGTTGCTCTTGGAATTGTGTCTTCCTTTTCTTACCAGAGATTGCTCTGTGGTTTGTCCCAGAAATATTTGGAGGCATTTCTTATTTACTGGAAATATTTTGTCATTTTAAGATGGTTTTCAATTGGAAAATAAAATGAAGCAAAATTTACGTATAGAGAATACTGTGTAAAAAATTTCTAACTATTTTTCTATTTTTAAAAATATTTTTAAGAGTATGTAGATAACATTTCTGTTAGCATAAAAATTGTAGACATTGTACATAAATACATGCATGGTATATATAACTTTCATATGACATACAGCATCTATAAAGCTACATATAATTTACATAATTCAATTTCTATATATTTGACATAGATACATATAATATATTTAAACATATCAGAAAGCCTATATAAAGTCTGGGAGCCATAGTCACTGTGAAGAGGCATTAGGAGAGTGGATATCAGGGTAAACAAGTTATTTGTTTCACACATTTATCAATATGTTTATTGTTTGCTTTTAAAATACATATATGCATTACTTTGTCAAAAATAAAAACACTGTGTGAAATTTTTCAGTTGTTAACATTTAGGGCCAATTTAATGTTCTAAAATAACTAGAATGTATTTTGAATTAAGTCATTGTTAACTTTCTTAAAGAAATCATGAAAAATAAGTTGAAAAGAGATGAAAAGAAGCTGAAGGTGAAACAAGAGAGACCTGGGAAAGGGCATTCTCATTTACCTGGGTGATAAAGATAGTGGTTTTTGGTATGGCTACAGTATTGGAAGTGACAAATGATGGCAATCATTGAGGAGAATAAGCTATAGATATAATTGTTGAAACATATGAATGAACTCACACAGAAACAATGACATCTATCTATATAGAGTTTTATGAATTAAAAATAAGCATGAATTATACAAATCCCCACTGGACTCACACAAAGTTACTTCAAAAAGTTTTGTGTCTTATAATATAATGAATGTGGAAAATACAGTTACTTAGAAATACATCAAAAACCTGCTTTGACTGTAGACTGTAAGCATGCACACATAGATGTTACAGTCATCATTATCTTTACATATTACCACACATAGTGAGTCTGGAAACAAAACCAATAACTGATTTACCAAAGAAATATAATTTTTTTTAAAAAGTAATGGTTAAAATATTAGCTTAAGAAGTTGATGTACAAATTTTTTTGATCATAGGTCAAAGAGACAACAGCAAAATTTTAAGAAAGACTAAATTATTTTGAAACTGGATGTGATTTTTTACCAACATAAGAACAGGTCAAAATGTGAGTCTAATTCACATTCTAAATGAAAATAATAAAATCTGATTTCCAATAATTAAGAACTTTAAGTTGATAATAAAGAGGTCAAGATATCTCAAAAAGCCTTCTTACAGTTCCAAAGGGGATACATTCATCTCTAGTAAAGGGAAAATGTAGACCTAGATGTGTGAATCACAAGCAGCAAAGAGGAGGGACCCTCAACTTCCCAGGGACTTTGGTTCCCCAGCTAGATAGTTGGAGTTCCTTTCCAGTGGCCTCTAATGGACTTTCACACTGAAATTGAAATTAAACCACCACTTTTAAGATGGCTTGCTTTAAAGAGACATTTAGAATAGAATAAAAGCAATCCATTTAATTTCCCCATGTAATACCATAATTTAGAAATAATCTATGTTCTTGCTCTGGAAAAAATTGGTCACAGAAAGTCAGCATAACAACATGGTTATAATTTTGGAAATGAGGCATCAAAGAGTGAAAACATATTCCTAAATTTTTTTCAATTTCTTATAATTTGGGTTAAGCATGATTCACTGCTACCAGTTAGAATATCCTGTCCTTGTATTTTAAGAGTTAAGAATTGCAGCAAGAGAAAAACAAGAAACATACTGTATTATTCCAGCCATTGTGTTAGATATGCAATCAATGCAAAGCAACTGTATACTAAATAACTTTCTATACCATCAAGACAGAAAAGGTAAGGAATCTTGATCACACATACTGTTTTTGTATATCAAAGCTACATTGTCTTCAATACACACTGGCATCATTTTGAATGAATTAAACAAATCTAAGTAAAACCATATGTCCCAAAATACCCCATGGCACAGCATGTTTTCTCTTTTTTGGTAATGGATGTACCTGATGTCATCTCAGTGGCTATTTTCTGTCTCCACCAGGAAGATTTTTAGATTTTTACATGTGTACTAATCCAAGTATCTTATAAATCCTACTTGCCTTCAAATGACAAGGAAAATCATTCCAGCCACATCTATCTCAGTTAAGTAATTATGCTGTCTTCTCTACTCAGAGAACTCATGCTTTCAGATCTGGCTTTATTCACAGAAACCCCAGGTGACAGCTTTTAAAGTGCTCAGATCCAGCTCTCTACTTGTTTGCAAATTCCTCAAGGGCCCTGGATTGTTCTCTTATAAATTGCTCAATGGCTTTCAGTTTCCCTGATACTGTGCTTTGAAAATATCATGCATAATGGGTTCTTCTTCCTGTTGGGGAGCCTTGTCTATCAGATGGCCTCTAACAAAATGCTGGCTCCCTCCCCCAGTGCCCTCTGAAGATATCATGTACACTGGACCTAGGGTGGAAGGGGTTCTGTGGTCCTAGCATAGTCTGGTTTTCATTTCTAAACTTCCCCAAAGTAGATTTTGGTTCAGTAAATTTTTCTTTCCGTTTGCCTTCACATATTTGGTTTTGCTTACTGCTACTTCCCAGTGTGTCTGCTTTTCATTGGTCCATGTGTTGGAGCCTCCTCCCTCACTGCCACTAACCAGTTGGCCATGGTGATGCTGTCTGTATTTTTCAATTTGGTTTTGGAGTGTTCACATCTGTTTTGTAGAAATTAACTTTTGTGCTTTAAACTTTTAACTACAACTTGCTACATGTATCAATTATAATAGATTTTTAATTAATTCAAAACATTTCAATAGAAAAATTCTGTCATCATCAGGTACAGATCATCATATTTATTGCTTTCTGACCTGTGTATCATCTACTTTATTTTGACCCAGTTGCTATGTCAGAATCTTCAATATTTCTAGAATAAGTAGCAAGGATCTTGTTATTAAGGGGGCTATTATGCATGTTTATTTTAAAGATCCTTTATCACTCTGAAAAATTGATCAATCACCTATTTTGTTGAGCATTGCAAACAACTTATTTATTAATATATTCATGAATACAGAATGCTTTTAAATTAAAAATGCCAGAGTAGAGGACTGTGGCACTCATGGGAAGGAAGGAGGAGTTGGACCTCAGCCTGAGGCCACTGTGGAGCAGTGCATACAGAGTCACCCAGCCCCACAGTGCAGGTGGGCCCTCCAGTGTAGTCAGTGATATGAGCCTTTCTGGGACTTGCCCCACTGGGAAACCCTGAGCCTTTCTCCAACCTGCATGTTGTCTTCAGGAGGTGGTGGTTGTTTACTGGCAGACAGTTCAGGATCAAGCAGGTCCAGAGGAAAGAAAGAACATTCTTCTTTTCCCACAAAAATAGTTGCCCTGCCCTTTGCTTCCCAATGTCAGTGTCTTGATTCTGGCCTGGAAAGGAGAACTTGCTCCAATGATGGAAACTATAACTGCTGAACAGCTGATAGACTATTTAGACCATTACAAGCCAGGTGAAAGTCAAAGAAATTTTAGAAATTCAGCATTTAAGCCATCATTAGAATGTCAGTAATACCATGGGATCCTTCACAATTTGCAAGCTGGCCAAGACAGTTATGTGAAGGTTACTAGTGTCACAGTGTTGAAAATAAGCAGGAGTCCTTTCTACCACAGGTGGCTGGTGGATCCTCAGTGTGATGACTGAACAAATCTAAAGAAGACAGTTAAAAAATTAGAGGGATGAGGCAAAAACATGGAAATCTTGAATGAATATAAGAAAGAAACAAAATGCATGAAGCATAATCAAATAGATACACAAGAAATCAAAAATTCCAACAAAAGTTGGCAAAACCAGCTCAGTGAAAGTGAGGATAGATTTTCAGACCTGGAAGACAAGATTGCAGTTAGTGAACAGGAAAGCAAATATCTTTTAAATATAACAAGTAATCAGGAAATAACAATCCAACAGTTGCAAGATGATGTAAAGAAAAATAACATAAGATTGATAGGTATAAACTAAAAAGAAGGTGACAACACAAATGGTATCAAGAGCCTATTTACAGAAGTAATAGCTGAAAATTTCCTAAACATGAGAATGGAACCTGACACAAAGATCAATGTGCCATAAAGAGCTCCAAATAGTCATAACCAAAATAAGACTACACCCAGACATATAATAATCAACATCCCAGAAAATCAACACAAGAATTACATATTAAAAGCTGTTAAAGAGAAGTGACAGATCACCTATAAAGGAAAGACTTTCAGCATTACAGCAGACTTCTGAACACAAACAATGAAGTAAAGAAGAGAATGGAGTAAAGTATTTCAGATTGTAAAGGAAAATGACTGCCAACCCAGATGGATGGACGTGGCAAAACTGTCCTTCTAAATTGATGCAGAAATAAGATAATTCCACGGTAAAGAACAGATGAAGAACTTCATGACCACTAAACCAATCCTACAAAAATACTGAAAGACATTCTATGTAGACATAGGAAAAAACAAATAAACAAGGCAAACAATTTAAGAGGGGAAAGGTATAGAAAAAAACAGCAGATAGAAAACATGTCACACGTCATGTATATAAACATGATATATATATATATATATATATATATATATATTATAACAATTCATGTATAAGGCCTCAATTCTCCAATTAAAAGAAACAGATTGAAAGAATGGATCAAGAAACAGCATCCAAATATATGCTGTATACAAGAAATCCTCCTAACCTGAAAGGGAACTCATAGAGTAAAAGTTAAAGTTGAAAACAGGAACCCCCAAATAAGCAGGAGCAGCTATTCTCTTTGCCAAAAATGTGTTCTTCAAGCCAAGAATTCTCAAAGTGATAAAGAAAGTCACTACATAGTAGCTAGAGGAAAACACCAAAAAGAAGAGATAATAATCCTAAATATAGATGCACCAAATTGGGTAGCACCCAGCTATACAAAACAAACATTAAAAAATCATATAAGCAATAACAAAATTATAATGGGAGACATTAACACCCCATTGACACAAAGACACTGATCAACAGGATAGAAAATCAGAACTGAATCATACCTGTGAACAAATGCACTTAGTGGATGGATACAGAGTGTCCCATCAATCATTATCATAATTTACATTCTTCTCAGAAGTACAAGGCACACTCTATAAAATAGTCCATACTAGCCCACAGAACATGCTTAAGGAAATGCAAAAGAATTGAAATTAACCTATGGGTGCTATTGGATCACAGCACCATGAAAATAGAAATTAACAACACAAGAATGTGCAAAAGGCCTGCAAAAAATGGAAATTTAATAATAAATTCCTGAAAAAAATCAGTGGGTCACAGAGGAAGTTAAAGAACTTAAGCAATATCTATAAGCAAATGAAAATACAAGTATCACTTACCAGAGTCTGTGGGATAAAATTAAAATAGTCCTAAGAGGAAAATTTATTCTTTTGAATTCCACATCAGAATAACAGAATGAACACAAATAAATAACCTGACACTACACCTCAAACACATAGAAAAAGAAGATCAAGTCAAGCTGAAAGCCAAAAGAAGGGAGGAAATTGTAAAGATCAGAGCAGAAATCAATGTAGTAGAGTCTAAATAAACACAAAGAATCAATGAATCCAAGAATCGATTCTTTGAAAGAATAAATGAAATTGATAAGCCCCTCACCAAGTTTAATAAAAAAGGAAAGAAAAAACTCAAATTCATGCAACAAGAAATGAAAATGGGGAAATTATTACAGATTCCATTGAAAACCAGAAGTTCATCAATATCTATTTTGTAAAACTCTACTCTCATAGGATTGATAATAGAGAACAAATGGACAGATTCCTAGAAACATATGAATTATAAAACCTGAATAAAGAAGTTGTAAAACTGTTGAATAATCCAATTACAGTTAATGAAGTTTTAAATGTTATTAATTCTTACCAACAAAGAAAAGCCCAGTTCCTGTTGGATTCACTGCAGAATTGTTCAAGAAATTCAAAGAAGACTTAATGCTGACACTCTTCAAACTTCAGTGAAATTGAAAGGGAAACAATTTTCCCTAACACATTCTGGATAGCAAGTATTACTCTAATACTCAAACCAGATAAAGACCGATACAACAAAGGGAACTACAAGCCAACCTCCCTAATGAACATAGATGCAAAAATTCTCAGTAAAATACTGCCAAACGGAATGCAGCAAATCATTAAGATGATTATATGCAATGATCAAGTGGGATTCATCCTGGAACTGGAGGATGTTTTAACATATTCAAATCAATAAATGTAATCTACCATATCAATAGAGCCAAAGATAAGAATCACATGATCATTTCTATAGTAGCAGCAAAAGCATTTGATAAGGTCCAACACACATTCATGATAAGAATCCTACAGAAAATTAGAGTAGATGTTATTTACTTCAATCTGATAAAAAAAAAACATCTATGACAAACCAACAGCCAGCACCATATTAAATGGCTAAAAACTGAAAACCTTTACCATAAAATCAGGTGCAAAGCAAGGATGTCTGTTATCAACACTCCTGTTCAATATAGTGCTGGAAATACTAGCCAGAGAAATTAGATATGAGAGAGAAATAAAAGGAGAAAGGATAGGAAAAGAAGTTAAATTATCATTATTTACAGATGACATGATACTTTGCACAGAAGTCCCCCAAATCTCTGTTGAAAGATTCCTAAGTGTAATAAATAAATTCAGCAATGTAGCTGGATACAAAGTCAACACTCAAAAATCAATAGCATTCATATACACTAATAACAAAACCTCTGATATGGAAATAAGTGAAACCACATGCTTCACAATAGCATCCAACATAATGAAATACTTAGGAATTAATCTAACAAAAGAAGTAAAAGATCTATTCAGGGAAATTATAATACCCTGGAAAAGAAATTGAAGAGGATGTCAGAAAATGGAAAGACATCACTTGTTCATGGATAGGAAAAACAAAGATTGTGAAAATGTCTATTCTCCATAAATTATTATACAGATTTAATGCAATCCCAATCAAAATGCAACTAGCATACCTCACAGCTCTAGAGAAATCACTCCTAAATTTCATCTGGAACTAGAAGAGACCTAGAATGGCAAAGGCATTTTTAAGCAACAAAGGCAAGACAGGAGACAAAACAATCCCTGACCTGAAGTTATCCTACATATGTACTGTAATAAAATCAGCATAGTACTGCAATAAAAACAGACCTGAAGATGAATGGAATGGATGAGAAGATACAACTACAACTACAAATACACTCAGCCACCTTATATATAAAGGCCAGCTTGTACATAAAGCCATCTTATATATGAAGGGGGAAAACATGATCATAGGAAGAAAGTCTCTTTAATATGTTGTGCAAGAAAAACTGGCTTTCCATATGCCAAAAACTAAAACTATATCATGCCTATCATCATATACTAAACCAAAGTCAAAATGGATCAAAGATCTAAATATTCAAACAGAAACACTAAATCTGAGGGAAGACAAAGTAGCTAGAATTCTTGAAAGCATAGGTGTAGGCAGGGAATTAATGAACAAAAATCAAACAGCATGAGAACTATTTTGACAAGTGAATAACTGGGATCATGTCTTATTAAGAAATTTTTGCATGTCAAAAGAAATCTCCAATAGAATAAAAAAGGAAGCACATTAATTTTGAAAAAGTCTTAGGCAACTGTCCCTCAGAAAAAGTGCTTCTGCCTAAAACATATAAAGAAGTAAACAGAAATCAGATCACCAAAATTCAAAGACCCAATCCAAAAATCAGCATCTGAGATGATTTTTTAGTTCTCAGTTAAAGAAACACAAATGGCAAATATACATGAAAAAATGTTCAGCATCATTGGTTATTATAAAATGCAAATTAAAACCACACTGAGGTTCCATCTCACTCCAGAAAGATTGGCCAGGATAAAGAAAACTACCAAAAGCAAATGCTCGAGAGGCTGCAGGAAAAAAGAATACCTCTGCACTGTTGGTGGGCATATAAAGTGATGCAACCACTGTGGAGATCATTCTGGTGGTTCCTCAGAATGCTAGAATGGAAAGTTTCATTTGACCCAGATATTCCACTTCTGGGCATATTTCCAGAAGAACTGAAAGAACCATATCACAGTAATATATGTGCACCCATGTTTATAGCAGCACAATTTGTAATAACCAGACCTTGCAAACAACCTAAACCCCATCAACTGAGGAATGGATAAAAGAGATGTGGCACTTTTATACAATGGAATATGACTCAACTATAAAGAATGATCACATTAGTATATTTGTAAGTAAATGGATGTAACTTGAGACCATATTAATAAGTGAAATAAATCAAATTCACATATATAAATACCTTATTGTCTCCCTAGTGTAAGAAATGGTGAGTTTGTAAGATTCAAAATCCACCATAAATACAGTGAAAGAGTAAGAATCTGCTCAAAGTGGAAAATAACATCTCAAGGAAAAAGAGGAAAATAAAAAAATGAGGTAAAAGAGAAAAATATGTAAATTTTTATAAACATTTAGGATAGGTAAGATTACAGTGCCACAAATTCTATAAGTTATTGGCACAAACCATTAACATTCATTGGATTGGAAAAATTCTGTATGTTTGTGTCTGGTGACCTGAAGAACACTTTTGAAGATCGCTATGTAAAATGATAACCTTGGTAATGTTCCTACCACCTTGTTTTGAAAGCTTATATCATCATTGATTTGGGCTCTTGGCTATTGTTATTTATTTTTCTTCTTGTTTTTCTAGTAATTATTTTTGTTTTTCCCTCTAATGTAGATAGGATAGATATACATGTAGAGACTTATACAAGCCTAGAACTTCTAAGCAGTTTATGATAATCAATAGTACTCTACATGATGAAATGAACAGCTACTTTGAAGAAAAACAGAGATTATGGTATCCATTGCTGATTCCATATCATCATGTTATGAAATCCAGTAATGCTGAAGTCTGCAGCAGAGTGAAAAGATAACCCACAAACTGGGAAAAAATCTTAGAACTGTCCCTCAGACAAAGGACTTCTGCCTAGAACTTATAAAGACTTTTAAAAAATCAGATGCCAAAAATTAAAAGACTCAATCCAAAAATGGGCATCCAAAATGAATTCACAGTTCTAAGACAAAGAAATACGAATGGCAAATAAATAAATGAAAAAATGTTCATCATCATTGATCATTAGAGAAATGCAAATGAAAACCACACTGAGACTCCATATCACTCCAGAAGGAATGGCCAGGATCAACAACAATAAATAATGCTGGAGAGGCAGTGGGGAAAAAGGAACTCTTCTGCACTGTTGGTGGGAATGTAGACTGGAACAACCACTGTGGAGATCAGTCTGGAGATTCTTCAAAAAGCTGGGATTGGAAGTCCCATTTGACCCAGCTATTTCACTCCTAGGCATATTCCCAGAAGAGCTGAAAACATCATACCACAGTGATATATGTGCACCCATGTTTATAGCAACACAATTTGTTATAGCCAGAGCTTGGAAACAACCTAAGTGCCCATCAACTGAGGAATGGAAAAAACAATTTGGTACTTTAATACAATGGAGTAATATTCAGCTATAAAGAATGATCACATTGAGATATTTATAAATAAATGGGTGCAACTTGAATCCAAACTCATAAGTGAAATAAATCAAACTCACCTGTACAAGTACTGTATAGTGTGGCTAGTGTAAGAAATGGTAAGTATGCATAAGATTTTATGGCAATCATGGTCCACCATTATATTGCTTTGAACACTTATGTTTTCATTCATTGGTTGGAAGGGTTTTTTTTGGAATTTTTTTGTAATTTAAAGAGAAAAAAACAGGAAAAAGGTAGAAATATTACAGAATTTCAAGAAAAGAAGATAAACAGTAAGAAATCACTAGTTGATACATTACATATTGTTCTTTTAGAAATAGTTATTCAGATTACATAATTAAAGCACACAAAGTGGACACTCAAGCAGCGAGAGTGAAAACAGCTCTGTTCAGCAATACAACAAGAACTTAGAAATATGGTCATCAATCCCACACATCTAAACATACATTCAGCTATATCTTTTATAGAGCTTCCTATTTCCTCTTTTTTATAATAGCCATTATACATTTGTAAAATTTTATTTTTAAGAGAAAAAAGAAAACAGAAAAAAGGGTAACAACAATACAGAATTCTAAAAGAAAGAAAGAAAAAGAAAAATGAGAAAAAGACCCACTAAGAAATCAGTAATTTATAAATTACATACTGTCATCATGGATGAAGTTGTTCAAGTTACGACAATTAAGGGTACATAGTAAGTATTCAAACAGTCAGACTACAAACTGTTCTGCTCAAAGATCTGACAAAGATTCAGCAATGCAGTCATCTATTTTACACACCCAAACATACATGCAGTTATATCCCTTAGAGCACTTACTTGTCCTCTCTTTTTTAAAATAGCAATTGCACATTTTGGTTTTAGTACTCTTGTAGTTATTATTTACTTTTTACACTAGAAACAAAATATGACATTTATAAATATGATTCTTATTTATTTCACTAATGAGGATAGGCATCTTGATTGTTTCCAGGATTTAGCTATCACAAATTGTGCAGCTATGAACATGGGTGCACACATATCACTGTGATATGAACTTTTCAGTTCTTTGGGGAAAATACCCAGTAGCGGCATAGCTGGATCAAATGGGGCTTCCAATCCTAATCTTCTGAGAATTCTCCATATGGATTTCCACAATGGTTGCACCAGTCTACATTTCCACCAACAGTGGAGCAGTGTTCCTTTTTCCACCGCAGCCTCACCAACATTTGTTATCAGTTGATTTCTTGATGGCAGCTATTCTTTCTGGAGTAAGGTGGAATCTTAATGCTGTTTTAATTTGCATTTCTCGAGTGACCAGTGATGGTGAACATTTCTTCCTGTATTTATTTGCCATTTGTATATCTTTCTCTGAGAACTGTGTGTCCATCTCAGATGTCCATTTTTGGAGAGGGTCTTTGAATTTGGGGGCTTGCTGTTTTTAAATTCTTTATATAATCTGGGCACAAGTCCTTTGCCTGAGGGGTTGCTGGTTAAAATTTTTTCCCACTCTGCTGGTGATTTCCTTTGAAGTGCAGACAATTTCAATAATGTGAGATCCCATTTGTTGATTCTTTGAAGTGTTTCCCATGCAGTTTGCGTTTGGTTCATGAATTCTCTGCCTACCCCTATGTCTCCAAGACTTCTAACTACCTTGTCTTCCAGTAGATTCAGTGTTTCTGTTTTAATATTGAGGTCTTTGATCCATTTAGACTTTAGTTTTATGCATGGTGATATGAATGGATGTAGTTTCAGTCTTCAGCATGTAGAGAGCCAATTTTTCCAACACCATTTCTTAAAGAGATTATCCTTCTTCCAGTGGATATATTTAGCCCCTTTGTCAAACATCAGGTGGCTCAGTGTCTCTGTAGTAGTGCTTGCATCTTTTAATCTGTTCCATTGATCCTCAGGTCTATGTATTTGCCAGTATCAAGCTGATTTTATCACCATGGCTTCATAGTACTTTTTCAGGTCAGGAATTGAGGTGCCTCCTGCCTTGCTTTTGTTTCCTAAATTTGCCTTTGATATTCTAAGTTTCTTCTGTTTCCAAATGAATTTTAATAGTGTGCTCTTTAGATCTGTGAGGTATGTCAATGGTATTTTGATTAGGATTGCATTAAATCTGTATAACAGTTTTGGGAGTATGGCCATTTTCACGATGTTTGTTCTTCCTAACCAAGAGCAAGGAATGTCCTTCCATTTTCTAATATCCTCTTCAATCTCCTTTTTCAGCCTAGCATAATTTTCAGCATATAGGTCTTTTACATTTTTAGTTAGGTTGATTCCTAAGTATTTCATTTTTTACATGTTAATTTAAAGAGTGATATTTCCATAATTTCTCTCTCAGTGAGAATTTTGTTTGTGTATAGGAATCCTATTGATTTTTGAGCATTGACTTTGTATCCAGCTACACAGCTGCACTTGTTTCTTATCTCTAGCAGTCTTTTAATGAAGTTCTTTGGGTCTTCTATATAGAGTATCATGTCATATACAAATAGTGATATTTTAACTTCTTCCTTTCCAATCTTTACTCCTTTTATTCCTCTCTCTTGTCTGATTGCCTTGGCTAGTGTTTCCAGAAATATGTTGAAAACGAGTGGTGATAGTGGACATCCTTGTCTTGTTCCTGATTTTAAAGTGAAAGTTTTCAGTTTTTGTCCAGTTAGTATAAAGTTGTCTGTTGGTTTGTCATAGATGGCCTTTATAAGTTTGAGTTATATGCTGTGTATTCTGAGTTTCTGAAGGTTTGTTATCATGAACATGTTTTGGACTTTTTGGAAAGCATTTTCTGCATCTATTTATATGATCATGTGGTTTTTGTTTTTTGCTCTGTTGATGTGTTGTATTACATTTATTGATTTGCATATGTTAAACCATCCCTACATTTCTGGAATGAACACCACTTGGTCATGATGTATAATCCTCTTGATGATTTGCTGCATTTTATTTGCCAGTATTTTGTTCAGAATCTTTGCATCAATGTTCATCAGTGAGATTGGCCTATAGTTCTCTTTTTTGGTTGCATCTTTCTCTGGTTTTGGTATCAGAGTAATACTTGCCTCCAGAAATGATTTAGGGAGGATTTCTTTTTTCTCAATTTCACTGAAGGGTTTAAGGGATACTGGCATCAAATCTTCTCTAAATTTCTTGTAGAATTCAGCTGTGAATCCATCAGGACCTGGGCTTTTTTTTCTTGGTAAGTTTTGAATTACATTTTCAATTTCAATAGCTGATATTGAGTTGTTCAAAATTGCTATATCTTCTTGGTTGAGCTTTGGTAGTTCATATGTTTTTGGAAATCTGTCCATTTCTTCCATGTTTTCCACTCTATGTGAGTAGAGATTTTCAAAGTAGGTATTCATGATCTTTTGAATTTCCATGGGATCTGTAGGAATTTCTCCCTTTTCAGTTCTTATTGCATGAATTTGTTTTTTTTCTTTCTTTCTCCTGATAAGGTTAGCTAGGGTTTTGTGAATTTTGTTTATTCTCTCAAAAAACCTGCTTTTTGTTTCATTAGTTCTTTGTATTTTTTTTTAGTTTCAATTGCATTGATTTCTGTTCTAATCTTTACAATTTCCTCTCTTCTATGAGCTTAGGGTTTAGCTTGCTCTTTTTTTCTAGACACTTAAGACGGAGCTTTAGGTTGTTTATTTGTGCTCATTCTGTTTCCTTGATATGACAGTTTATTGCTACATATTTCCCTCTTAAGACTGCTTTCATTGCATCCCACAGATTACAGTATGTTGTTTCTATATTTTCACTGAATTGTAGGTATCGCTTTATTTCTTCTTTAGTTTCATCTGTAGCCCACTGGTTGTTCAAAAGGCTGTTATTTAATTTCCATATATTTATGCAGTTTTTACAATTTCTTTTGCCATTAATTTCCAATTTCAGTGCACTATGGTCAGATATTATGCATGGTATGAGTTCAATACCTTTGCATTTACTTAAGAATGTTTAATGGGATAACATATGGTGTATTTTGGAGAATGTCCCATGTGAAGCTGAAAAGAATTTGTATTCTGATGTGGTTGATTGGAACACTCTCTAAACATCTACTCAGTCCAATTGCTCACAGGTATGATTAAGTTCTGTTATTTCTTTGCTGACTTTTTGTCTAGTTGATCTATCTCTTTATGACAATGGGCTGTTAAGGTCTCCTGTTACATTTGTGTTCTTGTCTATTTGGTTTTCCATGTGCATTAGTATCTGACTTATATAGTTGGGTGCTCCTGTATTTGGCGCATATATATTTATAATTGTTAGTTCTTCCTCTTGAATTTTAACACTAACAAGTATGTAGTGACCTTCTCTATCTCTTTTAATCATTTTAGGTTTGAAATTCTCACTGTATGCTAATAGAATAGCTACCCCTGCTTTTATCTGGGTTCCTGTTGCATGGAATACTGTTTTCCATCCTTTGAATTTTAATCTATGAATGTCCTTTTGGGTCAGATGTGTTTCTTGTATACAGCATATTGTGGGGTCCTGTTTCTTGATCCATTCTGTTAGTGTATTACTTTTTATAGGTGAATTGAGGCCATTTATATTGATGGATAACACTGATATGTACTGGCTTGATTTTGCCATATTATGTTCCAGCTGTTTCTTTCTGCTTTTCCTCTGATTTAATTGCTTATCCTACCTGGTGGTTTCTTTGTGTTGCTGTTTTGGGGATTGTGATCATTTTTATCTCTGTCTAATATGTCTCTCAGTACTCTTTCTAGGGTTGGTTTTGTGGACATGAATTTCTTCAGTTGTTCTTTGTCATGGAAGTATCTTGTTTCTCCATTAAATTTGAATGAAAATTTTGATGGGTACATCAGTCTCATTTGAAGGTTGTTTTCTTTCAGGGCTTGAAATACCTCACTCCAAGCTCTTCTTGACTTGAGGGTTTGTGCTGAAAAGTCTGCCATGATTCTAATGGGCTTTGCTTGATAGGCGAGTTATGTCTTTTCTCTGAAAGCTTTTAATATTCTGTTTTTATGCTGCATGTCTGAGATCTTAATTATTATTTGTCTGGGTGTGAATTTATGTTGATTGTGACTGTTTGGTGTTCTATATGCCTCACTTATCTGCATGTCAGATTGTTTCCCCATGTTTGGGAAATTTTCTGCTATTATTTCTGTAAATACTTTACATATGTCATTTGCCTGGACTGCTGTGTGTTCACTAATGCCCATTCGTCTTATATTGTTGCTCATGGCATCATCATGAAGCTTATGGATTGTCATTTCATACATTTTGTTATTTTTAAATGTTCTATCCTTTCCTGATCACTGTGATCCTGTCCTCATGGTCCAAAATCCTATCCTAAGCTTCCTTTAGGCGGTTTTGCATGCTTTCAATAGAATTTTTTGATTCTTGGATGTCTCTTTGAGTTTGTTTCATGAATTCTGCTTATTGTCTATATTGTTCATTCAAAGTTTCAATCAGTTTCCCATGCTCATGTACTTTTTTCTCTAGTTCTCCTTTAGCTGCATTCTACAACTCCTTTACTACCTTTACATGGCAGACTATCCTAATTTGATTTCCTCTATAGACTGATGTCATTGTTTTTTATTTCACTCGATATCTTTTCAGAGATTCCCGGTGTGTTTCTTTTGGGGTTGTCTATTTCAATGTCTCCTATACTTGCTTCTGGTGAACTATATGTTTGAGACTGCATTTTGTTTTTTCATTTTATCATTTTCACTCTGCCTGGTGTTTTCTATGTGTAGGAGGGGATCACACACCCTCTTTTCAGGCACACCAAAGTCTTACAGTTAGTTGGAGTTTTTATCCCCTGTGCACCTCTATTTTAGGGGTATACTCACAATATTGACACAGTCAACCTGGTGTAGTACAAAGTTCACCACCTGATGAGCAATGGCTACTATATTTTCTCATTTTACATAAAAAGTTTTGTTTATAATATCATACATATTAAAATCTAATAACACAACATGATAGAACCAATTGAAATTGAAAAACAAAAGCATTGTAGGACTTCAGAGCAAGGTGATATTAAATCAGTAATGGATGCCATATTGTCTTTTCTTCAAAGAATTAGGTTAACTAAAAATCTAAATTCAAATCTCAGTGATGAATGTATTTTATTCCATTATTTCAATATACGAATTTTTCAGGAGGTATATCTGCTATTTGTATTAATATTCAACACTTCTACAATTTTCACACGTTTGCTGAAAGTGGAATGTGTAAGAAAAAAGGCAGAGTTAATTAATCAATCTAAAGTATGACAAAGACAGAGGCTATGTATTACAGATGAATTCTAACTTTCTCTCTCTGCCATAATGTCTTTGTAGCAAAAGCCTTAACTGACACAAATGTTATAAGCTTTCAAGAAAAAGAAAAGATTTTGTGAGCGTCTTCAAAGCATTTTTATTCTATTTTTTGGTTTATTTTTCTCTCCATAGTATTTATTATCTTCCAATATATAACGTAGTTTATATAATTATTTGATTTGTTATTTTTTTACCCATGATAAAATGTCTAACCTAAAGGAAATATTATTGTCTCCTCCATCACTTTTGTGTATCCAAAATGTATACTTGTAACAGGACCACAGGTAGTTATTATATGGTGGCAGTTAACATCACCATGTATCTATTGAAGTGGATTAAAGCATATTTCATAATTCTTTCCCAAATCTGAAGTAGGCTAGTCTGTATTTCTCTCTCTCTCTCTCTCTTGATCTTTGTCTTTCTTTCACTCTCTCACTACCTTAGTCACAATCTCTCTCTCTCTCTCTGTAATAAATAGTCAAGCTGTGATTGACCCTTCTTAGCACAACTTTGTAAGTCCTTTCTATCATGGTAAACCATGTGGCTAATCTCAGGCACAGTGGCCAAGCCCTGTATTACTTTATAGGGCTGAAACTTAGACAGGAGGATCACTTGATGACAAGAGTTGAAGACTTATTGTGTAATAAAGAAAGACCTTGTCTAAAATCAAAGGAGAGGAGAGAAAATTACATGACAGGAGAGGAAAGAGGAGAAGCAGTGGGAGAGGGAAAGGAGAAAGAAGAGAGTAAAGTATTCAAGGAATGAGACAAAAAGGTAAAAATGAGTGAGAGAGAGGAAAAGAGAGAGAGAGAAAGAGAGAGAAGAGGAAGAGGGAAATAGAAAAATCTACCAATAAAGCAAATTTTGTTTTAAGGAATAGAATCACATAGTGAGCAGAGGTTCAGCAGTGTTATAATCTACCATTTGAAAGCCAAATGCCCAGTAAATTTATGGGTATAATCCAGTCTGTGTGTAAAGGCCTGAGAAATAAGGTATCTGATGGTGTAGAGGACAATAAGGGAAGGAGGAATATGTCGTCCCATATTCAAGGCTATTAGTAAGACAGAAAAATAAGCTTAGTTTTCCTTCACCTTCTTTTCTATCATTGCCCTTCACTAATTCAATGAAGCTCACTCACACTGGGAAAACTAATCTGATTTTCTGATTCTACTAATTCAAGTAGTAATCTCATAGTGGCATGGCCACAAAGACATATCCATATAGTTGGGTACCTGTCACACAAAAAAGTAATATATATGTTAATTAGTTTTCTTGTTTTCTTAGGAGATTAAACAAATCACAGAAGATTCCATGCAGAACAACATACATAATATTGAAACAAGACAAATCTCAATCATATACATATTATTTGAAGAAGCAATACAATTTTTAAAACACATCAAGGAAATTATTGACTTCAAGTGGAAACTGAAGTATGTTTTTAGAAAATTTCAGGGAGCAGAATATCCTTAGGAAAATAAACACAGTGGAATTCATGTGCACTGATATTTCTGAAGCAAGGTGGAAAAATAGGAAGTTGTAAAATGAAAATTCTCTCGGTGATTTAAGGATGCTACTTACATTTCACACATCATAGATAATAAAATAAATCTGGAAACTTTTTAAAAGACTGCTGCATGATGGAGTATTGTTACCAGCCATGCACTGATTGCTGCTTGGTATAGCTATTTGTAACACATTTCAAATTGCTAACATTTAGTTTTATATATATATATATATACATGCATACACATATACATATGTATATGTATATGTGTATGCATGTATATATGTATATGCACATGTATATATATACATAGATACATATAAATATATATGTATACTTATTTTATGAGTAATCACTTCCATATGTTTAAGGAATAACCACCTCCACATGTTGATAAGTTCATTTCAGAAGATTGAATTTATGCCTATCATTTGAACACATTTCTGAAAAATTCTGTTCCTTCAGTCTAGTCCAGATATTTTAGTGCTCATGTCCCCAAGGAAGAACCTGATATCCTATGTAATTTTTTTTCACACAGATGTTAATTGCAATTTATTAGCAATGAACCTGAGACACAAAAATAGTTTCCTCTTTAATTGCTTAAATGTGCATCTATTGGAATTGCATGCTGATATTGGTACAAGGAAAGTAAACAGAAGATCTGGATAAATGGGAACCATACCACATTATGACTTGGATCACAGCAAAGTAGTGATGTCAGTTTCCACTAAATTTTATTTAAATTGACAAGTCCAATGCAATTGATATAAATATCTATGCAGGAATTTTGCACACAGGCAAGGTTATAACAAAATTCATATGCTATTAGCTAAGACAATTTTGAAAACCAGAAAAGTCAGCTTATCTGATTTGAGATGTTACATAGATACAGTATTCAAGACTTGTTATTGGAGAGAGATAGACTGTGTAAAAAAACAGATAACTCAAACATGCACACACAAATTTTGATAATGATGTAAAAAGAATATAATGTAGGAAAGATTCACCAAATAGTTATGGTTTAAGTCTAAAGTGTCCCCCTCCACAATTTATGAGGTCTACAAATGTTTCCAAAAAGTTGACTTTTACTATGCAAAAATAAAGTGATAAGTGTTAGAGGGGAAGTTTATGTTTGAGGACTCATGATATGTTGAAATAAATCGTTTTATTTAATCTCAATATAATCCATGTTAGATTTGCTAAAAGGTTTTTAAATATAAGAAGCCATGATTCATAAAAATGCTTACCAGACAAACTTAAAATCACTTGGTCAGCATTAACAATGAACATCTGATTCCATTTTTTAGACTGTGATTAGAACCTTCTCACAATGACAGGGACAAAATGTCTCTAATGCAATGCATAAGACTCTTTTTCTGTTTTTGTTTTATTTCATATAAATCACATCACTTGAACTTTAATTCCTCTTCCAATGGAAGCAACTGGCTCTTGTAAGCTTTTCCTTGAATTGTTATCTGATCTTAGAAGAATCATGTAACACTTGGGAAGAAATATGCAACCCAATAATCCAGCACTGGCAGAGAGGATTGCAAAAATTTCCAAAGCCACCATTGTTTTCCCTTTAGTGCTCAGGTAGGAAGGTATAAAAGAAATCCACATACTACAGAATACTAGCATGTTAAATGTGGTCATCTTGGTCTCAGTGAATCTGCCTGGTAGTCTTCTGGCAAGAAAATCTAGAATCAAGCTCAGATATGCCAGAAATCCTAAATAGCTCAGAACACAGTAGAAGACAACAGTAGACCCCTCATTACACTGAAGTATGATTTGGCCAACCTCCAAGTGTGTATCAGTGTCTGGAAAAGGAGGAGAGGTTATCAGCCACACTGTGCAGATGCACACTTGAATGAGTGAGCAACTACAGACTATAGCATTTGAAAATCAGGTCACAAGCCACATTTGAGTTTCCCAGTTTGATAGATTTGAAGGCTATAACTACAATGATAGTCTTAGGTAAAATAGCAGAAAGAGCTGTGGAAAATACAACTCCAAAGAATGCTTGTCTCAGAATGCAAATATGTGAACTGGGCAGACAAATAAACATCAGGGAGCAGAGGATTAAAGAAATTAGTGGAATGTAACTGAGATTCCTGTTGTTTTCTCTCATGATGGGTATATCTCAGGATGTGATAAAAAGTACTAAAATCAGAGCCATGAGGACAGAGAAACTAATGGCTATAGAGCCCAAAGCAGCTCCTATTGTATCTTCATGGGACAAAAATGTCTTAAATTTGGAGAGACACTGATTCCTCTGATCATTTGGATACTGGCCTTCTGAACACTTGACAGAATGATCCATATCTGAAAGAGAATGGACTTATTGTGTTACACCAGGACATTCTTGAGTGTATGTGTAAAAACAGTGAATCTTGTACTGTGTTTGAATTTCAAAGAAAGCCAATCAAGTTATAGTCATTGAATTATTACATTGGAAGAAGATGAATAAACAAATGATCTTCTTGATCAGAGGGAAGTCATTGATTATGCATTTGAATCCATATGAATTACAGAAATTAACTTTAACTGACAAAATACAGAAGTCAAGAATCAAGAATTTGACAACTGATGTAAAGAGAGAAGCATGGACTTACTTAAAAAAACACTTGATTGCAATTTGAGACTGGAAAAATACAGACTGGTAAAGTTTTAAGTGTGGGAGGCCATGAAGAGAAAGTTTTCAAATATATTAAGAGTATCAATGAATATTATGTAATTATTTGACCAATAAAACATAATGCAAAAGGAATGAATTTTGTTGGACAACTTATTTCTTTATGAGAAAATGTATTTATTTCAGACATTCTTGAAAATCTTCACTAAAATGTCAATTAAATCTTATTAAACTGTAAAATAATTGAGCACTTAACATTTATTTATTGTAATTTCCTTAATTCAAATATTCTTAGTTTATCACATAATTTCTTTAAATAAATAGATATATAGAAGTACATACGTGGAACAAATTTCAAAAGAAACACAGTAAAAGTTAAATTTTATGTTTTGAGCTTTGACTTCACCTATGTGAAAGAAACATATTGGGGGTATTGTTGTTGTTTTCATTTTGACACAGGTTTTCACTCTGCAGTTCAGGCTGGAGTTGAACTGACTTTGTAGTCCCAGCCTGTGTTGCTCTCATGGTAATCTTCCTGCCTCAGCCTCCTAAGTGCTGTGATTAAAGGTACACACAACAGTCTCAGATTTACCACATGTTATTATTTAGAAATATAGTTACATATTTACTATGTGTGTAATCCTCCAAACTTTCATAATTGTCCTGAAAAGTTTTTACTTATTTATATATTGTATATAAACCTTGCAAAGGACTGATGTATGTCAGTTGATAATTAAGAAAAATGACTTCACTGTGGTCCTTAAAACATATCTAAGTTTGGCCATTACCCATGCTGTTATTTGATTTCTTATATATCCACTTCAACACTTACGTATTGTTCAGCTTTGTCATCATTAGGACCAAATAGCAGACATATGCAAGTTAAAGGAAGAACAGCTTAATTTACTCTGTATTTTCAGAGGTTTCAGTCCATGATCGGCTGACTCCAAACAAAATATTATGGCAGAAAGGCAACACAAAGCAGAATTTCTCACTTCAGAGTTCCAGGTAAGCAAAGCAGAGGAACCATAGTAATGTGGAAGGTGCCAAGGGACAAGATTTAATACCCAAGGTCACACCTCCATAACTCCCCCAGAGACACTCAGAGGTGTAGTATACTAATCTAGATGCCTCTCATACTGAAAAGGTTCACAATGCACATCAACTGGTTTTTCCAACTCTTGTCAACTTCATACTCAAACACTTCTCTGTTAACCATACTTAATCTTCAAGTAAACACAAGAGGGATAACTCTACCTAACACAGTACAACAGACCTGGATATAACCAATGTACTACTCTTGTTGCCCCAAATTTCAGCAATTGTTATGTATTCAAATTCTCTTCCTCAAATCAAGGCAAACTCTTACCTGTAAAGCATAGAAAATTTAAAAAAATCTAAAGTTAAGTATTCCCAATATACAATCATGCAGGTTAAACACTCCAATTTCTGAATGGAAAAGTAAGGAGCTAGAAAAGGATGGGAGCACAGCAAACTTGAAACCCCCCAGAGCCAATGGTAAGTGCTGTGACTCATGCCTACTATCCAAGAAATGTGGTGGTGAGAAGATCATCCCTGCTGGCATAGTTCAGGGCTACAAACGTGCAGAAGTGCTGCAGCAGGCTTTTTGTCATCAGTGAAAGCTCTCAAATGTTTGCCATCACTGGCCTCTCCTATTGTACCTAGATTGGCCTTTTGTTCTCACATCACTCATTCCCAAAATCTTTTCTCATCAGTTGATCCATGTCCTTATCCTATTCAACTTGCTATGACCTCCACTACTGCTTTGAATTCATTCCTGCAGCTTCATGCAACCACTTGTCAGGGATACAATAACTGACCTCACAGGTTGTCCTTTGAAAAGAAGGTTCCCTGGCAACTCTTGAATTCAGCACTCCTATGAAACCTGTATCATTTGTGTGGCAGCCAGAGGGATAGGCTGGCCCCCTTGAACTGTGACTGAAATGGCCTCTGAATCCATGTGCAAAGTTGAAAGAGCAAAGTAAAAAAATGTTAGCAGACCAAATTTGTATGCTGCCTTTGTTGAACTAGAGGCCCAACGTCATTCTTCACAAACGAAAATTTGACACTTTTTGATGGTTTAGCCTGCTGTGGATGGAGTTTTGCTGATTCCTGAGCTATTTCAAGTTATCATTCTTCCTATTGCAATACAAAATGCATAGATTATTTTATCAATTCATATTTGCAATATACAACTGGTACATTTATTTCAGAAATGTGGCAAATGCTTTTTATATTTCATTTTTTTGATCTTTCTTATCTCTCTCATTACTGTCTCTGATGCATCTGGTCCTCTTCTCCAAATGATAAAATTTTATCTGTATGTTTACTAATATCTTTCTTCTATTTTGCTTATATTTTATTTCTCATGTAAAGGAAACCATGCAGTATATAATTTTCTGAGTTTAAATTATTTCCCTCAGTAATATCAAATCTTTCGCATTTTTCTACAAATACCACAACTTAATTCTGCTTTATGATTGAGTAATTTTAGGTTGTGTGTTTATACCATATTTTATTTGTATGCACAACTATTTATGGCATCTGAACATTCCCAGATTTTAGATGTTGTAAATTAAGCTGCTAGAAACACATTTATTTATGTGTTATTATAGGAGTATGTTTTTCATTTTTTGAGTATATAGTCAAGATAAGAATACTTGAGTAAATTGTATTTGTTAGTTTTATTTTATTCAGGAATCTCTATAGCAATCTCCACAGTGGATGCCCTGGTTTACATTCCCACCAACAGTGCAAAAGGGGTTGTTGTCCTTTCTCTACACCCTTATAAGCATTGATCACTTTTGTATTCTTCATAATCATTCTGACTCAGTTAAAGTAGTACCTCAGAGATTATTTTTGTTTTGGATTTACATAACTGCCAAAATGATAATTTTTTGTATATTGACTATAAATTTGTAATGTTTTGAAAAGTGGCTATGTAGATGATTTGCCCTTTTTTGATTGGGCCATTCATTTTAGGGTGTTATTTTTTATAGTTTTTTATATATTATCATTATTAAATTTCTGTCAGAATAATAGTTTATAAAATTATTTTTCTCATTTTGTAAAATAACTTTCAGTATTACAGTTTGTTTGCTTGCCTCACAGAAGCTGTTCAATTTGATGGAATTCCACTTGTGTTAGTTTATTCTGTATTATTAGAGTTCTGCTCAGGAAATCTTAGCATAAACTTATGTCCTCCAATGTTCACCATATGTTGTGTTCCAGTGTTCCAAAATGTCTACTTTTATATGTAGGTTTTAGATGCACATTTGTTTTGATATTACTCATCATTAAAATATATAGATCTGGCTGGGGATTTAGCTCAGTGGCATAAGTGCCTGCCCGGCAAGCACTAGGTCATAAGTTTAATCCCCAGTACCCAATAATAGTAACAATAATAATATAAAATAAAATATATGAATTCACTTATTTTCTTCACAATATTTATCACCTTAATTAAACTTTACTCATGGTTCATTTTGGACCAAAATTCAATATTTTCAAAAGATCTTCTGTTTTGACTAGTGATTTTCATTGTGAGATTATCTAAACTTTGTCAGCAGTGTCATGTGACAATGTGGATGTATTCTTGCCTTCTCTACTTGATCAATCAGTTTATAGCTCTTAAACTCAGCTTTCTGAAAAATCTCAGGCCATGGGTAAAATATACACAAATAATTATCTAGAATGTAACATGCAGGGCCCCACATGCATTTTCTCATGGAGTTTGTATCTGAATTCTTATGAGCCTGGTCTTACTGTCTATATTATTTTCAATATTCTGTTCCAACCTCTAACCAGAACTCACTTATCAGGCTTGCTTAAAACATCCTAGTGGTTCTTTAACCCACTTCTCCAACCTCTCCAAAGATCTGAATGAAACCAGACACAAAGGGTTTAGAACCACATGGTCAAGTCATGTTCATGGCAATGAATCCATTTATTAATATTAAGTTTATAGGTTGTTATCATCTCTCATGTTCTGATTTTCAGCATGTTATGGATTAAAAAACTGGTGGTCAACATGTCAGCTAGATTACATCATCATGGTGCTGAACATAGATGTCCCACCTGAGGAAAGTTGCCAGCGTAAGTAGAAACATGAAGGAGAAGCTATGCATTGAGACACTGAGGCATTGTGGGTTTTACTACATGTTGCTGTTTGAGCCATTAGGTTCTCCTTGAGAAGCTCTAGTCCTCATATTGAGCATTCCTTCCTGGCTTTGGAGAAGAAGACATGTGCTCTTGGTCTCCAGGATGAACTCCTCAAGCTGGCTTCCTGGCATATATTCAATTGTACTTATCATCAGAGGAGCTCGGGGCCTCCACGTCACTGAGGATGTCTGTGGTGCCTTTCAGAACAGCTCTGGTCTTTGTTGGAATGTGACTTCTCAGCTCCAGTGTAGAACCCTCAACCCAACAGCACAGCTCCTTCATTCTGCTGGTATAGATTTTGTAGCTGCCACTGCTGAGCTTTGGGCCTCCCCTGCATGGATCCATAAAAGAGACTTGCATGAGTCTTCTTGTGGGCTCTAGACCTCCAGTTGGAGTTTTGGGAGGCATTTTTATGAACTTTGGGGCTTCATCTGGAATCATGTGGGACATTGCTGTGGGATTCAGGATCTTGGCTAAATAGTCTATGGCTTTAGTGCTGTGGATAGCTTTCCTTCATTTTCTTGTGTTAAATCTGGGTGAGCATCATTAAAATAACACTAAAAACTCATGTCCTGATTTTAAGTGTTCTCTGTACAACCCCTGACTACAACACAGCAGTAATGATCTGAGCAGTTTTTCTCTACCCAAACCCTTCTGCCACCATGTTTTTGCCTGGAATGCAACCAACCATGGACTGAATCTCTGATACCATAAAAATTAAACTTAGCTTCCCCTTAGTTGTGTATATTGTGTATCATGTATGACCAAAGGTAAAACTATTCAATACAGTAAGCACTTTTATACTGAATCTTCCAAAGGGGGGGGAAAGAACACATTAGCTCTGAGTTCAGTAAACCAAAAGGAGTGAAATCATTCAAGAGATTATTACAGTGAAATTTAGTAAATATTGAAATAATCATACCAATAATGATAGGAAGTTAATGGCAGGAAATTGTATTCTTGACACCTCCATTTGCCTTCTAGTAAATACCCAAATCTTAATGTGCTCCAAACAAATTCTTTCAAACTGGAGTGTTTCTTCCAAAGTTGCCCCTCCTCCCTGACCATCAGTAATACATAATCATATACTTAGTTGCTTCAACTAAAATAGGCATCACTTCACTTGAGTTTAGCATCCTTTCATAGGTCATATGTTGTACAACGTGTTGTTTCTCTTGCATTCATTCTAGGTCTTTTTTTGTTTTTGAACAATTTCTTCTCATCTTATATTATCTATTGTACATTGTAGTCTTTTTTAAAATTTCAGTTTCTAATAGAAAGTAGATAATATGATGTTTATATGTATGAGACTGAGTTGTTACACATACAAGTACAGTCTCAAATTGAGGAATTCAAGAAGAGTTCAACATACATAAAGTAGCAAATATAATACACCTTTGTAAAGACAAAAATCACATGATCATCTCAATAGATGAAAAAAATACTTTTGATGAAGTTCAATGCTCATACATGATAATAACTACATAAAATTGAATTAGATGATCTTTATCTCAATCTGATAAAAGGCATCTAAGATACACCAGCAGTCAAAATACTCAATGGATAAAAACTTGAAATTTTCACTCTAAAATCAGGATCAAGGCAAGAATTCCCACTGTCACCCTTCCTATTCAATATAGCACTGGAAATATTAGAGCAATTAGACAAGAGAGAGAAACAAAACAATTAAGGATAGGAAAGGAAGAAATTAAAGTATCATTACTCCTAGATGGCATGATATTCTACATAGAAGACAGCAATGAACTTCATAAAATGAATTATAGATTTAATATATTCATTCATTTTGAACACAAAATTGAAAATTCTTATGGAATTCAAACAAACAGCAGGGAGAATTTCTGTTGGCACCAAACAATAGATACTTGAAATAGTTCACTGACTTACAATTATGACATGTACATGTGCCTTGCTGGTGCTCCACAAATACTGAGAAACCCTTTATTTGTGTAGAGGTAACTGAGAGTAACTCTCAGTCATAAAGTAAGACTTCAAAGAGGAATTTTCTAACATCACTTTTGAAATTATTAATATTGGACTGCACAATGGCTTAAGTTTAGCTGTGAAGAAACTTAAGAATATTTTATGTTGAACTGGAAAAATATATAAAACCTTGTGACCTTGGGCTACCAGAAGAGTAATGATGTACCTGTGTGCAGTATAATGATCTTAAGAAAAATATGGATGTGACATTGTTCTGGATTTTGTGTCAACTGTCTCTTATTACATGAACTTTTCAGGTTGTGAAATCTCTCTGAAGTTCAATTTTTAATGAGTGAATCTTGATTATTTTTATATCTCTTAAAGTGTCATATTTAACACAAACAGATAATGTTATTACATTACACATCACATATTTTAGTACCTAAGCAAGTCTTAGTAATTCGTAGGTACAGTTATACTGCAGCAACATTAAAGCAGGTGGTAAAAAGCACAGGTAATAAGAGAACCGAATTCAATAAAGATAGGCTAAAATATGAGGTGAGCCACACATGATGGTGCACACTTGTGTTCCCAGCTACACAGAAGCCTGAGGAAGGCAGATGAGTTGATCCCAGGGCTTTGCAGCCAGAATGAGTAACATTACATACAAAAATATAAATAAATAAGTAAATAAATAAATTGAAATGAAGAAATTAGAATATTGAGTGTTAAGTATGTCAGTATATCCTGAGGAATTACAGAGCTATGTCACTTTGTATTATCTCCACATTCAAAATAATTTGAGAAACATTAACCTGTTTTATTTGCAATCTCCCCATCAGGGTATTGAATGCAATCAAAGCAACAGGATTATTTTCCTCCCCCAGCAGCTTTTCTGAATTGAAGTGCACAATTTGGGTTGCAAACAGCATAGGGAGTCTGTGCAAAAGGTAGGAGAAAGGAAATCTCCTTCATAAACTAGATCCCACTAGCAGAAGGCAGGTAGAGGTTTCAGCAGAACTGTTGTGCAATAGAACAACTTAGCCAAGAGTTAATAAAATTGTGCTTAAAATTTTATGGAATAGAACTGATAAGGAGGGTTACAGTAAGTAAATATACCTACATTTGTTAGTGTCAATGATAAGCACTGTGTCAAATTTAATATTTATCCACAAATATTCATCTTGTATATATTCCTTAAGTGTTTCATTGTTATTAGTACCAGTGACATAAACTTTGTAATCTTTCTGACTTAAAATGTAGTCTGAGTTGATTTTTCTTATCATGATCATGAAAAATAGAGGCAATGTGCTCCATTTTTCAAAAGTCATATCTGATTCAGATCAAGTGTTCAAACATTATAGTAAAGATAAAAATAAGGTGGTGTCAGTCTCATGGACTTCAAATTATTATCTAAATTTTGGGCTTTTTAAACATTTACTTCTGAGGAAAACCACCATAGTGCAAACTCAAAAAAGGGCTTACCTCAATACTGTGCTCACCCCCACATCATCAGTTTATCCTTGAAGGGTAAATGTCAAGCCTTGCATGATTCAAAGATGAAATTTCCAAAATTCACTTGAGCTTTTAGTACCATTCAGCAAGGACAGGTAATTAAAGATGTCAAGCTTGGATGTTGAAATCCTCTCATTGACAATTTTCTGTTTAATGTTACTTTTTTCAACTTGGGATTTTTTCCAAAAAGGGTTTGAACTAAAATTGAAAAATAGTTGCTAGCATGTCAGAAAGCAATGCATGGAAGCAGGAATAAAACTTATTACTTCAATAGTCTTCTTTTCCTATTTACACAATAATAAATTACTTTGATTCAATTATCTGTCAAAATTTATATAGGCATGAGTATATTCTTAATAATTGTTAGATTAGAAAACAACACTTAACCAACTTAAGAAAACTAAAATTATATGAAATAGCGTTTCTAAACATAAATTAGGAAAAGAGAAATAAATAGTAAAAGGAAAAAATGGAAATTTCACAAACATAAGATAGTTAACATGTTCATCACATGAGAATAATATAAAAGTCTATCTTGATACAAAAATGTAAAAACAGCAAGTAACAAGTTAAAACAATAACATTTCCTGAAAAAAATTACAATTAGAAATACATTGAAGATGAGGGGAAATCTCCATAGAAACTATACTGCTAAGAAATAGGAAAAGCAATAAACTAAATATGTAGTTATCAAAAGGCAATAAATATCAAACCAGAAATATATTATGTGAACAATATAAACAATAAAAATAATGAAAGAATATGCATGATTTTAAAAGATATGTTTTTATAAAGAAAATTTCAAAGCAATAGAAGATACTAAAATTTAAAAAAAATAACCTGAAAGCAAAAATAATTGAAAGCAATTAGGATGTGTGTACACATACCAACGCCCCACCATGAATCTAATCATCATCTACTGCAAAACTGTACTAATAATAATTTAAAAATTACAAGAAAACAAAAATATAAAATCTAATACAGCATAGGCACAGTGAATTATAAAAGACTACTACAACAAGCTCTATAGAAGTAGATTAGATAATGTAGAAAGAAGAAATTATTAGCATCATCAATTAAACAAGATTGAGTCATCAAAATAGAAAATCTTAATACATCAATAACAGATGAAACAATAGAAGCAATAATCAAAATTCTCCCAAGAAAAAAAGTCTAAGGACCAAATGGCTTAGTAAGTGAGCTCCACAAATTTTTCAGAAATAAATGGTTACTAATATTTTTTAATGTTTTCCAAAATTTTGAACTGAAGAGAAAACTCTTATAGAGAACAGATTCTTACAATGTGAAAGTGGAATCACTTCCTCACAAGATCCTTTTAATAAGGCTTCACATTGTCAAAACACAAGACATTAGCATTTTCAAATTTCTCTTTCATTCCATTATACCAAATTTAACCTTGTGCAAAATAGGTGAATGTTACTACACGTTACTGAGCATTTGATGACCCAAAAGGACAGAAGCACTAAATGACTTGACTAACAGCTCTAAGAGGGAAGCCCAGATGCTGATGTCTAGGAGTCTTGCTTGAGTTTAGCACTGTAACACTGAACAATGAAACTAAAATACTGAAAATGTTCTGTCAAAAAGGGACCATTGGCTGCCATGAGACAGAGTGCAAAGAAAGAGATCCATGAGGACATTAATCCTTCCCATACCTTGTCACTTTAAATAAAAGTCCTAAGGGAGCATGGCTTAAGTGAGGTGGTAACCACTGGGCTTCAGTACACACAAACTGTGACATGTACAAGTGGTCTAACTTTCCTGGAATTTCTTTTTTTAACTGACAGTTAAAGGTAACATGTCAGAATGAAGAATGCTCAGAAAACTAGGATTAGAGATCCCATTTGACCCAGCTATTCTCCTTGTAGGTATATTCCCAGAAAAACTAAAAATATCATGTACTGATTATAACAGCAAATTTTGTCATAGTGAAATCTTGGAAAGAAGCCAAATGCCCAGCAACTGAGGAATGTACAAAGAATATGTGTGTCATTATATACATTGGAGTACTACTCTGCTGAATAGAAGGGTAAACTTGAGACATTTCTATGTAAATGGATGCAACTTGAGGCCATGTCTTATGTGACATAAACTAGAGTCTCTTGTATAAACATCATATTGGCTCTCTCATATGAGAACCCAAAGAATAAATACGGATAAAAATGTACAGTAGATGTTATGAAATAGGAAGAAATTTTTCAAAATAGAGAGGGACTAGAGTAGAAGAATGGAGAAAGGAAGAATTGCAGAATAAGAAAATGAATTTTTACAAAGGATAAAATGTAAACAAAGCATTGTAAATAGGAAGACGAAGGGTTGGAAGAAGGAGAGGGAAGTGTGAGAAACAGAGCAATCAAAATATATCTTGTAGAGCTATAAATTCACTATTTTGAATGTGAATATAATATATATATATCTAAAATATAACAATAATGTTAATATTAAAGAAAAGAAACTAGAAAGAAAAGGATAGAGACTAATATGGCTTCGATAGACCCTGCCTAGTTCCTTTGAGAGTGAGTTGTATAAATGAGTGAGTCTGGCTTTTCAGTCCTCCTTATGCCTGTCACACCATGCAACTGCGCTCACCCTTTCACTTGTGCTTCCATTATACTGTCATGTACTATATTGTCAGGCAGCAGACAGATCTCATCAGAGAGGAATCTGATGGGATCATTTCATCTTGCACTTTTTGCCTAAAAAATCATGAGCTAAACAAAACTTTTTTTTTCTTCACATCTTATTCAGCTCAGGTCCCTGTTACAGCAGCAGAAACTGGAAACAAGGCTTAACAATTTTTCTTAAAATATCTCTGTGGTTGATTTCTAGATTTGCACACTATGGATAAACATGAACATTATTTTAAAACATACTTCTAACAGGATTGTGATTAAAAGGAGCTGTATGCTGCCTACTTCTGATCCTTGGCCTAAGTAACACATTCAATCTGTTAGATGTTAATGCATCTAATTCACTACCATGTTTCTATTAGTAATTTCTAAATGCAGTTCTCTAAGTGTATCTTGATTCTTCTAAATTTTATATCATTTCTATGATTTTCACCCTATTAAATTGAGAAAATCACTTTGTCAGTATCTGTTTCACACATATTGAGAATTCCAATTGTCCAATTATTGCTATAAGGTAATTTTTAAGTAATAGTCAACATTTACAATGTTAGAATTTATAAATATTCACAACTAAATGTTGTGCTTTATGCATAATTACACATGTGGTATTGTACTAATATTCTTAACCATATTTGGCTTTTTGAGTAGTTAATATTGGCATCATTTTCATGCTGATCTTGTTTTTATGCCAAACAGGGTTGATGCCCCAATTCTTCAGATTCCTACACCACCTCTCAGTGTGTTCAAATACATTTTGGCAATCCCATACTTTCATGCCACTCTTGAAATTTGTCTTCCTTTTCTGACCTGAGATTGTTCTGCAGTTTGTCCCAGAAATATTTGTAGGAATTTACTATTTACTAGAAATATTTTGTACTTTTAAAATGATTTCAAATTATGATACTAAAATGAAGAAACATTTACATACTAGGAATACAGTATTAAACAAATACAGACTATTTTTACATTTAAAAAATTTAAGTCTATGTAGATGATATTTTTTAGCATAAAATTGTAGATATAGTACATAAATACATTCATGGTACATATTAATTTCATATGACACACAGTATTCATAAAGCTGCTTACAGTATACAGAATAAAATTTATATATGTTTGATAATGCTACATATAATATATATATAAACGTAGCTGAAAACATATAAAAAATCTGGTAGTTATAGTCAATTAAAACAGACATTAGGTGAGTGGATATTAGGGTAGAGAAGAGATTCACCTCATACATTTTATCAGTGTATTTTTGTTTGCTTTAAAAATATATATATACATTATTTTGTAAAAAATAAAAACACCATATGAAATGTTACAATGGTTAACCTTTAGGGCCAGTTTGATCTTCTAAAATGACTAGGTTGTATTTTCATTGATTTGTTGTCAGCCTTCTTAAAGAAATAACTAAGAATAACTTGTAAAGAGATGAAAAGGAAGGTGAAAAAAAGAGAGACCAGTGCATGGGCTGTCTCATTAACCCAGGTGACAGAGATTGTGGCTTTTGGTATGCCTACAGTACTGGAGGTGACAATAGATGGCAAATATTGGGGAAAACAAGTTATAAATATGACTGTTGAAACAGATGAATGAAGTCATGCAGAGACAATGGAATCTCTATCTCTGCACAACAGTATCAGAATTAGAAATAGGTATCAGCTACACAAATTCCTACTGAATGCTCACAAAATTACTTCTACAAGTTTTGTGTTTCACAATTTAGTGCATATATAAAATGCAGTTATTTAGCAACATTTCAAAGAACTTGTTTTAAGTGTGGACTGTAACCATAAACACATAGACATTACAATCATCATAATCATCACACATCAAAACACATAATCAGTGAGTCTTGCGGCCAAATCAATAACTGATATACAAAATAAATACTAGGGTTTTTTTTAAAATAATGATTAAGGGCTGGGAATTTAGCTCAGCGGCATAAGTGCCTTCCTGGTAAGCCCATAGCCTTGAGTTTGTTCCCTGGCACCAATAAAAAAAATAAATAAAACTTAAAAAATGATACTTAGTGAACTATTCCAAAATTATAAAAAAAGATTAAGATGTTAGCTTAAGAAGCTGCTGTTCAATTTTGTTTGATCTTAGATCAAAGAGACATCAACAAAATTTGAAGAAAGACTAACATATTTTGAAACTGGATGACAATTTTTTTCAACATATGAATGGGTCCAAAATTTGAGTTCAATTCACATTCTAAATGAAATACAAATAAAATGTAATTTGAAATAATTAAGAACTTTCAGTGCATAATAAAGAGGTCAAGATAACACCATAAACATTCTTACAATTTCAAAGAAGACACATTTATCTCTAGTGAAGGGCAGATGTAACCCTAGCCATGTGATTCACAAGCAGCAGAGAGGAGAAGCCCTCAACTTCCCAGCGAATTTGGTTTCCCAGCTACATAGTTGGAGTTCCTTGCCAGTGGTATATAATGCACTTTTCTGCTGAAAGAGAAATTTAACCATCACTTTAAGACTTCTTGCTGTCTAGAGACATTTAGAATAGAGTAAATGTAATCCTTTTGATTTCCCCAGGCAATACAACAATTCAGAAATAATTGAATTGTTACTCTGGAAAACAATTGGTCTCAGAATGTCAGGATAAAAAATGTTTAAAATGTGGAAGCAAGCCATCAAAGAGTAAAAACATAGTTCTAAATTTTTTTTTAATTTCTTATTTTTTGAATTACAGATGATTCACCACTACCAGTCCTGATCTTACATATTAAGAATGTCTTGACCTTATATATTAAGAGTTAAGAATTACACCATGAGAAAATCAACAAACAGATTGCATTAACAGTCACTTTGTTAGATAGGAAATCAGTCGCAAATCAGCTGAAAAGTACATACCTTGAAACAAGAGAGCAAAGGTGAGGAAAACGTGTTTGCACATAACATTTTTAAAATCAAAGCTACATTGTCTTCAAGACACTCTGGAATCATCTTGAATGAAGTAAATCTAACTAAATAAAATCATATGACTGAAAATACCCCAAAGCACAGTATGTGTTCTCTTTTTTGGCAATGGATGCACATGATGCCATCTCATTGGATCTTCTCTGTCTCCATCAGGAAGATTTTTAGATTTTTACATGAGTAAAACTTGTAAAATATATATATTTCAGGTATCTTGCAAATCTTGCATTGTTTTCAAGTTCTAAGGAAAGTCCCTTCAGCCCCATCTGTTTCATTTATGTCAATATCTTGTCTTTTGTACTTGGAGAACTGATTCTTTCAGATACTGCTTTATTCACAGAGAACCAAGGTGACAGCTTTTTTCAGTGCTTAGATCCAAGTCCTACTTGTTTTCAAATTTCTCAAGGGCCAAGTAGTGATCTCTTAATCTGTGCTCAATGGCTTTCAGTTTCCCTGACACCATGATTTGCAAATATCACACAGACTGGGTTCTTCTCCTGTTAGGGAGACTTTTCTATCAGCCTGGCCAATAAAGAAATGCTGGCTCCCTCCCTAGGGTACCCAGTGCCTTCTGAAGATGGCAGATACAATGGACCTGGGGTGCAAGGTGTGCTGTGGTTCTAGCATAGTCTGATTTCTATTTCTAAACCTCCCCAAAGTGGATCTTGGTCCAGTGCATTTTTCTTGCTGTTTACCTTCACATATTTGTCTTTCCCCACTGCCCCTACCCAGGGTATCTGCTTTTTCTGGTCCATGTGCTGGAGACTCCTCTCTCACTACCACCAGGTAGTTGGCCATGGTGATGCTGTCTGTATTACTCATGTTATTTTTGGAGTGTTCATATCTGTTTTGTAGAAATTATCTTTTGTGCATTAATCTTTTAAACTACAAGCTGCTACAATATTAAGACAGATTTCTAATAACGTCTAAAGAAATTTCTATGTAAAAGTCTGTTATCTTCAGGTAGAGATCATCATACTCTTTTCTACCTAAACTAAGTGTCATAAACTTTTTTCTTGTCAATTTTCTGTGGCCAGAATCTTCAATATGTCAAGGAGAAGTAACAAGGATCTCTCTATTAAGGGGGATATTAGCTGTGATTATTTTAAATGACCTTTATCACTTTGAAAAACTGCTCAATGGCCTATTTTGTTGAGCATTTTAATAAATCATATTATTAGCAGTCATGAGTAAAATGTGCTTTGAAATCTACAGTGCCAGAGCAGAGCACTGTGGCACTCATGGGAAGCCAGCAGGAGTTGACCTGCCACACACTGATGCTTCTGTGGAACAGTGCATACCTAGCCACCCAGCCCACAGTCCTGTGGGCCCTGCAGCAGAGGCAGCAATCTGAGCCTGTCTGGACTTGCCCCACCTGGACTCCTTGAAGTCTTTCTCCAACTTGCATGTTCTCTCCAGGAGTTGGTGGCTGCCAAGAAGCACTTTCCTGGTAGTCTATCAGCAATCAAGTGGGTGCAGAGGAAAGACAGCACATCCCTCTTCTCCCAGAATGAAAGTGGTCCTGCCCTTTTCTTCCCATCCTTAGTGCTTTGATTCTGGCCTAGAAGGGCAACCTTCCACCAGTGATAGAAATAGTAACTGCTGAACAGCTGATGGACTATTTAAGCCACTGCTTGTTGGGTGATAGCCAAAGGAATTCCAGAAATTCTGCATTTTAATGATGAATACAACCCTAATTGTTCACAGCTAAATAATGTACCTTGTATAATTACACATATTATATTTTTCTACATATTCTTGACTTTATTTTACTTTACATGTAGTAAATATTGGCATCATTTTCATGCAAATCTATTTTTTTTTGCCAGAGTTGATGCTCCAATTCTTCTGACTTGTTCAGTACTTTTCAACATGCTTAGATACATTATGTCAGTCCAATATTTTTGTGTTGAAAAAAGTCTTTCTTGTAATACCATCTTCTCTTCTGAACTGTGACTGCTCTGTGCTTTGTTTCAGAAATATTTGGGGCAATTTTATTATTTACTAAAATATTTTGTAATTTTAAAATGATTTCCATTTATGATAATAAACAAACTAATATTTATATAAAGAGAATATAACATAAAAATTTACAAACTATTTTTATATTTGTAAAAAGATGTTTGAGTATGTAGATAATATTTCTCATAGCAGAAAATTTTAGATGTAGTGCATAAACATGTATATGACTTTCATATGACATACGGTAGTCATAAAGCTATTTATATTATACATAATATGACATACATATTTGACATAGCTATATGTAGTATGTATAAATATACATGGAAATCTATATAAATTCTGGTAACCATAGCCACTTTGAAGAGGAATTAGGGGAGTGGATATTAATGTAGACAAGTGATTTGCTTCATTCATTTATCAATGTGTTTATTGTCTTTAAAACATATATATGAATTATTTTGTCAAAAAATTAAAACACCATGTGAAATTCTTCAACTGTTAAGCATTAGGGCTATTTCAGTCTTCTAAAATAGCTAGAATATATTTTCATGAAGTCATTGTCTGTGTTCTTAAATCACAAAGAATAGGAAAGTGTAGTGACAAGTGAAAAGAGATGAAAAGGGACTGAAGCTAAAAACAGAGAACAATGGAAAGAACATTTTAATAACCCAAGTGATTGAGATAGTGACTTGGGATAGTGTTATGAAATTGGAGGTGACAAAATTTGGTCAACATTGCTAAAGAGTTATAGGTATAACTATTGAAATGAAAGAAGTCATAGAGACAATGGACTCTCTACTGCTATACAGCTTTACATGAATTAAACATGGATACTAACAAACAAATCCCAATTGAACTAACACAAAGTTACTTCAGAAATTTTTTGTTTTAGACTTTAGTGAATATATAAAATACAGCTATTTACTAACACTTCAAAGTGCCTGTTTTGAGTGTGGACTTAAATGTACACACATAGACATTACCATCATTGTTATCATCACACATCACTATGCATGATCAAACTGTGAGTCTCAAAACAGAAAATCAATAACTGACTTACAAAATAAATATTAGGGGTTTTAAAAAATAATGGTTGAATTGGGAGTTTAGGCAGCTGATGTTCAAAATTTTTTATTGTAGATGAAAGGACATCAGCAAGATTTTAAGAAAGACTAACATATTTTGAACCTGAATGTCACTTTTATCAATATACAAATGGATGTAATTTACATTATAAAATAAAACACAAATAAAATGCTATTTCAAATAAGTAAGAACTTTCAGGGCATGATAAACAGGTCAAGATGCCTCCATAACCCTTCTTACAATTCCAAAGGGGATACGTTCATATCTAGTGAAGGGCAGATGTAGTCCTAGATGTGTGCATCACAAGCAGCACAGAGGAGATTCTCTCAGCTTCCCAGGGATTTTGTTTTCCCAGCTGCATAGTTGTAGTTGCTTTCCAGTGGCCTTTGATGGACTTTTCCACTGAAAGCATAATTAAACCACCATTTGCTTTTAAAAGACATGTAAAATGGAGTAAAAGTCATCATTTTCACTTTCCCATGTAATATTATAATTGAGAAATAATCTATATTGTTGCTCTGGAAAAAAATAAGTCATACAATGTCAGCACAAAGACATGCTTCAAATTTGGAAATGAGGTATCAAAGGTTAAAATATATATTTCTAAAAGCTTTACTTAAATTTTTTGATTTTAGGTTAAATATGATAGCCACTACCAGTTAGAATGTCCTACCCTTGTATTTTAATAATTAAGAATTTTAGCATGAGAAAAGCAACAAATGTATTGCATCACTCCAGCCATTGTGCTAGATATGAAATCAGGGCAAACCAAATGAAACTTGCGATACTATCAATATAGCAATAGCAAAGATAAGGACAATCTGTATGCACAAACTTGTTTTATCAAAACCCCATCAAAATTACAGAATGTTCAACACACATTGGCATTATCTTACTGATTTAAACAAAAATAAATAAAAGTATATGACTGAAAATACCAACCAAGATGGATGTGATGGATATGCATTCTGTCATGTTTCTGGTTCTTTTCTGTCTCTATTAAGAAGATTGTAGATGTTTACCTGTGTAATCTTCCACATATCTTAAAAATCCTTCTTGTCTCCAAGTTACAAGGAAAACCACTCCAGCCCCATACATGTCACCTTCTCTACTCAGTGAACTGATGCTTGCAGATACTGCTTTACTCACAAAGACCCTGTCTCTGAACTAGGTCCCTGCCCAACTAGGGGAGAAAAACGTCCCCCAAACATATGTTATTAACACCAAGAGGGGCATGGTATTCAACAGAAAGCCAGCAACTGGCTTCACACAGCTCAACCTGGAATAAGCTGGTTCCAGGAAAAACCATAAGAGATACGCTATGCTTGTCAGCATCCCCTGTACCCTGTTCTTCTTCCTGTTGGGGAGAACTTTTCTTCAGCATGACCACTGCTAAAATGTTGGCTCCCTCCCTCTGGGTACCCAATGCCTCTGAAGATGGCAGGTACACAGAAACTGGGGTGTAAATATTGATGTGATCTTTGCATTATTCAGCTTCCCTTTCTAAACCTCCCAAACATTAGATTTTGGTTCAGTGAATGTTTTTTGCTGTTGCCTTCCCATATTTGGCTTGGCTTAGTGTTCCTTCCCAGGGTGTCTGCTTTCTCTGGTCCCTGTGTTGAAGCCTCCTTCCTCACTACCACCACCTAGTTGGCCATAGTGATGCTGTCTATATTCTCTACTTTGGTTTTGGAGTGTTCACAACTTTTTTGCAGAAACACAATTAACTTTTGTGCATTAATATTGTAAACTACAACCTGATTCACATATTATTAATACATTTTTAATGAATTCAGAATAATTTTCTAATAAATATTCAGTCATCTTCAGGTAGAGATCATCATACTTTTTTCTATCTAACCTTAGTGTCATTTACTTTTTTCCTGTGCAGTTGTTGTGGCCAGAATCATCAATGTGTCAAGTAGAAGTAGCAAAGATCTCCCTATTATGGAAGATATTAGATGTGATTATGTTAAATTATTTTTATCACTTTGAAAAATTCTTCCTCTAAGGCCTATTTTGCTCAGCTTTTCAAAAAACTGTTCTTATTGAAATAGTCATGAATATAACATGCTTTTAATTGACAATTCCAGCACAGAGTGCTGTGGGAAGCATGAATTGACTGCCTGCAGCTCCAGTCTTTCAGCCCCATGGGCCCTGCAGCAGCAGCTTCTGCCTGAGTCTGCTCAGGAATTGACCTGCCTGGATGCCCTGGAGTCCTTCTCCGACCTTCATGTATTCCCCAGGAAGGGGTGGCTGCCAAGGAGCATTTCCCTGGCAGTCTGTTCAGCAGTCAATCCAGAGGAAGGGCAGTACATTCCATTTCACCAAGAATGAGAGTGGTCCTGCCCTTTCCTGCTCATCCTCCCTGTTTTGATTCTGGCCTAGAAAGGTAAACTTCCACCAATGATGGAAGTCTTAACTGCTGTACAGCTGATGACTATTTAGGCCATTACATGTTTGAGGAAAGTCAAAGAAATTGCAGAAATTCAGCATTTAAATGATGATGAAAAGACAAGTAAACTGATGGGATCCTTCACAATTTGCAAGAAGGCCTAGATATAAATGTGAAGCTTCCTGGCATCCCAGTTTTGAGTATAATCAGGAGTGTGTAGTGTTCTTCCTGCTCCACATTCCTTTGTATCACAGGTGGCTGGTGGAGCCTCAGAGTGATGACCTGGTGAAGGTTCTGGGAACTGTGCTACAATCAGCTGATAGAGAAGATCAGCTTCTGCAACCAGACAGTAATCAGATGGTTATGAAGGCTTGGAGCAGTCCAGTTTCTAAAGAATGCAGCACTCAACAGACAGACTATGGGTTGTGTGAAGGAGGATGCTGTGCAATTTCAGAATATCATTGTAGCAGTATAACCACATACAAGGGTCCACTGTATTTGCTGGTAACAGACCAGGGGGTCTCTAACTGCAGTGAAAGTTGTTTGACAAAGCCCACCCAATGAAGATGGTGATTCTGAGACTCAGTATTTCCTCAAGGCCTCCTTCAGAGCCTTAAACTGTATAAAAAGGAATAGAGGATCAGATGGATCAGGACTTTAAATAGTGGTATTCTTGCTACAACAAGAACAGTAGAATCAAAAGATCAGTTGGACACAAGTGTCAAAGTGTATCAGTGATTTGAGCCGAAGGAAGGTTCTACCAGGGACAGGAACAAGGAGCATCAGCTGTCACTGTGTCTGCACAAACCCAGCAGAGCTGGCAGGCACAAGCCTTTCCATCAAGGGAAGTCATTCTGCAAACAGTGACCATACACAAAAGGAACCTCACAATATATAAAGAAAAGTGAGAGAAGAACCGATCTGTGTCATTTTGTAACAAGTATTGGATTTTGATGGAACCATTTACAGTATGAGTCTTGAGAAATGATACAACAAGGGAGAAGGAAGAAAACCTCAGAAATACAGTCTGTAGTTCATTTCCTAATAAATTTCACCCCCCCCCATTTTCAGTGAAAAGTTTGTTACTGTGTTACAATCAAATCTTTTGAATCCTACAACACTTTACCAATTGGAGTTTCATGCTACAAGTTGGAAACACTGTATATTGTCATTCACGAAAACTACTGAAGTTTTAATGAAATAAGAAAACCCTAGCAAACTTTATGTCATGGTGACATTCCTAACTCATATCAGTTAGTAAGGTAAATTATATTCTCTTGTAACCATAACTGAAGCTGTTTAATTTAATCAGATTTAAGTGTCAGCACAATACTTTCTGAAATTCTTATAATTTAAATTGTATTCAAACCAACCCATCAATTTCTTTATATTGAAATTACAAAAAAAGAAAAAAATAGCAGGTATAAATAATCCTAGTTTTTATAATGATCTAGTTCAGGTGTTCAATAACTTTGCTCACCTTTAATAATATACATTTTAGAACTTGAGAACAGAAAATTGAGTTTTTATTTTATTTGGATAGAAAAAGTAAAGAGTTTAGTTTCTGTTCCAATAGCAAAAAGTTACATAAAACTAAGACTTCTAACCGATCCACATGATGACTTAATCACTTGGTAATGTTTTGAAATTTTAATAATTCTGAAATATGCAAATAGGTAGGCTGGAGTTCTGTGTATTACTCATAAGTGCACACATCAATAATTTTAAAAGAAAAATTAATACATGAAAAATAAACATGCTAGAGCAAACTATATGTTTATTCATTTGCAACAATGTGATCACAGCCTTACAGTACTTTAATCCTCTCTTCTTCTTAGCATAAATTGTTTGCTATTTGAAAAGTCAGTGTTCTGTTACTTCTTGAAATGTACATACTAGGCATAATAAAAGTCAACTAAATTTATTTATATAATGCGTTAGTGATAATTACCTCACTCTAACATTTGCACTCAGTGCCTAGTCTTCAATTCTTCATAGTTTTTGCAGACCCTTGGAGTCATTAGTCTACACTACCTCTTTGAGATCAAGTTTTTAAAAATTATAAACATACATGATGGTGTGGAGATTGTCTTTCTTTTCTGGTCTTCAATTAACATAATATTTTCCAGTCCGAGTCATGTTCCACAAATCATGAGATTTTATTATTTTTCAGTCTGTCCATTATATTTGTGTATCTCTACACCACACACTATATTCTTTCATCTACTTAGGAACATTTAAATCAATACCTTATGCTAGCTATTATGAACACTGCTACAACAAATGTGGCAGCTCAGTTGTTTCCTTCATGGATTTGATGTTATATTCTTCTAATATAAAGCAAGGAGAAGAAGTATTAACTCACATGAGGTACATTTTCATTTATTAAAAGAAATATCCATATTATTGTACACATAGTGTATAATATTTATAGTAACTTACATTTCTATCAACAAAATACATATTGCTTACTCTGCACCTTTGTCTGCATTTTCTATTGCCTTATTTTCTGGCAATACACATTTTTCCTATGTTAAAAATAATGTCACATTTGAAATTTGTATTCACTTGATGGCTATAGATAATGAACATTTTTTCATATGTCTGTTGATCATTTGGAAAATTTCCATCAGAAAATGCCTAGTCACATGTTCAGCCCACTTAAAATGTTACTGTATTTTGAAAAAAAATTTACCTGTTTATTATTCAATTCTTTTATGTTGAGATAAAATCCATGTCAGATACACAATTTGTAACTATTTCTTCCCATGTTGGAAGTTTTCTTTCAACTGTTGATTGTTTATGGTTTTATGCAATGCACAGAAACTATTGATATAATTCAGTATTTTAATGTTTTCTTTGGTTTCATGTTCCTGGAGTGATGTTCACAAAAATCTTTGCTCAAACCAATATTTTGAATTATCTTATCAGTGAATTCATCTAGCAGTTTCCTAGTTTCAACACTAATATTTAAGTCTTCCATGCATTTGGAGTTGATATTTGCAATCAGTGAGAGATATAACTAGTTTCTTTGCTTAACATATGTATAACTGATTATTTCACTACCTTTTATAAAGAGAGTATGCTTTTTCCATGGTATTGGTTTTGTTCCCCTGTAAAATTGTGAAAAATATAAATGTTTGGGTTTACTTCAGAAATCTGCGTTCTTTTGCTTTGTTTTTATGCCAGTGCTTGCTGATTAAATTGTTATAGAATTTGCTATATTTTAAAGTCAAGTCATATCCAAGATTATCATTTTTGCTGAAGATTTTTTTGACTACATGAAGTGTTTTGTGATTCAATACAAAATTTTAGGAATTTGCCTTCTATTGATCTGAAGAAAATCATTGATATTTTTATTGGAACTTTAATGATTTTGTAAAATTGCTGAGCATAATATTGACATTAAAATAATACATATTCTTTCTATCTGTTAATGTAGAATATATTTCCATTGTTTTTCTCATAGATGTATGCCTTAAAATTTTTATTGCAAAACTTTTCAACACTTGACTGAATGTATTTCTGGATATTTTTTACCTTTCATAAAAGAATTTTTTACTATGTTTTTGTTCTTCACAATTGGCTGAGAACTTATGAAACCTGCTAATTATGTGTTGATTTTATATCTTGTCTTTATGTTACAGTCACTTGTTAGTTCTAACATGATTTTGAGAGTATCTTTAGGTTTTATGCATGACATCATTTCGTCTGCACACAACAAGCATAGTTTGAGTTCTTGATTTTCAATTTAAATGACTTTTATTTCTTTCTATCCCTTAATTGCACTCATTAGAGTTTCTAATACAATTTTAAATTTAACTTAGGGAATTTTGTGTCATTGTTTTATTTCAGAACATAGAAGAATGTATCAAATATTAAAAGTTAAATGAATCAAGAAGATGTTTCAATAATCAATGTATATTCATTTATTTTTGGAAAACCTAAACATATAAAGCAAAAGCTTGTACATCTAAAGGGAGAGACATGTTGCAATGCAAGATTTGAACACTTTACTTTCATCATTATTATACAAGAAATGTGCAAAGAAAATTTATATTTAACCTCTTCTCTAGACAAATGAACCTAATATTCAATCACTCTATAGTACAAATTTTTCTCAAAAGCACATGGAATATTTTCTAGAGTAAGTTCTAGAGTAAGTCAAACTTCAGGGTAAAAAATAATACTCACCAAAGTAAAAAAACTGAAGTTGCATCACATGTCTTTTCTGAATATAATATAAAGGATCAAGAAATCAATATATCAAAAATTGTTTAAATATATGGATATTAAACAACATACCTTTGCACAACTTGTGGATAAATATAATTCACCTACATAATACTAAGGAGATTTTATTTTAACAGCCACAGGAATTATACAACTGCATATCAACACTGAATCCTTATTTTTAAGATTTCAAATTTCACTGGCAAATGTAGAAGCAGGTACTCACTGATATCAAAAAACTTGTCTTTTTCTCAAAGACTTATAACTAATGGGTCAGTTAAGCTTTTTAACATAAAGATATGTTATGGCAGGAATGGGAATTTAGCTTTTATCTCTAACGCCAAGACTCTGTCTTTTTCAGACCTTAGACTCATTAATTAACCCTAGCTTTTTTGTTATATATTCTACTTCTAATAATGTTGTGAAAATTGTAAAAGTGTTGAACATTAATAAAATAGTAGACATACCTACTGAAAAACTGATAGTATTTTGAAATGAAATATATTCATCACTGTGCTCTGAATTTGGCTTTTGAGTTATTTTTATCCTCAAATCTTCATTCCATTTGCTCTGAGAATTTTGGGTAGCTTTAAAAATACACCAGCACAATTTTAGAAGTATTCTCTTAGCTCCTGGCCAAGTGTTTCTTTCACTTTCTACTGTTCCCAGGCACCTTGTACAAGTGCCTTTCCCTGAGGCACACAGCACCAGCAAGGTCATTCTTGGGAAGTTTATTTCTGCATCTGTCTCAATCTCTGTTGTGATATTCTACTTCTGTAATTGAGTTTTTGGAGCCCTTTACCATGCTATAGAGTCTAATTGACTACAGTTATTTTATATTCCAGTAGATTACTTTAGACCACTATTGACTATAATGTCAGTATTTCATATCACAGTATTCATATCACAGTATTCATATCACATATCAGTATTTCATATCACAGAAGTCATTTCTCTTGCACACAACACTTTGAAGCAGGTGAACATGATTGGTGGAAAACTTTATTCAGTACCTTATTTTATAAATAAGTACTTTCCCATTTTGCATCTCTACTATGTCTAAAGCACGGTCATATTCAATCAAATGAGGGTATAGTAACAATAGGTGCATAAAAATGCTTAGCCATCAAATTCCTGATTCCCATCTTTGTATTATTCCCATTCATGAGTAGTCAAATGGTTTCATTATAGAATTTAGAAGGTCACAACAGCTTTCACTGAGGCAGATCTCTTGCAAAGAATGTATGTTTCTTGCAAGCTGTTCATTTAAAAGAGAATCTGGCAACAGTATTTCCCATGTGGTTTTCATTTTATTCATGAATATTTTGCCTATCCCTATGTCTTCAAGTTTTCTGCCCTCCAGCAGATTTAGTGTTTCTGTTTTAATGCTTAGATTCTTGACCCATTTTGAATTTAGATTAGCGGATGGTCCTTATTGTGTGGAAAGCCAGTCTTCAGCATGTCTAAAACCAATTTTTTCCAGCACCATTTATTACAGAGGCTATCTTTTTTTCTCAGTAAACATGTTTAGCACCTTTGTCAAATATAAGGTGTCTGAGTATCTTAATAGTAGTGCTTTTATCTTCTAATCTGTTCCATTGACGCTCAGGTCTATTTCTTTGCCAGTACCATGCTGATTTTATTACTGTGGCTTTGTAGCATAGTTTCAGGTCAGGAATTGAGATGCTTCCTGTCTTGACTTTGTTGCCAAGAATTGCCTTTTTACTTAAGGTTTCTTTTGTTTCCAAATGAATTTTAGGACTATTTTCTCTAGATCTGTAAGGTATGATCATGGTATTTTGATTGGGATTACATTGAATCTGAGTAACAGTTTTGGGAGTATTACCATTTTAACAACATTGGTTCTTCCTAACCAAGAGCAAGGACTGTCCTTCCATTTTCTAATATCCTCTTCAATCTCCTTTAGAGTAGTATAATTTTCAGTGCATAGGTCTTTTACATTCTTGATTAGGTTGATTCCTAAGTGTCTAATTTTTTAAAAATCTATTATGAAATGTGATATTTCCATAATTTCTCTCTTATTGAGTTTTTTTAATTTTGTACAAGAATGCTATTGATTTTTGAATGTTGACTATGTATCTAGCTATCCTGCTGAGTTTTTTTATTACCTCTAGTAGTTTTTAGTGGAGTTTTGGGGATCTTCTATGTACAGTATCATGTAGTCTGCAAATAATGATAATTTAACTTCTTTTCCTATTTTTATTCCTTTTATTTCTCCCACTTGACTGATTGATCTGGCTAATATTTCTAGAATTATATTGAATAGGAATGGTGATAGTGGATATGCTTGTCTTGTACCTGATTTTAGAGTGAAGGTTTTCAGTTTTGTCCATTTAGTATAATGTTGGCTGTTGGATCGTCCTAAGTGGCCCTTATGAGATTAAGGTACATACCATCTATTCCAAGTTTCTGTAGGGCTTTTATCATGAACAGGTGTTGGACTTTATCAAAAGCTTGTTCTGTATCTATTGTGATGATCATGTGATTTTTGTTTTTGGCCCTGTTGATGTGGTGTATTACAATTATTGATTTGCATATGGTGAACTATGCCTGCATTCCTGGAATAAATCCAATTTGGTCATGGTGTATAATCCTCTTGATGGTTTGCTGCATTCTATTTGCCAGTATTTTATTGAGAATCTTTGCATCAGTGTTCATAAGTGAGATTGGACTATATTTCTACTTTTTGGTTGGGTCTATCTCTGGTTTTGGTATCAGTGTCATACTTGAATCCAAGAATGATTTAGGGAGGACTGCTTTTCTTTAAATTTCATTGGAGTCTTTAAGGAGAGATGGCATCAAATCTTCTCTAAATTTCTTATAGAATTCAGCTGTGAATCCATCAGGACCTGGGCTTGTCTTTGTTGGTAAGTTTTTAATCATGTTTTCAATTTCAGTAGCTGATCCTGGGTTATTCAAAATTGTTACATATTCTTGATTGAGCTTTGGTAGTTCATGTGTTTCTAGAAATCTGTCCATTTCCTCTTTTTTCTACCCTATATGAGTAGAGATTCTCAAAGTAGGTGTTCATGATCTTTTGAACTTCCATGGAATTTGTAATTTCCTTCTTTTCAGTCCTTCTTGCATGGATTTGACCTTTTTCTTTCTTTTTCTTGTTAATGTTGGCTAGAGGTTTATCAACTTTGCTTATTCTCTCAAAATCCCAGCTCTTTGATATATTAATTCTTTGTACTTTTTTGTCTGAATTGCATTAATTTCTGCTCTAAAGTTTACAATTTCTCTCTTCTATGAACATTGGGTTTGACTTGCTCTTCCTTTTCTAGAAGCTTAAGATGTAACATTAGGCTATTTATATGTGCTCATTCAGTTTTCCTGATATGACTATTAATTGCTATATATTTTCCTCTTAGGACTGCTTTCATTACATCCCATAGGTTACAGCATGTTGTGTCTGCATTTTCATTGTATTGTAGGTATTGTTTTATTTCTTCTTTAATTTCATCTGTAACCCACTGTTTGTTCAGAAGGTTGTTATTTAATTTCCATGTATTTATGCAAGTTTTGCATTTTTTGCCATTGATTTCCAATTTATGGGAAATCACTATGCACTATGATTAGATATTATGCATGAGAGAATTTCATTCCCTTTGCATTTACTTAATAATGATTTATTAGTTAGTATGTGCTCTATTTTGGAGAATGTCCCATGTGCAGCTGAGAAGAATGTATATTCTGATATGGTTTGGTGGATCACTCTGTAAACATCCACTAAGTCCATTCATTCATGGTTATGATTCAGTTGTTTTATTTCTTTGCTGACTTTTTATCTAGTTGATCTAGCTCTTTGTGACAGTGGGGTGTTAAGGAATCCTATTACAATTGTGTTCCTGTGTATTTGGTTTTTCATGTCCATTCATACTTTCTTAAATTGTGTGCTTCTGTGTTTGGTGCATATATATTTATAATTGTTATTTCTTCTTCTTGGTGTATTTGGTTTTTCATGTCCATTCGTATTTTCTTATATAGTTGTGTGCTACGGTATTTGGTGCATATATATTTATAATTGTTTGTTCTTCCTCTTGTAGTTTTCCACTTACAAGTATTTATAGGCCTTCTTTATCTCTTGTAAGCATTTTAGGTTTGAATTTCACTATGTCTGCAAACAGAATAGCTATCTGTACTTTTTTCTGGATTCTTGTTGCAAAGCACATGGGAAATAATTCAAAGAATCAACAACTGGGATCTCATATTACTAAAAAGTTTCAGCACTTCAAACAAAATCAGCAACAGAGTGAAATGAAAACCCACAGAATGGGAAAGAATTTTAGCCAACAACCCCTCATACAAAGGACTTATATCCACAACATATAAAGAATTGAAAATCATCAAACCCCAAAATTCAAAGACCCTCTCCAAAAATGGGCATCAGATATGAACATATAGTTCTCCGATGAAGATTTACAAATGGAAAATAAACACATGAAAAAATGTTCACCATCACTGGCTATTTGAGAAATTCAAATTAAAACAGCATTGAGATTTCACCTCACCCCAGAAATAATGGTTGTCATCAAGAAAACAACTGATAACAAATATTGGCGAGGATGTGGGGAATAAAAGAACACTTCTCCACTGTTGGTGGGAGAGCAGACTGGTACAACCACTGTGTAAATCAGTATGGAGATTCCTCAAAAAACTAGGATTGGAGGTTCCATTTAATCTAGGTATTCCTCTCCTGAGTATTTTCCCAGTAAAGTTAAAAAGGTCATATCACAGTGTTATGTGTGCACCCATGTTCATAACAGCACAATTTTTGATAGCTAAATCTTGGAAACTACCAAGATGTCTCAACTGCAGAGTGGATGTAAAAAATGTGGTATTTTTATACAATTGAATACTACTCAGCTATAAAAAAGGGTGATCTTCAGGTCTTTAAAGGTCAATGGAGACAACTTGAAAATATCTTCATTAATGAAATAAACAAGAGTTACATTAATAAACATTTTCTCTCTAGTCAAAAAATAATGGCAACTGACAGAATAATGATATCCAAAATGTATGATGGGTATCATGAAAGTAAGAGTTAGGGAAAGTGCTCTAGAGGGTATAGTGGTATGTATAGTGTGTAGGATAAATTACCATATTGCTGAATTCCTGTTGAAACATTTAATGGAAGGATTTTCACTTTCAGTGTTTGAGTGTCTAACCACTGTTTGTGCTTTGATTTTGTGACTTTGGCAACCACTTTTTAGGATGACAATGAAGAATGTAACAACTAGCGATTCTATGATGCTGATCTTTTTGAAATTGGTATTTTTCTACCGTTTTTCTGTTTTTCTATTTTCTTTAATTTTTAAGCTTTCTTTGAAAAAATCAGAATAATATGCAATATAACAACCATTGTCAAATTTTTTTCATTCTGCTTTGAAAACCTATATTGTTATTTTTTTGAGATTGCTGTGGTTTATGTCTTTTACTTTTTGTTTTTCTTTTCTGAATTTTCTCTTTTTAAAATTAAACATAAAATAGAGTAGAGCATAAATATACAATTCTTGTCCAGGGAAAATTTGCTGCTGGAAAGCAAGGCTATACTATGTTTTCACAGTGACTTAATGATACATTGCCATGTGATTAGAATTTTCATCAATGTTCATAATGAAATCATCAAAGATGTGTCACTGTAGCTTCTTTTTTATTCTTATTTATATTTATCTGGCCTTACTATCAAGATAATATTATTTTTATAAAGTCTAACTGTGAATGATCCTGAGTATGAACTTGTTCAGTGGTTGTGCACTGAAATCAGGATTTCCTTTCTTTAATGAGAGGCAGGGTGGATGGCATCTGGCAGCATGTCATTTCTTTTCAACCCAGAAAACAACAAGATGAGGAAATGATGAAATGATAACATCAATAAGCATATTAGCCATGCTGAAGTCCAAGAGACCAAAAAGAATTTTATTGCTATTGACAACATGTCTCATTTTATTCAAGGGCCAACTCCTCTCCAATTGTTCCTTGATAATAGGAATCTTCCTGTGCATTTCTAATTCTGTTTTTTTCTACACAACTCACACATATGTTCCTATAAAGGAGCCTCAGACTCCAAATCCTCATTATGCTTATCACAGAGTATTACACAGTGTGTAGTTATGACTCAGGAAGGAGAATTTCATGTTTGTTTTTTCCTCTTCTCCTGGATATTCTGGTGGTGTGGATTTGAGTTTGTTGTCCCAAAATGTTGTCTACAAACCTATGTCACATATTGGTCTCAGCAGGCTCAGTGCCACAACTTCACTCAGCTCCTGAAGATTCAGAGAACCTGTAGCTCTTAAATTCAAATTTTACTCTGCTGCTCTCTTTGCAATTGCAGTTCTGTGTGGCTGTGTACTTTAGAAAAAATGAACTTAAATGTTAAGCAATTAGAGAGTAAGGTTTATCTGGAATATTACATATATACCATCTCCCTTCTTCAAGATAATGAAAATTAAGATTATTCCTATCTCAGTTGTTTTAAGTTAATGAATGTAGAAAGGGAAAAGTGTGACCACATGACTAGTTAATTCCCACTTTTGATGACTCTCTCACCTCATGTATTAGAAAGTATTTTTGTTCCTAAAGGGAGTTTTTGGTTATTTACATAGATTGAAAAATTTCTTGATATTCTTAATTTCATTGTATTATACACATATTAGAATACTTTAGAATTAAGTAAGTTTGTATAATTGGTATGAATGTCCTCCAAAAATTTGTATGATAAAGTTTTGCTACCCAGGAAGGCATTCTGAGTGCTGTGAAAAGAATATAGCCTTAGTATTTTAAAGATAGAATATGGCTGGAGGCAAGTATAACCATTCACAATGTCTAATTAATTATGTCAATGTTGACCTTACTTACCAGAATCACATAATGGAAACACTATTATTCTTTTCCATATTAATTACAATACTTAATGAGACATCATTACTTGAATTAAACAGAAATTTTCATACACACCACTGATACAAAACTCAGCTTGGAAAAACTGAGCACAGTTACATAAATGCATGCTAAAAAAAATTCCTACTATTAGCACACTTGTTCCCCTATCACCCAAAAAAGTGTACTTGCACCACACTGATATTATTTTCCAACAAATTAATAGTATAGAGGTAATGCTTTATGGAATCTCTGACCTAAAAGAGTACAATGAAAAGTTATTTGAATGTCCATATTGTTTTTCAGAGTTAGCATACAGTAGGTCAATTCATTTCGGTAAGAACACACTGAATTCAGAATTTAAGAACAAATGATGTGACAGCATGCTAGGGCCAGAAAAAGGCAATATGACTCCAGAAACAAATCTTAACATACCTACTAATTACAGGACAGCATTAGCTGTTTAGCCTTCTCTCATTAGTTCTGGTTTGGTCACCTACATAGTTCTTAAAATATTCACTGTGTATAGTAATAAGTCAATAAATTTAGCAGCACAATGAATGAGTCATTAGAATCAAAATTATGTGGAATCAAAAAATTAAATCAGGTAAGTTACTTGGGTTTGTGAAGCTTAGGTTGTCAAGTTCTTGTTCCCTCACACTGGTATGCACTGCAGCACAACAAAGCAGTGGCAGCTGTGGGGAGGAAGCATCTCACACTCAAGGCTCTGGTGACATTGTGGGAAAGGAACCCTTGCCCTCCACTGCAGGGCTCTGCAGTCTGTCATAGTTACTCCTCACTGAGGCCTTCCTTGCTTATTCAAAAATTCATTTCCCAGCTGATAAGAAATTGGTATCCTACTTTTCTATTTTATTTTCTACCCATATCAGTTATCTCCTAATATATAATGTAGCTTACATAAATAATTGATTTATTATTTCTTTACCCATGAGAAAATGTCTAACCTGAAGAAAAGGTTTATTGTCTCCTCCTTCACTTCTGTGTATCCAGAATGTAGACTCATAATAAGAACAAAGATAGTTATGTCATGGTGGAAATTCCCAGCACCATGTGTCTATTGAAATGGATCAGAGCATATTTCATAATTCTTTGCCATAACTCAAGTAGGCCAGCAAGTCCTTCTCTCTCTCTCATATATATATATATATATATATATATATATATATATGTGTGTGTGTGTGTGTGTGTGTGTGTGTGTGTCTGTATCTCTCTCTGTAATATTATCTTTTAAGCAGTAATTTACCTTCTTAGCAGTAATTTGAAAATCCTTTTTTAACATGGTAATGTTTGTGGCTAATCTTAGGCAGAGTGGCCAAGCCCTGTAGTCCTGGTACTGGGCTGAGACTTAGATAGGAGTATCACTTGATTCCAAGAGTTAAGGACCAGATTGTGTAACAAAGCAAGACACTGTCTAAAATCAAAGGAGAGAAGAGAGTAGAGGAAAGGAGATGAAAGAAGAGGAGAGGATAGGACAGGAGAGGAGAAAAGAGGAGAGGAGAGATTTGGAGGGAGAGGGAAGGAAGAGGAGGAGGGTGAATAGAGGAAGAAGAGAGGGAGATAGACGAGGAAGGAGACAGAAAGATAGAGGGAAAGAGAAAGAGAAAGATCAATCAACAAAGAAGATATATTTTAAAGAATTTGATGACACATTGAGTTGAGGTTGAACAGCCCCATAATCTACATTTGCAAAGCAGATGCCCAGTAAAGTTATGGATATAACCTTGTTTGAGTGCAAAGGCCTGAGAATTGGGGTTTATCTTGGTGTAGAGGACAATAAGCGAAGGAGGAATATGTTGTCCCATATTGAAGGAAATAAGACAGAAACAATAAGCTTAGTTTTCCTTCATCTTCTTTTCTATCCCTGCCGTTCACAAATTCAATGAAGGCCACTCACACTGGGCAAACCAATTTGATTTTCTGAGCCTATTAATTCAAGTGTAAATCTCATATTGACATGGCCACAAAGACACACCCAGTTAACTAAGTACCCATGACATAAGCAAAGTGATATATACAGTAGTTTTCTACTTTTCTTAGGATATAAAGCAAATCACAAAAGATTCCATGCAATACAGTATATATAAAATTGGAACAAGTCAAAACTAAATCTTATACATATTATTTGGAAAAATAATACAAATTTAAATACATATTAAGGAAATTGTTGACTCCAAGTTTAAACTAAAGTATCTTTTTAAAGAATTTCAGGGAGAACAATATCCTTAGGAAAATATTCAAGAGGAATTCACATGCATCGTTATTTCTCAAGCAAGATGGAAAAACAGGATGCTATATAATGAAAATTCCCTCAAAGACTTATGGATGCTAGTTATGATTCACATATGATAAATAACAAAATAAATCTGGATACATTTTAAAAGACTGCTGCATGATGGGGTATTGCTACTAGCCATGCACTGACGGTTACATGGCATAGCTATTCATAACACATTTCAATTTGCTAATATTTACATATATATATATATATATATATATATATATATATGTATAAAACCATGTCCTCCTGTTGATAAATTCCTTTAAGAAGATTGAATTTATGCCAATCATTGGTACATATTTCTGAAAAATTCTATTCCTTTGCTGGACTCCATATATTTTAGTGCTCCAGTCTCTTAGGGAGAAGCTGATAATATATGTAATTATATTTTTTCACACAAGTATTAATTGCAGTGTATTAGCTATGAACTTTTAGGCAGAAAAATATAGCTTCATTTTTAATTACTGAAACATACATCTATTGGAATTGTATGCTGTTATCTGAACAATGCAAGTAAACTGAAGATCTGCATAAATGAAGAAGCATGCCATTATGGCTTGGATCACAAAAAGAAAGTGATGACAGTTTCCCCTAAATTTTATTTAAATGGACAGGACCAATACACTTCTGGTTTTCACTTAGCATAATGTTTTTCAGTCCAGTTTACATCCACGTATCATGAGATTTTATTATTTTTGTGGTGGTACATTATATTTGTGCATCTCTACACAACACACTCTGTATTCTTTCTTCCACTGGTGAGCATTTAAATCAATTCTATATCCTAGCTATTATGAACAGTGCTACAATAAACACGGTAGCTCAGGTGTTTCCTTGATATTTTATTCTTCAGATATATACCAATGGGTGGAACTGAGAATTCAAATGAGTTGCATTTTCAGATTTTTAAGAAATATCCATATTATTGTACATATAGTCTATAATATTTATATTAATTTATGCCTTTTTCAACAATATATGAATTAATTTCTCTACAAAACTTTTTTGCATTTCTATTGCTTTCTTTCCTGGCAATACATATTTTTCCGAGGTTAAGATACAATGTCATACTTGTAATTAGTATTCCCTGGATGGCTAGAGATGTTAAACATTTTTTTCATATATCTGTTGATCATTTGGAAAATTACCTTCAGAAAGTGTATTGTCAGATATTCAGCCCATTTAAAATGCATCCTTCAATTTTCAAACAAAAGTTTACCTTTTTATTGTTCAATTGTTTTATTTTCTTATGTATCAATTCCATATCAGATACACAGTTGCAACAATCTCTTCCTATTTTGGAAGTTTTCTTTCAGCTCTGTTGATTGTTTATTCTTTCATGTAATGCACAGAAACCATTGATATAATTCTGTGTTAATGTTTTTTTTTTCTTTTCCTGGAGTAGTGCCCCCAAATTTTTTCTCAAACCACTGTTTTGAATTATCTTCTCAATGAATTCTTCTAACAGTTTCCTAGCTTCAACCCTAATATTTTAATCTTTCATTTATATGGAGTTGGTATTTGCATTCAATGAGAGATAGAAATATAGTTTCATTGTTTAACATATGCATAATTGATTATTCCACTATCATTGATTAAACAGACAATTCTTCTTCCATAGTATTGCTTTGATCCCATGCAAAAATTATGAAAGATAGAAATGTGTGGGTTTATTTCAGAAATCTGCACTCTTTTTCTTTGCTTTTTATGTCAGTGCCATGCTGAATTAATTTGTTTTTTTGTCATATTTTAAAGTCAGGATATAATCAGATTATCATTTATGCTTAAAATTGTTTTTGCTATTTAAAGTGTTTTGGGATTCAATACAAATTTTATGACTGTGCATCCAATTGTCTGAAGAAAATCACTGATATTTTTTGGGAATTTTATTAATTCTCTAGATTGCTGTGCATAATATTAACGTTGAAATAACTTTTATTCTTTCCAAATATTAATGTAAAATATATTTCCATTAAGTTTTTTCATTCATTTATGTTTTACAATTTGTATTGTAAAGCTCTTTTCTGTCACATTATAAAATGTATTTCTGGAAATTTTGACGTTTTGTAAAATAATTTTTTAATATGCTTTCATTTTTGAAAGTTCATGGAAAACTTATGAAAACTGCTAATTATGTTTGATTTTATATCTTGTCACTACGTTAAAGTAACTTCTTAGGGTGACATGACTTTTGGAGTGTCTTTAGGGTATATATATATATATATATATATACATATGACATCATTTCTTCTATACAAAAGCATACTTGACTTCTTAATTTTCAATTTGGATACCTTATATTTCTTTCTATCCCTTAAGTGCTCTCACTAGAATTTCCAATACAATTTAAAATTTAAATCAGGAAATTTTGTGTCATTGCTTTATTCCAGATAATAGAAAAATGTATTAAATATTAAAAGTTAATTGCATCAAGAAGATGTTATACTAATGAATGTATATTCACCCAATTTTGGAAAACCTACACATATAAATCAAAACTTTGCATTTCTCAAGGGAGAGACACATTGCAATGCTAGATTTAAACACTTTACTTTCATCATTGGGCACATTATTATACAAACAATGAGCAAAGCAAATTTGCATTTAAGCTCTTCTGTAGAACAAATGAACATAACATACACTCATAGAAGCTTTAATTCAATAACTGCAGAATACAAATTTTTCTCAAAATCTAGTGGAGTATTTTTTAGAATAACTCAAATATTAAAGCACAAAACTATTCTCACCAAATTCAAAAAAAATTGAAATCATATTAAATCACTTCTGTACATACAATATAAAGAACCAAGAAAGCAATGACATAAAATAGTATAAATATATAGAAATTAAACAACATGTCTTTGCACAAGTGGTATATAAATGAAGATGTTTCTCATTCATAATATCAAGGATGTACTATTACACAGTCACAGGAATACTACAACTGCATAACAACATCAAATTTCTATTTTTAAGATTTCAAACTACACTGGAAATTATTGTAGGACTATGTACTCAGAGATGTCAAAAAACTTGTCTCTGTCTTGAAGGCTAATAATCTATGGGTCAGTTAAGCATTTTGCTACAAAGGTATGTTATAGCAGATATGGAAAGTTAGCTTTTAACTTTAATACTTAGATTCTGTCTTTGTCATAACTTAGACTCATTAATTAACCCTGTCTTTCTTTGTAACACATTCCACTTTCAGAAAACTTCAAAAATTGTAAAATTGTAGAATATTAATACAAATTGCAGAGGTTACCTCCTTCAAAAATCATAATATTTTGAAATAATGGAAAAACATATTTATCATTGAACTTTAAATTTGGATTTTCAGTTAAATTCATTCTCAAATCTTCATTGCTTTTGCTCTAAGAATTGTGAGTTGCTTTCAAAATGTACCAGCACAATCACTGCTTGAGTGTCCACTCTGTGTGCTTTAATTTTGTAACTTGAATAACTATTTCTAAAAGAACAATATGTAATTTATCAACTAGTGATTTTTTACTGTTTATCTTCTTCTCTTAAAATTCTTTAATATTTCTACCTTTTTAATGTTTTTTTCTCTTTTAATAAAAAAAAACCTACCAAAAAAATGTACCAGGACAATTTTAAAAGAATTCTCATAACTTCTGGTCATGTTTGTTTCACTTTCTGCTGTTCCCTGGCATCTTGTTCAAGTGCCTTTCCCTGAGCCACACATCACCAGCAAGGTCATACTTGGGGGTATTAATTACTGCCTCTGTCTTAATCTCTGTTGTGATATTTTGCTTCTGTAATTGAGTTTTTAGAGCCCTTTACCACGCAATGGAGTCTAAATGACTGTAATTATTTTATATTCTAGTAGATTACATTAAACAACTATTGGCTATAATGTATAGACCCAAATATCAGTATTTCATATCAAAGTCATTTCTCTTTCATATGACACTTGAAGCAGCTGAGCAGGATTAGTTGAAAACTTTATTCAAGACTTTGTTTCATAAATAAGTACTTTTCCATCTTATGTCTCTGGTATGTCTACAGCCTGATTATAATCAATCTAATGAGGGTATGGTAACAACAAGGGCATAAAAATTCTTAGCCATCTAGTCCCTGATTAACATTTTAGTATTATTTTAGTATTATAATATAGAATCTAGAAGTTCACAACAGCTTTCACACAGGCAGATCTCTTGGAAAGAATTTGTTTCTTACAAGCTGTTCATTTACAAGAAAATCTGGCAAGAATTGAACATAAACATACAATTCTTGCACAGGAAAAATTTGCCTCTGGCAAAACAAGGATATATAACATTTTCACAGTGACTTAATGATATATTTTTCTGTGATTAGAATTTTCATCAATGTTCATTATGAAATCATCAAGGATGTGTTACTGTGGCTTCTTCTGTGTTGATCTTATTTATATTTATCTGGCTTTAGTGTCAAGAGAATGCTATTCCTTATAAAGTCTCCTTGTGAATGATCTAATAGATGAACTTGTTCTGTGGCTGTGCATTGAACCCTGATTTCCATTTGTGAATAAGGGGTAGAGTGCACAGCACCTGGCAGCATGCAATTCTTTTCACTCCAGAAAACAACAAAATGAGGAAGTGATGAAAAGGTATCATCAACAAAACAGGTTTGCCATTGGGAAGTCCAAGAGGCCAAAAACTGTTTTATTTTGTTTTGCAAAATGTTTCATTTTCTTCAAGGTCCAACTGAACTCCAGTTTTTCCTTGATGACATGGATCCATCTGTGCTTTTCTGATTCTGCTTTTTTCTAAACTATTCACACATGTGTTCCTCTAGCACAGCCTCAGACTCCATATTGTCATTATGCTTAACACAGAACAGTACACAATATATTTATGACTCAGAAATTAGAATTTCCTGTTTTGTCTTTCCCCTTTCTTCTGGACATTCTCATGATGTACATTTGGGTTTATTGCCTCAAAATGTTAAATATAAATGTGTGTCACATAATGTTCTCAGCAGGCTCAGTGCCACACAACCTCACACACCTTCTGAAGATTCACAGAACCTGCAAGTCTTAATTATATTCTGCTGATATTTTTGAATGTTCAGTTCTGGGTGGCTGTCTACTGTAGGAGAAATGGACTTAAATGGCAGGAGAATCAAAGAGAGAGTAGCGATTCTGTTGAATGTTAAATATATACCATCTCCATCATTAAAGATATTTAAGAATAAGATTATTCTGACCTCATTTGTGTTAAGTTCACAAATGTAGAAAGGGACAGGTATGATCCATATGGCTATATAATTCTCACTTTTCATGGCTCTGTTACCCCATGTGTTCAAAAAAATTTTTGATCCTAAAGTAACTTCTTTTTATTTGCCTAGATTGGGAAATTTCTTGTACATTCTTGATTTCAATGCATTATGCATGTATTGGAATATTTCAGAACTATGTAAGAAAGTTTCCATGATTGGTGTGAGTGTCCTGCTAAAGTTGGTTCATTACAGTTTTGTTACCCAGGGAGGCAACCCTTGGAGATTCTGTGAAAAAGTATACACCCTTGTAATTTAAAGATAGAATATCACTGGAGGCAAGTATAGCCATTCACAGTGACCAATAAATTAGCAGTAGTGCTGATTTTAGCTACCAGAACAACATATTGGAAACAATAATTTTCCCTTCCATGTTAACTACACTAATTAATAAATCATTAGTATTTGAATTAAATAAAAATTGTCACACACTACTGACACAGAACTCAACTAGGCATTAATCTATGCTCATAGAAAAATCCTGACATTAGCACACTTTTTTCCCCATCACACACAAAACTTTGTTTTCAGCATGTTGACATTATTTTCCAACAGAAAAATAGAATAGAGTTAATTCTTTATGTAATCTATGACCTCAAAAACAGAGTATGATGAAAACTTACTTGAATGTCCATATTGTTTTTCAGTGTTAGCATACAGTAAATCATTACAGTATATAAATGTGCTGACATCCAGAATTTAAAAACAGATGATGTGACAGCATACTAGAGCCAGATGAAGGCAATATGACTTCAGAATAATAACTTAACATACTTTCTAATTACAGGACAATGTTAGATATTTAACCTCCTCTCATTACTTCTGCTTTGGGTACCTTCCTATTTTTTAAAATATTCACTGGGTATGATACTCTCTCAATAAATAATTAGCAGCTCAATCAATGTTAGACTCATTAGATTTGTTAGATCATTAGATAAGTCTTTAGATTCAAAATTATGTGAAATCAAATGAGTTAGATCAGGTACATTACTTGGGTCTCTGATGTGTAGATTGTCAAGTTCTTGCCCCCTCACACTGATCTGCACTGAAACACAACAAAGCAGTGGGGAGGACAGTGTACCCATCTCAAACTCAAGGCTTGGGTGACCTTGTGGGAAAGGAGACCTCACTCTCCACTGCAGGTATCTGAAGTCTGTGATAGTTCACTCCTCATTGAGGCCTTCCTTGGATATTCAAAGATCCACTTTTCAGCTTCTTAGAATTTACTATCATATTTTTCTCTTTTATTTTTCTCCCCATATAATTTATCATCTCCTAATATATAATGTAGTTTACATAACTATTTGATTTATTATGTTTTTTCCATGAGAAATGTCTAACCTGAAGAAAAGGATGATTGTCTCCTCCCTCACTTCTGTATATCCAGAATGTAAACCCATAAACTTTGATCCTGTGGACCAAAGGTAGTTATTACATGGTGGTAATTCTCACCATCATGTGTCTACTGAAGAGGATCAAAACATATTTCATAATTCTTTCCCATATCTCAAGTAGACCAGCTAGTCTCTCTCTCTCTGTCTCTCTCTCTGTCTCTGAGTCTCTCTCTTCCTCTCTTGCTTTCTCTCACTCTCTGTCTCTCACTCGATGTTGCTCTCTCTCTCTCTCTCTCTCTCTATATATATATATATATATATATATATATATATATATCTGTCTCTCTACTATCTCTCTCTGTAATTCATGGGGCCAGCTTACATTTACCATCTTATCAGTAATTTAAAAGTCCTTTTTAACATGGTACAGCATGTGGCTAATCTCAGGCATAGTGACCAAGACCAGAGTCCTGGCACTGGGCTCAGACTTAGACAGCAGTATCACTGGATTCCAAGAGTTCAACACCAGATTGTGTAGTGAAACAACCCCATCTAAAACAATAGGATAAGAGAGAAGAGGAGAGGAGAGGAGAAGGGGAGCAGAGAGGGAAGGAAAATGAAGCAGAAGAAAGAGAGGTACACCAGGAAGGAGAAATAAAGAAAATAGGAAGAGAGAGCAAGCAAGAGAGAAGAGAAATGAGAAAAAGATTTAGAGAAAAAGCAATAGATAAAAGAGATTTGTTTTAAAGACTAGGATCACACAGAGAGAAGAAGTTGAGCAGTCCCATAATCTACCATTTGCAAGCCAGACACCCAGTAGGTTTATGGGTATAATCCACTCTGAGTGCAAATGCTTAAGAATTAGGGTGTCTGATGGCACAGAGGACATTAAGGGAAGGAGGAATATGTTGTCCCATATCCAAGGATATCAGTAAGACAGAAAAAAAAATCTTAGTTTTCCTTCACCTTCTTTTATATCATTTATCTCCACAAATTTGATGAAGCTCACTCACACTGGGCAAACCAATCTGAATTCCTGATTCTATTAATTCAAGTGAAAATCTCATACTGGCATGGCCACAAAGACACACCCAGATGGCTGCATACTCATGACACAAGCAACGTGACATATGCATTAATTAGTTTTCTGCTTTTATTAGGACATAAAGTGAATCACAGATGCTTACATGAAATACAGTCTATATAATATTGAAACAAGACAAACCTCAATCATATACATATTATTTGCAGAAGGAATACAGTTTTAGAAAAACATCAAGTAAATTACTGACTCCAAGTTTCAACTAAGGTATCTTTTCAGAGAATTTCAGGAAGAACAATATCCTTAGGAAAATATTCACAGGGGAATTCACATGCACTATTATTTATGAAGCAAGATGGAAAGATAAGACATTATATAATGAAAACTCAGTGACTTACAGATGCTACTTATGTTTTGCACATTATAGATAATAAAATAAATCTGGCTACATTTTAAAAGACTGCTTCATGATGGAGTGTTGTTATCTTTCATGCACTTATTGATGCATGGTATAATTATTTATAATACAGTTCAATTTGCTGGTGTTTACTTTTATAAATGTAAATATAAACATATATGTATTTTTGATCAGTAATCACTTCCTCATGTTGGTAAATTCCTTTCAGAAGATTGAATTTATGCATATTTTTTGAATATATTTCTGAAAAATACTATTCCTTCATTTGACCCCATATATTTTAGTGCTCAAGTCTCCAAGGAATAAGCTGATAACATACATAATTGTATATTTTTCACACAAATATTAATTATAGTTTATTAACAATGAAGTTTTAGACACAAAAATATAGCTCTCTTTTTAATTATTTAAATGTACATCTATTGGAATTGCATTCTGTTACCTGTACAAAGCAGATAAGTTGGGAAACATGAAATAAAACAAAAACACAGACATGCCATTTCCAAAATTTTCCTTCCAATGATATCCTTTTGCAGGCTGAGTAGGAGTTGATTACAGTCAACAAAAATGGAGTCAGATGTTCAATGCTAATGCTGACTGACTGATTTTCTGTGTCTACTAAGTATTTTTTGAAGCACAGATTTCTTATATTTAAACAACTTGTAGCAATTCTAACAAAGGATTATATTGACTTGGATCACAACAAAGTAGAGAGATATTAGTTTCCCCTAAATTTGTATTAAACAGGCAGGGCCAATGGCATTCATACAAAGTCCTAGACAGGCATTTTGAATATAGGCAGGTTTATACCAAAATGCATGTGTTCATAGCTAAGACATTTTTGAAAAACAGAAAAGTCAGCCTACCTGGTTTTGAGATATTACAAAGATACTGCATTCAAGGTGGGTATTGGCAGAGAGATAGACAGAGATTAGTGTGAAAAACAGAACAACTCATATATGCATTCAAAAATTTTGACAATGACATGAAAAGAATTTAATGTAGGAAAGATTCACCATTTAGTTATATTTTAGGTCTAAATTGTCCACCTCCCAAATTTGGGAGACATATACAAGTCTTTGCAAAATTGATTTCTATTATACAAACAGACAGTGATAAGAGTTACACAGAGAGGAAACACATTTTTGAGTACTCAAGATGTTTTGATAGAAATCATTTTATTTAATCTCAGTATAATCTTTTGTGAGACTTGCTACAAGTTGTTTAAATATTTGAAAGCTGTGCTTCAAAAAATATTTAGTAGGAACATTAAAAATCAGTCAGTTAGCATTACTCCATTTTTGTTGACTGTAACCAAATCCAACTCACCCTAAAGGGGATATCATTTGAAGAAAAATTTTGGAAATGGCATATGTGTGTGTTTTTTTGTTTGTTTGTTTTTATATTAATCACAGCACTTGAACTTTAATTCTTCTTCTAATAGAAGCAAATGGTTCATGCAAGTGCTTTCTTGAATGGCTTTCTGAGCTCAAAAGTATCACATGAGATTTGGGAAAAAATATAGAACCCAATAATCCAACACTGGAATACAGGATTGCAAAAATTTTCAAAGCCACAATTGTGTTTCCTTCAGTGCTCAGCTATGAAAGTATAAAAGAAATCCACAACACAACAGAAAAACAATGTGCTAAATGTGACCATTTTGGCCTCTTTCAACCTGTCTGGTACTCTCCTGGCCAGAAAAGCAAGGACCAAGCTCAGGAATGCCAGAAATCCTAAATAGCCGAGAACACAGTAGAATGCAACAGTTCACCCCTCATTACACTGAAGTATGATTTGACCAGACTCCAACTTTGTGTCAGTGTCTGGAAAGGGAGGAGAGATTATCAGCCAGACTGTGCAGATGCACACTTGAATGAAGAAGCAACAGAGCAACAGCAGACTATACCATTTGAAAAGCTGGTCACCATCTGCATGTCTATTGTTTTTCCTGGTTTGATTGATTTGAAGGCCACAACCACAATGAAAGTCTTGGCTGAAATAGGAGACACAGCCATAGACAAGACAACTCCAAAGAATGTTTGTCTCAGAATGCAAGAAAGTGGACTGGGCTGACCAATAAACAACAGTGAGCAAAACAAGAAAAATATTAATAAAATAAGACTATAACTGAGATTCCTGATGTTTGGTCTCATGATGGGTGTATCTTGGCATTGGATAAAAAGACCTAAAATTAAAGCCATGAGGACAGATAAACTAATTGCTATAGAGCCCAAAGCAGCTCCCTGAGTATCTTCATAGGACAAAAATATCATAACTTTGAGGAGACACTGATTCCTCTACATATTTGGATACTGGTTTTCTGCACACTTGACACCTTGTTCCATATCTGAAAGGGATTGTATTTATTGTGTTAAATCAGGATATTCCAGACTGTACATATAAAAACAGTATATCTTGAACTGTTTGAATTCGAAGAAAACAATACAAGTTATTGTTATTAAATTATAACACTGGAAGATGAATAAACAAATAATTTTCCTGATCAGAGCAAGTCTCTGATTATAAATTTGTATCCATATGACATAGAAAATTAACATTAATTGAACAATTAAAGAAGTCAAGAATTAAGAACTTGGCAAATGACATAGAAAAGTACAGACTTCATGAAAAAAAAATATTTGATTACCAGTGGAGACACGAAAGATTATGACACTCAGAGTTTTAATTGTGGAAGGCCATGGAGAAGAACAATATTGCTAATGTTTAAAGTATATCAGTGCATAGTATATCACTATTTGCCTAATAAAATGTACTAATTTAAGTCATTCATTTAAAGCTTCATTGAAATTTTAATTAAAATACTATTTATATGTTAAATAAGTGGGTACTTAACTTTTCATGTATTTTCTGTAATTTCCTTTTTCCAATATTCTTAGTTTTTCACATAATTTCTTGAAAGAAACAGACATATAGAAGTAAATATTTTGAATAAATTTCTAAGAAACACATTAAAGTTAAATTTTCTTTTGAGCTTTGGCATCACTTACTGTGAAAGAATCATATAGGGCTTTTGTTGTTGTTTTGTCTTTTTGAGACAGGATTTCACTACATAGTTCAGGCTGGCTGTGAACTCACTTTTTAGGCCAGGCTGGCCTTTAACTCACGGTAGTCTTCCTGTCTCAGCTTCCTAAGTGCAGCCATTACAGGTGTGGCCTCGGAAATATTATTAATTAGAAAAAATTACATATTTCACTGTGTGTATTCACCCAAATTATCCTAAATGTTTTGATTTTTTACTTTTTTATATATTGTCTATTAACCTGGCAAAGGACTGATGTATATCAGTTAATAATTAGGAAAGAGGTCTTCACTGTTGTTCTTTTTTTGTCTTTTTGAGACAGGGTCTTGCTATACAGTTCAGGCTGGCCTTGAGCTGACCTTGTAGCCCATGCTGGTCTCCAACTTACAAAGATCCTCCTGCCTCAGCCTCCTGAGTGCTGGGATTACAAGTGTGAGCCATCACACCCAGCTCTTTCACTGTGGTTTTTATCAAACATATCTAAGATTGGTCATTACCTGAACTATTATTTGACTTCTTATATATCCATTTTGCCACTTGTGTATTGTTCAGTTTTCCCATGATTAGGACCAATTACATGACATATGCAAGTTAAAGGAAGAACAGATTAGTTTGCTCCATATTTTCAGAGGTTGTGGTCCACACTTGACTGAATTCAAGACAAAATATGGCAAAATGACAACACAAAGCAGAATTTTTCACTTCAAAGTTCCAGTTAAGCAAAGCAGAGGAACCATAGTAATGTGGAAGGTGCCAAGGGACAAGATTTAATACTCAAGGGCATACCTCTATAACTCACACAGACACATTCAGAAGTGTAGTTTACTAATCTAGGTGCATCTCATCCTGAGCAGGTTGACAATGCAGGTTAACTGGTTATTTCTAACTCTTGTCAACTTCACATTCAAACACATTTCTGTTAACCATATTTAATCTTCAGGTAAACACAAGATGGTTAACTCTACCTACCATGATACAACAACCCTGGATACAACCAACAATGTACCTATCTTGTTACCCAAAATTTCAGCAATGCTTCAGTATTCAAATTCTTCTCCTAGAATCAGGGCAAAATCTTAGCTATAAAATGTAGAAAATTAAAACAAGTTTAAGTATTCCCAATATACAATAGCATAGGGAAAACATTTCAATATCAGAAAGGAAAAATAAGGAGCTAGAAAAAAATGAGATGACAGTAAAACTGAAACCCACTAGAGCAAAAGATAAGAACTTGACTCATGGCTATCGTCCAAGGAACACGGTGATGAGGTATTAGTTCCAGAGTGTTTGGGGTGGTGAGAAGATCTCTCCATGATGTCCCAGCACAGGGCTAGAAAACTTGCAGCAGGAGTGCTGCCTCAGGCTTTTTTTTAATCACTGAAAGTTGTGAAATATTCCCCATCACTGCCCTCCTCTATTTTACCCATTATTGCCTTTTGGGCTAGCATCACTCATTCCCAAAATCTTTCCTCATCAGGTGATCCACATTCTTGGCCTCTTCAAATTTTATGACCTCGACTTCTACTTTAAATTCATTCCCACAGCTTCATGCAACCACTTGTCAGGGGTACAATGCCTGAACCCACAGGCTGTCCTTTGAAGCGTAGCAACTCTTGAATTCAACAGTCCTATGAAACACGTATTACATGTATGGCAGCCAGAGGGTTAGGGAGGCCCCCTTGAACTGTGGCTGCAGTGGCCTTTCAACCCATGACTGAAGTTGAAAGAGCAAAATGAAAGAATGTGAGACCAATTTTATATGCTGACTTTAATGAACTGGAGACCCAGGGCCTCTCTTCACTGAAGAAAAGATGACACTTTTGGATTATTTAGCCTGCTCTTGGTAGAGTTTTTCTGATTCCTGAGATACATCCAGTCATCACTCTTCCTATTGCAGTACTCAGGTTTTTTAATCAATGAACATATGCTATATATAAGAGTTATATTCATTTTATAAAATCACACATGTATATAACATTTATTTTTTTGATCCATTTCTCCTCTCATATCACTCTCTCTCCAGCCTCTGGTGCTTGCCTCCAAATGATAAATTTTATCTTTGTGTTTCCTATTATTTTTCTTTTATTTCTCATGTAAGAGAAACCATGCAATATATAGAATTCTGTGTCTGATTTATTTCACTTAACATTATCAAATCTCATCCATTTTTCTGAAAATAACATAGTTTAATTTTTCTTCATGATTGGGTAATTTTAGATTGTGTGTATACACCATGTTTTCTTTGTACATACATCTGTTAGTGGGCTTCTAAAGCTTCCCAGATTTTAGACATTGTAAATTGAGCTGGCAAAAACACATTCATTAATGTATCACTATATGACTATGTCTTTAACTGTTTGGAGAATATACTGAAGATAAGTACTTCTGGGTAAGTTGTAATTGTTTGTTTTAGTTTATTCAGGAATCTCTATAGCAATCTCAATAAACTGGTTTACATTCCCACCAACAATGCTGAGGGGTTGACCCTTCTCTACACTCTCATAAGCATTCAGTATTTTGGTTTCCTTCATAGACATTCTGACTCACTTAAAATAGAATCTCAGAGGTTATTTTTAATTTTTTGCATTTCCATAATTGCTAAAAATGATATTGTTTTCATATACTTAATAGACATTTGTAGTTTTTTGAAAAGCATCAATTCAGATGATTTGTCAATTTTTTTGTTTGGGCCATTAATTTTGTGGTTCTATTTTTTATATTTATTCATATCTAATCATTTTTAATCTTCTATGAGAAGAGTAGATGATAAAATTATTTTTCTCATTCTATAATATGACTTTCAATATTACAGCTTTTTAATTTGCTACAGAGACACATTTTAATTTCATGGAATTTCATTTGTGTTTGTATTTTCTGTGCTCTTAGAGTTCTGTTCAGGAAATCCTATCCTACACTTAGGTCTTCAAATATTTTCCATATGTTATCTTCCAGTGGTCTCAGAATTATCACTTTTAAATATAGGCCCTATATGCACATTTGTTTTTATATCACTTCTGAATGAAATATATTGATGTTCTAATTTCTTTCAAAGTAAATCTTCCTTTACTTGAACTTTACCCACAGCTCATTTTGGACTAAAATTTAACATTTTCCAATAGTCTTCTGTTTTTACTTGCCATTCCCATTGTAAATCTATCTAAAAGTAGTCAGCAGTTCCATGTGACAGTGTGGATGTGTTCATGCCTTGATGTTCCTCTGCCAGGTCCATTAGTTTATAGTTCTTAAACTCAGCTTTCTGAAAAGTCTAAGGACAAGGGCAAAATATACACAAATAATTAGCAGGAATGTAACATATATGGCCCCTAATCCATTTTCTAGTGGTGGAGTTTGTATCTGAATTCTTGTGAGCCTGAACTTACCATCTATATTCTTTTCAGCATTCTGTTCCAACCTCTAACCAGGACTCACCTATCAGGCTTACTTACAAAGTATTAGTTTCTTTAACTGACTTCTGCAAACGTCTCCAAAGATCTGGATGAAAACAGACACAAAGTTTGGAACTACGTGGTCAAGTCATGGTCACAGTGATGAACCCATTTTTATAATACTAAGTTCCTATGTTGTTCTCATCCCTAATGTTCTGCTTTTCAGCATAATGATGTGAGCAGTTTGTCTCTACCCATACACTTCTGCCATCATGCTTCTGCCTTGGATGCAACCAACCATGGACTGAATTTCTCATGCCATAAAAATTAAACCCAACTTCCCCTTAGTTGTGGGTCTTGTTTATCATGTCTCAACAACTGGAAAACTGCCCAATATACTAAGCACAGATATACTGAAGTTTCAAAAATATAAAAGAAAAAGGAGCATAAAGCATATGAGTTCAGTAAAGGTAAAAGGAGTTAAATCATGCAACAGATTATCAAAATGAAATCTGCTCAATGTTGAAATAAGCATATCGATAATGATATAAAGGTAATGGCAAGCAGCAATATCCTTGACATCTCCATTTGACCTCTAAAAAGTAACCAAATCTTAATGTGCTCTAAATAACTTTTTTTCAAACTGGAGTGTTTCTTATTTTTTCCCTCCTCCCTGACCATCAGAAATACATAATCATATACTTAACTGCTTAAACTAAAATAGGAATTACTTCACTTGAGCTCATCAGCCTTTCACATGCCATATGCAGTATATCATGTCATTTGCCTTTCATCCATCCTAGTTTTTTTTTCTTTTGAACAAATTCTTCTCATTTCATAATATCTCTTGTACATTGTAGTTCTTCTTTAATCTTTCAGTTTCCCACATATGGGATATAATATGATATTTACACATGTGAGACTTATTGGTTTCACCTACAAGTATGGTCTCAAATTGAGGAATGCACAAGGGAGGACTCAACACACATAAATAAAAAAAACTAGTGATTTCTTAGTGGTTTTTTTCTTTTTTTTCCTTTCTTTTAGAATTATGTATTTTTGCTACTCTTTCTACTGTTTTGCTTTATTGCTTCTCTTTAAAATTTAAAGAATGTATAATTGCTATTGTAAAAAAGAGGAAATAGGAAGTGCTATAGAAGATATAACTGCATGTATATTTAAGTGTGTTGGATTGATAACCATGTTTCTAAGTTCTTGTTGGATTGTTGAACAGATCTGTTTGCAGTTTCACTGCTTGACTGTCCACTTTGTATGGTTTAATTTTGTAACTTGAACAACTATTTCTAAAAGAACAATATGTAATTTATCAACTAGTGATTTCTTACTGTTTATCTTTTTTTAAAAATTCTGTAATATTTCTATCCTTTTACTGTCTTTTCTCTTTAAATAAAAACATATTAAAAGTGTATATTATACCATGTCAACAAAGACAAAAATCACCTGATCATCTCCACAGCTGCAAAAAAATATATAAATTTTGTCAAAGTCCAATGCTCATTTATGATAAAAACCTACATAAATTTGGAATACATGATCTTTATCCTGATCCTATAAATCCATTTAAGATAACTCAACACCCAACATCATAATAAATGGGTAAATATTTGAGGTTTTCATTCTAAAATAAAGAACAAGACAAGAATGCCCACTTTCACCATTCCTATTCAACATAGTTCTTGATACATTAGTCAGAGCAATTAGAAAATTGAAAGAAATAAAAAGATTAAGGATAAGAAGGGAACAAATTAAATTTTCATGACTCTCAGATGACATGACACTACATAGAAGATACCAATAAATTACATGCAAAGACTTTTAGATTTAATACATGCATTCATCGTGAACCCAGAATTGAAAATTGTTATGATTCAAACAAGCAGCAAGGAGAATGTGTGTTGGTATCACTTAAATATTAGATACTTAGAATAGTTCAGTGGCTTATATTTGTCACATGTACATGTGGCTTGCTGATACTCCACAACTGCTGAGAAGTGCTGAATTAGAGAACAGGGAACTGAGAATTAACACTCAGCTATGAAGAAAGAAAAGCACTTTCTCACATCACCTTTGAGATTACTAAATACTGGGCTATACAGAAGCTTAAGTTTGGCTATGAATGAGCTTTTGAAGATACTACTTTAAACTGGGAAAAGTATCTCAAGCATTGAAAACTTAGGCTACTAGAAGAGTAATGAAGTAACTGTGTAATATAATGTTCTTAAGAGAAATTCTGATGTGACATTGATCTGGATTTTGTGTCAAATATCTCTTATTAAATGATCTTGGCAAAATGTGCAATCTCTGCGAAGGTCAAAGTTCTAATGGGTGAAATTTTGATTATTTTAATATCCCTCAAAGTATCATTTTTATCATAAACAAGATAATGTGTTACATTACACAATACAGATTTAAGTATATAAGTAGGTCCTAGTAACTGTTAGGACAGTTATACTGTAGTAAGAGTAAATCAGCTGGTAAAGAGTACACAGCAAGACAACCAACTTCTACAAAGATAAGCTAAAAATCCAACATGAGGCATACATGCAGATGCACACATGTGTTCCCCACTACACAGAAGGCTGAGGAAGACAGAGGAGTTGGTCCCCGGAGTTCGATGCAAGTATGAGCAACATTTTATATGAAAAATAAAATTAAACAAATAAATTGAAATCAAGATATTAGGATACTATTAATTAACTATGTAATTATACCTCAAGGCATTACTGATGCATGTCACATTGTATTATCTCCACATTTAAAATAAATTTCTGAAATCTTTACCTGTTTTATTCACAATCTCCTCATTGGAGCAGGGAATGCAATCAAAGCAACAGAAAGATTTTCCCTCCACAGCAGTTTTCCTGAATCCAAGTGGACTAATTGGGCTGAAAATAGAAGAAGGAGTCTGTACAAAATGTAGGAGAAAAGAAATCTGCTTCATAAGTAAGACTCAGTAACACCAGACAGGTAGGAGGTTTCAACAGAATTTTTGGGCAATGTAACAACTTATCCAAAGGGTTAATATAATTGTGCTTGAAGTTTGAAGGAGTAGAAGTGATAAAGAGGGTAAAAGTAAGTAACTTACCAATGTTCATTAATGTCAATGATTAAAATTGTTTCCAATTTGATGATATTTATCCCCAAATATGCATTTTCTATCTATCCCGTGTGTTAGTCATTCTCATTAGTATTAATGGCATACACTCTGTGATCTTTCTGATCTAAAATATGGACTCAGTTGATTTTTTTAACATATAGGCAACTATATGATCAGTATAAGTACAGGCAGTATGCTGTGTAACTCAAAATTAAGTTTTGATTCAGATCAAGTGCTCAGAAATTACAGTAAAAAACTAAATAAGCTGGTTCCTGCCTCATGGTCTTAAAAACCTTATCTAAATTTTGTGCTTTTTGCATATTTTGCTCTGAGGACAATCACTATATTACAAACTGATGAAGGGCTTACCTCATTATGGTGCTCACCCCACATCATCAGTTTATCATTGAAGGATAAATGTGGAGCCTTGTATGATTCAAAGATGACCTCTCCATCTTTCACTTGAGCTTTACTACCATTCAGCAAGGACTGGTAATTAAAGATGTCAAGTTGGCTATTGAAAGTTTCTCACTGACAATATTCTGTTTACTCTTACTTCTTTCAAGTTGTGATTTTTCCAAGAAGGGATGGAGCTAAAATTGAAAATTAGTTATTAGAACCTTAGGAAGCAAGTAAGTAATGGAAGCAGCAATAAAACTTACTACTTCAATAGTCTTCCTTTCCTATATATTCCCTAATAAATTACTTTTATATAATTATCTGTCAAGCTTCATACAGTAATGCATATATTCTTAATGTTTATTAGGTAAGAAAGCAATCTTATCCAGGTTAAGATACCTGAAATTATATGAAATAGCCTTTTTAACAAGAAGTTAGGAAAGCAGAAATAAATAATAAAAGGATAAATGGAAATTTCACAAACCTATGAAATTTAACTAATTCAACACATAAGATAAACAGAAAAAATATGTCTTGATAAAAAAGTGTAAAAGCTAGCATGAAACAAGATAAAACAAAAACATTATCTGAAAAAAAGTACAATAAGAAATATATTCAGGATAAGGGAAAACCTTCATAGAATACTACACTTTTAGGAATTAGGAAAAGTAATATTTTCAAAGCTTTCCAAAAATTTGAAATAAAGAGAAAACTCACAAATATATTTTATAAATCCAGTATTACACCAGGAGCTAAACTATGGGAGCAATTTTAAGTGTCACTTAGGAAATGTATAGAACTTTTAAAAAAAGACCCATGTATTTTAAAAGTAACATGGCTTGCCCTTAAGAAAGAAGAAAATACTGTAATTTGTGGCATAATTTATGCCCTCAAAAAAGTTGGGAGTGTACACGTTAAGCTATCAGGGGTTGAGTAATGTTAGAAATGGAGACATGCTGATCAAAGAGAAGAAACCTGCTCTCATACAAAGAATTAGTACTGGTGAGCTAACATACAGCCTGGTGACTATAATTTTATTAATACTGTATATTTGACATCTGCTAAAAATGAAAAAGCATGCATACCAACCAGTATCTATATGAAGTTATGGATATGCTAATCAACTTAATTTTCAGAACTATTTTACAATGTCTACCTATGCAGTGGACACCCAAAATTCACGAGGATTATGCTCCAAGAGTACTCTTCTTTGTGAAAAACTGAATTTCACATATGGTCAGAAAAATGCCTGTAGAAAACTTTTTAATAATTTTAATCTTGGGAGATTCCTAGAAGATCATGGATTGATAAGCAGCAAGGTAAATAGCCTCTCTGAGAGAAACAGCTCAGACACTAGAATTTAACACCATGGAGAAGACCAGACAAAAGGAAAGGGATTCTCATGACCCAGGAAAAACTAAGAAAAAGGAAAAAAAAAAGAAAAATGTGGACAGCTGGCTGGAGCCAGACACACACTCCTTGGAGCTGTTCTCACGCTCTGCTAGGTGCCCTGGAGCCATACAACTCACTGTCGCCCTGAAGTCTGGGGTTGGTGAGCTTGAGGCCCTTGGTGGGAGGATGCATTGCAAAGGAGAATAAAGCCAGTGATGAGAAATGCACTAGCTCCTGATAAGTGCTCAGAATTTTGTCCTCCCACTGGAAGGTGTGACTGCCTGGACAGCATATTGGAATTGGGAAGGATGGTCCTGAACCTGGAAGCACAGTGGCTTCAGTTGGCTGCCACTGTGGAGAACAGATTGGTGGGACCTGATTGCACTGAGTCACACCCTTGGAAGGGACCCAATACCCAGGGACAAAATTGCCCCCAAATCTGTCCTGAACATGTTTCTCCTGGGTGGCACATATTAATGTGGTGAAGGCCCCTGCTGGTTGACTGGCTCAGAGGGGAGTGGCTAGCCTACATTGTCCCTGCTTGCACCTCACTGATCAACAGCAAATTGGAAGGGGCAGCAATCTCTAGCCTGCACACTTCAAGTAACCATAACCAATACACAAAAGGCCTGGGACCACCACTATAACACTTCTCAAGAGGAAACCAGAAACATAACATGAGAATGCAACAAGAAAAAGTCTCCAGCCAGCATCCCAGGGAATATAGGTCCTGCAGAAGTAAATATAGAAGAGATTGAGGGCAGCAAACATGCAATATCAGAAATGGCATCAGCTGATATAAAGAACTTTGTGATATTATAGAAATAAAAACAGAAATACTAGTACAAGTTTACCAATATATAAGAATATTAATAAATGAAACATTAAGCACCTCTCAAGAAGACACAGGTAGAAGAATGGAGGAATATAGAAAAAGGAGGAAAACCTTTCATAAAGAATATAAAAAATATCTAGAATATATTAAACAGATTCAAAGAGATTACCAGTAAATTAAAAAATCCATTGAAACCTGGCAAAATTGCTTGAAAGAAACTAAACTATTAAAACTTGAAGATAGGTTTGCAGTGGTCATGAAAGGAAAGATATCTCAAAAATAAGAAGGAAATAGGAAGTAACAGTACAAAGGCTAGAAGATGACAAAAGGATCTATAAATTCAGAATAAAACTTGTAAGTGAAGAAGCTGGGGTAAACACAAAGAAAACACAAAGTCTATTCACAGAAATAAGTAAGGAAAACTTCCCAAGCATAGGAAAAGGAAATGATATTCAAATGCATGAAGCATACAGATCTCCAGCCAGCTACAACCCAAACAGATCTCAACCCAGATATATAATAATCAAGATCCCACAAATTCAGCACAAGAACAGAATATTAAATTTTGTCAGAGAAAAGAAACAGATCAGCTATAAAGGAAAACCCATCAAAATCATGACAGACTTCTTGACACAAACCATCAAATCAAGAAGATCTTGAAGCGAAGTATTCTAAGCACTGAAAGAACATAACCTCCAACCCAGATTGCTTTACCCTGCAGAACAGTCTCTCAAAATTAATGGATAGACAAGATGCTTTCATGACAAATAGAAACCGGGAAGTTCGTGACCACCAATCCAACCCTACACAATATACTGAAACACACTCTAGAGAGATAGAAAAAACACCAGGGTTTAAGGAACAGTGGCAGAGAGGCCTCAATGAATGGGGCAGACAGTAGAATGGAGGAGAAAAGTAGGCAACCAATGGCAGAAGAATAGCATGGAAGAGATGAGGCAGAGAAGGTTGCCTATAGTCTCTAACATAGACGTCCTTGATACACTAACATAAAGAAACACAGACAGAGAAGATAAGATGATAGGGTGCACTGAGATGCTCTGTAAAGGAAATATAATCAACCTGAAACAGTATTTATGGACCAAAAGTCAAAGATGAAAAATAATGCTCTATGTGACAGGGAACCAGAGAGACATAGGGGCAACTCATCCAGCAGCTGCAGATAGATTGGAAAGACATCACACTTTTGTGCAATGGAGAACTATGCAGCTATAAGGAAGCCTTTTGTAGGTAAGGAATACAACTTAAGATCTAGCTCAGGGGTAAAAAATTTCAGGAGCACTTAGGTAGATAGTGGGTTGCCCCCCTAATCTAAAAACTAAAGTTAGTGGGACCCAAAATGTACAATATTCCCTTTGAAAATGAAAGGAGAGTAATTTTCTTAAAAAGGAAGGTAGAGAACAGTGTTAATTGTGTAGCAGGATTTAAAATCCACATTATTATCATCATTCTGTTTAGTTTGAATATATTCTGTTCCAGTCTGTATACTTGTACTAGATATGAAGACACAGACAGCTATTCCAAAAAGAGCAGGATGTATTAGGGTAAACATCCTTAATTTTCTATTAACTTAATCTGAAGCCCTGTATTGCTTACACTGTTTTATTATGACTGATCTTATTTTGAATCTGGTTTGTTAGAGCATTGCTATCCCTTGAGTGATTTTATTTGTATCTGATATATTTTTTAGTATCAAGTTTGAACTTATAGGCAACTACTCTGAAGATGGCAAGATTCACTAGGATACCCATTCTGGTTTGGCTATTACCTGCTTTTGAAGTCCTACAATATCTCCAATGTTTTGTTTTTACTATTATTGCTATATACTGCTATGTTTAATTTCACTATGCCTGATGATATAGACAATTCTATTGAATATAATGAGACATCATAGTAACCATAGTAAATCACCTTGTATTGCAGTTTTAATCTTATGCTATGTCCATCCTGTTGTTTGGCATGATCTCATTTTCTTTTCTTTCCATTTGGTTTTATTCTATTCAAAATAAAATTAAAAAACAATTTTAACCCTAATGATAGTATTTGCTGCAGATATGGTATTTAATTTAATAAAACACAATTAATAAAACCTTTGAAGTTTAAGGTCATTGCAAAGACAACTTAAGAGTTCTTGAGGCTTTCAGTAGCAAAAAGCTGAAGACACTGGTTTCATTAACAAATTATCATGTGGAAATGCAGATTCTTCTCCCTGAAATGGGTTACAGGGAACCAGCTGAAGAGCATCAAGGAGAACTTAATCACTCTCTCACACTGGCTACTTGCAAACTTTATGTGATAAGCAATTGCTGATGATATTTGTGGTTTATAGAATATTGCTGGGATTTCAGCAAACAACTACTAGTTAGGTGGCAGGGAAAATATGAGAAATACTGAGGACATGAGCTCTGAAACACTTCACAGGGCTATACTGTAGAAAAACATATTGTTTGCCAGAAATATGTAAAATTTTGTCCACCATATATCAGTGAAGCTGGAAAGAAGTGAAAAGTACAAACCAATCTTTCTCAATGACATGCAAGTAAATGAAATCTAACAAAACAATCCACATACATTATAATTAAGCATATTTTGAGTGGAATCCCGCCTCAGGCATAGGCTGCCCAGAACCTCCATTGTGGGCCCGCCCTGCCACCGGGAACATGGAGGAAGCCTGCCCAAGACTGAAAACTGCCCTGGACTGCTTCAGTTGGAATATCAAAAGATCTCAGCAGGCTCCAATTAGTGTGAGAAAATTTGAAACTATGCTCCCAGGTGGTGGGCCTTGAGTGGTGGACCTAGTGGATTGACGGTATCAGTGTGGTGAGTATACCCATAAAATAGAGGTGACGGGATAAATAGGGCCAGTAGTAAAACCCCCTTCAACTAACTGTAAGACTTTGATGTTTCTGAAAAGAGTGTGTGTGATCCCCTTCTACACATCAAAAACACCAGGCAGAATGAAAATGACAAAACAAAAAAGCAAAATGCATTCTCAAACATATAGTTCACCAGAAGCAAGTATAGGAGACACTGAAATAGAGGACCCCAAAAGTAACACACCAGGAATCTCTGAAAATATAGCAAGTAAAATAAAAAAAACTGCATCAGGCTAAAGAGGAAATCAAATTAGAAGTACTCTCCCATGTAAAGATAGAAATAACAACTTTAGTAAAGGAGTTGTTGATTGCAGCTAAATAAGAACTAGAGAAAAAAGTACATGACAATGGGAAACTGATTTAAACTTTGAATGAACAATATAGAAAATGAGCAGAATTCATGAAACAAACTCAAAGAGACATCCAAAAAACAAAAAATTCTATTGAAAGCATGCAAAACCACCTAAAGAAAGATGAGGATAGGATATCAGACTTGAGGACAGGATCACAGTTAGTGATCAAGGAAGGATATAACATTTAAAAATAACAAAGCAGCATGAAATGACAACCCAGAAGCTTCATGATGATGCCAAGAGCAACAATATAAGAATAATGGGCATTAGTGAAGATACAGGAGTGCATGCAAATGACATACATAATTTTCAGAAACAATAGCAGAAAATTTCACAAACATGGGGAAAGAATGTGATATGCAGATAAGTGAGGCATATAGAACACCAAACAGTCACAATCAACATAAATCCACACCCAGACACATAATAATTAAGATCTCAGACATACACCATAAAAACAGAATATTAAAAGCTGTCAGAGAAAAGACAAAACTCACCTATCAAGGAAAGCCCATTAGAATCACAGCAGACTTTTCAGCATAAATCCTCAAGTCAAGAAGAGCTTGGAGTGAGGTATTTCAAGTCCTGAAAAAAAAACAACCTTTAACCCAGACTGATGTACCCAGCAAAACTTTCATTCAAATTTAATGGAGAAACAAGATACTTTCATAACAAAGAACAACTGAAGAAATTCATGTCCACCAAACCAACACTAGAAAGAGTACTGAAAGACATACTAGACAAAGATAAAAATGACCACAATCCCCAAAGCAACAATAGAAAGAAAACACCAGCTAGGATAAGCAATTAAATAAGAGGAAAAGCAGAAAGAAACAACTGGAACATAACATGGCAAAGTTGAGCCAGTACATATCAGTGCTATCCATAAATATAAATGGCCTCAATTCACCTATAAAAAGAAATAGATTGACAGAATGGATCAAGGAACAGGACCCCACAATATGCTGTATACAAGAAACATGTCTGACTCAAAAGGAAACTCATAGATTAAAAGTCAAAGGATGGAAAACAGTATTCCATGAAACAGGAAGCCAGAAAAAAGCAGGAGTAGCTATTCGATTTGCGTACAACATGAATTTCAAACCTAAAATGATTAAAAGAGATAGAGAAGGTCAGTACATACTTGTTAGTGGTAAAATTCAAGAGGAAGAACTAACAATTATAAATATTTATGTGCCAAATAGAGGAGCACCCAACTGTATAAGACAGATACTAATGGACATGAAAAACCAAATACACAAGAACGCAATTATAACAGGAGATATTAACAGCCCATTGTTACAAAGAGATAGATCAACTAGAGAAAAAGTCAGCAAAGAAATAACAGAACTGAATCATACCTGTGAGCAACTGGACTTAGTAGATGTTTACAGAGTGTTCCACCCAACCATATCAGAAGACAAGTTCTTCTTAGCTGCACATGGGACATTCTCCAAAATAGACCATATATTATCCCATAAAACATTCTTAGGTAAATGCAAAGGTATTAAAACCATACTATGCATAATATCTGATTATAGTGCACTGAAATTGGAAATTAATGGCTAAAGAAATAGTAAAACCTGCATAAATACATGGAAATTAAATAACAGCCTTTTGAACAACCAGTGGGCTAAAGAAGAAATAAAACAATACCTAAAATTCAATGAAAATAAAGAAACTATATGCCGTAATCTGTGAGATGCAATGAAAGCAGTCATAAGAAGGAAATATATAGCAATAAATTGTTATATCTAGAAAACAGAATGAGTACAAATAAACAACATAATGCGCCATCTCAAGCGTCTAGAAAAAGAAGAGCAAACTAAACCCAAAGCTCATAGAAGAGAGGAAATAGTAAAGATTAGAGCAGAAATCAATGCAATTGAAACTAAAAAAACAATACAAAGAATTAATGAATCAAAAAGCTGTTTTATTGAGAGAATCAACAAAATTGACAAACCCCTATCTAACCTTATCAGGAGAAAGAAAGAAAAAAACCAAATTCATGCAATAAGAACTGAAAAGGGAGAAATTACTACAGATCACATGGAAATTCAAAAGATCATGAATACCTACATTGAAAATCTCTACTCATATAGCATGGAAAACACAGAGGAAATGGACAGATTTCTAGAAACATATGAACTACCAAACCTCAACCAAGAAGATAGAGCAATTTTGAATAGCCCAATAACAGCTATTGAAATTGAAAATGTAATTCAAAACTTACCAACAAAGAAAAGTCCAGGTCCTGATGGATTCACAGCTGAATTCTACAAGAAATTTAGAGGAGATTTGATGCCAGTACTCCTTAAACTCTTCAATGAAATTGAGAAAAAAGCAGTCCTCCCTAAATCATTCCTGGAGGCAAGTATTACTCTGATACCAAAACCAGAGAAAGATCCAACCAAAAAAGACAAGTATAGGCCAATCTCAGTAATGAACATTGATGCAAAGATTCTCAACAAAATACTGGCAAATACAATGCAGCAAATCATCAAGAAGATTATACATCATGACCAAGTGGGGTTCATTCCAGGAATGCAGGGATGGTTTAACATACACAAATCAATAAATGTAATACACCAAATCAACAGAGCCAAAAACAAAAACCACATGATCATCCCAATAGATGCAGAAAATGCTTTCGACAAAGTCCAACACATGTTCATGATAAAAACCCTTCAGGAACTCGGAATACACAGCGTCTACCTCAAGCTTATAAAGGCCATCTATGACAAACCAACAGCCAACCAACAGCCAAAGCCTAAGCCATTATACTAAATGGACAAAAACTGAAAGCTTTCACTTTAAAATCAGCAACAAGACAAGGATGTCCACTATCACCAGTCCTTTTCAACATAGTTCTGGAAACACTAGCTAGGGCAATCAGACAAGAGAGAAATAAAAGGAATAAAGATAGGAAAGGAAGAAGTTAAATTATCACTATTTGCAGATGACATGATACTCTATATAGAAGACCCAAAAAATTCCATTAAAAGACTGCTAGAGGTAATAATCAAGTTCAGCAGTGTAGCTGGATACAAATCAATGGAGCTGGATACAAATCAGTTCTCAAAAATCAGTAGCATTCCTATACACAAACAAAAAACTCACTGAGAGAGAAATTATGGAAATATTGCCCTTTAGAATAACATTAAAAAAATGAAACACTTAGGAATCAACCTAACTTAAAATGTAAAAGACCTATATGCTGAAATTATACTATGCTGAAAAAGGTGATTGAAGAGGATATTAGAAAATGGAAGGACATTCCTTGCTCTTGGTTAGGAAGAACTAACATTGTGAAAATGACCATACTCCCAAAACTGTTATACGGATTTAATGCAACCCCAATCAAAATACCATTGACATACCTCACAGATCTAGAGAAATCACTCCTAAAATTCATTAGGAAACAGAAGAAACCTAGAATAGCAATGGCAATTCTAGGCAACAAAAGCAAGGCAGGAGGCATCTCAATTCCTAACTTGAAACAGTACTATAAAGCCACAGTGATAATATCAGATTGGTACTGGCAAAGAAATAGATCTGAGGATCAAAGGAACAGATTAGAAGATGCAAGCACAACTACAAAGACATTCAGCCACATGATATTTGAGAGCGAGGCTAAATATGTCCACTGGAAGAAGAATAGTCTCTTTAATAAATGGTGTTGGAAAAATTGGCTCTCTACATGCCGAAGACTGAAACTAGATCCATGCATATCACCATGCACAACACTAAAGTCTAAATGGATCAAAGACTTCAATGTTAAAACAGAAACTCTAAATCTACTGGAAGACAAGGCAGGTAGAAGTCTTGGAGACATAGGGGTAGGCAGAGAATTCATGAACCAAATGCAAACTGCATGGGAAACACTTCAAAGAATCAACAAATGAGATCTTATATTATTGAAAAGTTTCTGCACTTCAAAGGAAATTACCAACATAGTGAAAAAGAAAACCAACAGAGTGGGAAAGAATTTTAACCAGCAACCCCTCAGACAAAGGACTTCTGTCCAGAATATATGAAGAATTGAAAAACATCAAGCCCCCCAAATTCAAAGACACTCTCCAAAAATGGGCATCTGAGATGAAACACACTGTTCTCAGAGAAAGACGAACAAATGGCAAATAAATACATGAAGAAATGTTTAACATCACTGGTCATTCGAGAAGTGCAAATTAAAGCAGCATTCTGATTCCACCTTACTCCAGAAAGAATAGCTGCCATCAAGAAATCAACTGATAACAAATGTTGGTGAGGCTGTGGGAAAAAGGAATACTGTTCCACTGTTGGTGGGAATGTAGACTGGTGCAACCCTTATGGAAATCCATATGGAGAATTCTCAGAAGACTAGGATTGGAAGCCCCATTCATTCCAGCTATTCCCCATCTAGGTATTTTCCCCAAAGAACTAAAAGTTCATATCACAGTGATGTATGTGCACTCATGTTTATTCCTGCACAATTTGTGATAGCTACATCCTGGAAAAAACCAAGATGCCATTCAATTGCAGAATGAATGAAAAAGGTATGGCATTTTTATACAAGGGAATATTACTCAAAAGGATGATCTTGAGCTCTTCATAGGCAAATGGAGACAACTTGAGGCTATCCTCATTAGTGAAATAAATAAGAATTATATTTATAAATATCATATTGTGTCTCTAGTGTAAAAAGTAAATAAGAACTACAAGAGTAATAAAACCAAAATGTGTAATTGCTATTGTAAAAAAGAGAGGAAAAGAAAGTGCTCTAAGGGATATAACTGCATGTATGTTTGAGTGTGTAAAATAGATGACCATATTGCTGAATCTTTGTGGGATCTTTGAGCAGAACT